>JAYESA010000004.1:1514215-1996715 GCA_036927795.1 Iris macrosiphon | reverse complement strand
AATAATCTATGAGAGATGAATTGTTATATTACAAAAATCGATTGCAAATAGATCCACAATCTACCTATGATGCACCCACCGGAGGATATTCTGGGACTTATAAAACATTACAGCGGTTGAAAAGAATGTCACTGGAGAGGAATAAAAAGGATGTCAAAAAGTATGTTAGAACCTATGTGGTTTGTCTGAGAAATAAAGGAGAAACTACTACTACTGCAAGATCAACTAGTTTGGTAGTGGTTGATAGATTGTCCAAATTTGCGCATTTGTTTCTTTCATCACATTCTTATTCATTTGCTGTAGTAGCTAAGTCTTCATGGATGGGGTGTGTAAGTTACATGAATTGTCTAAGTCAATTGTGTATGATAGGGACCCAGTTTTTTCCAGTCAGTTTTGGAAGAGTTTTTTTAATTATAGAGAATTCTTCTCAAATTTAGTACTGCTTGTCATCCTCAAACTGATGGTCAAACTGAGGTCACAAATAGGTGTATTGAGGGTTACTTAAGGTGCTTGTGTGGATAGAGACCATGAGCAGGAGTACTGGTACAATACTAATTGGTATTCTTCTACTAAAATGACTCCATTTAAATAAGTCGATGGAAGACCACCTCCAAACCTACTTGCTTAAGTGCCTGATGCTATCCAAAATCAGAAGGTAGTTGAAATAATTGCTTTGAGAGAGGATGCATTGCAACTGCTCAAGGATAGTTTGTCACTTGCCCAAGAAAGGATGAAGAGAATAGGAGATTTGCATAACTCAGGAGGAGTATAATGTGGGGGATTGGGTCTATTTGAAGCTACAGCCTTATAGACAAATTACAGTAGCTCAGAGGAAACCACAGAAAATATCACCTAAATACGTCGGCCCTTATCATATTCTGGCCAAGATTGGGGCAGTAGCTTACAAATTAGATCATCCTCAAGATGCAAAAATTCATCATGTTTTCCATGTCTCTTGGTTAAAGAAATCTATGGGATCTAGGAATGTTGTCCAAGGGGTGGTCCATCTTACAGAGGAGAGAGATTGCTTGAACCGGATTCCATTCTTGAAAGAAGGTTAGTGCATAGTGGATTGCTTGTTCAGCCTACTGATGTAACTAGGGAACATTATGATTAATTCATCAAAAAGTAACCACCACCACCCCCCCGCCCCCGCCCCCGCCCCCACCCCCCCCCCCCAAAAAAAAAAAACAATCCTTGCAATTGTAAGATCTCCCCCAAATCCCAACAATTTAGGAAGATGAGCTAACAGAAACAATGATGATCACTTAAACAAATAAAATTTTGTTTAAGAAAAACAAGTGACAAACCAGAAATATTAATTATTACAGGATATACTCATCAAGAAGTATCTGTTCCATCAATCTCAGGCAATATCATATTAGCCTACATATAAGTTCAAACTTCAAACACCTTATTATATTCCATTAAGAGTAATCACAATTTTGCGAGGAGTTGCATGGTCGCGATGCTCACATAGCCATATGCCCTGACATTATAACAGAAGTAATCATCACGAAAAGATAAAACTAACATTAATCCAACACACGTCCAATACATAGATTGTGTTACAAGAATGGCCTTATGATGTGACTGCCCACAACCAAAACTAAGCAGCTTTGAAGATGTAAAGATATATAAGAAAAACAATTTTTGCATCAAACTTAGAAAGCAGTTTGAGGATGAAACAAATGCATATGCATGCACAGTTGGAAATTATTTTTATAGGTTCTATATTGATTTTATTGCACTTACCAATGACAAAAGGATAGTTATAAATTTGCGCAGATGCTTTTTTTTTCCCTTTCTTTTCCTCTGTGTACTAATTTTGATAAGGAACTAACATAATATTCAAATCTAGCTCGGCTATTAGTAGGTTACAGTTTCATATCTCAATCAAAAACAAAAAGATGCCTACCTGCCAAGTCCCCATGTTGAGCTGTCCATCAGTGATTGGTATCCTACGCATGAGAAATAAACACAACTTTAGTAGCCTTTTATTTGTTAAGTACTAGTTGCAAGAAAAATGAATTCCAGTGCATACGTGAGGGCACAGCCGAACATGGATGACTTAATATGTGCTGGCATGTCATCAGGACCTGCAAAAATAGCACCAATATGGTGTAAGAAGTAAAAAGAGGGCTAAAATCAAGGCAGAAAGCTCATAAGAAATTCAACCCAATCCCAGGACAAGATTCCTAAGAAAAACAAACAGTCATAGAAAAGGAACCTGAAAATCCGAGGAGCTGTGCTGCTAGGATAGTCTAACTCTCCAAACACAGGCCCAAGCAAAATTCGTAGACATAAAGCTATGCGTTGCACCAGAATCAAATAGCACACGTGCAGGTATGTTATTAAAAAGCAATATACCTGACACAACGGTGTCTGAGGCCAGAGCTTCTTCTTGTGTCATTGTGTACACCCGACCTTGAGCTTGGCGACGCTCTTGCTGAGGCGTGGCTCGATTGGCTTGGGGTGCAGGGGCAGGATTTGGATGGGACAGGATTTGGATGTTGAGGGCGAAGATTGGAGGGGAGCGGACAGTCATCAATCGCATGGGTTGGATCACCACATCGGAGGCATAACCCAAGCCTCCTACGACAATCTTTAAAGAGGTGTCCGGGCTTCCTGCAGAAGTTACATGTTTTGTCTGAATTTTTCTTCTGCTGACCGCCGTTGTTTTGACGCTTTGCAGCGGTGTTTCCTTTCTCGTTGCTATGGCGTTTTTGATTGGAAGTATGCACAGTGCCGGCAGCAACAGGAGGATACTGCGGTTCAAGAGATAGGACATGATTTACGACTCCCCGCATAGTCTCGTACTGGGGAACAACCACATGCGCATGGATGGCAAGACGTAGACCGCCTTCAAATCTTCTAGCACGACTCGCTGCATCAGGTAAATAGGAACTTGCAAATTTGGCGAGCCGGTTGAATTCGGCGAAATACTGCTTAACTGTCATGCTGCCTTGTCGTAGTTGCACGAACTCGTTCTCCTTCTGACGACGTACAGGAGGAGGTATGAACTCATCTTCAAACGCGCCACGGAAGGTGGCCCATGCGATCGTCTCTTCTTCATCGTCAACTGGAAGAGATCTTCGATGCACATCCCACCAATTGTGCACGTTCAAGCGAAGCTGAAGTTGGGCACATGCGACGCTCTTCTGCTCCGGTACCTCTAGAAGTTTGAAGTGATCATCAAATTCGGCCAACCAATCTAGAGCCACGATTGGATCCTCAGTCCCTTTAAACGGCGTGTTGCCGACCTTCTTGAAGTCGGCAAAGTCGAAGGCAGTCACTTCCTTCTTCCTTGGAGTTTGAGACATTTCGACTTCAAGCGCGGGTTGCTCCACCGGTGTCGCTGCTGTTGCCGCGGACTGGTTGGAGGCCAAGGTCTGCACGATCTGTTGTAGGGTATCTACCTGCTTTTGTTGGAATGCAAACCGGACTTCTAGATTGTCTTGGAACTTGCTTTGCCTCTCTTCCGCTCGCTTCTCAACCCGTTCATAACGAGACTCGTCCCTTTGTTGGTTATAGACTCTAACATCCGCATCATCTGCTGAATGGGATCGACACAAGACATGGCTCGCTGGCTCCGAGAACTTCCCGATGTGCCGGAACTGCTTTCTTGGGCTTGTGTCTCGCCCGGCGCTAGCGATGATGCTTGCACTTGTGCCATTCCTTCAAAAGAAGGTAAATTACATCAGGATCGTATTATGGACTCATTGTATGAACGTATCTCATTTTGGCCTAACGAGTTCAAGAGTTCGCACAGGAATTTGATCGTTAAAGGAACTTTTCCAATACGAGGGTCGAGGGAACTTGAAGCTGTGCTCTGATACCAATATGCCACACCCCGATTCCGTGGAATCGTTAGTCGTCCCCCGGACGTGATGCCGTGCGTGCCTAGGTTACGCACCACACAAGGCTAAGGTATTTTTTTACATAGCGAGCACATATTCAGATAACGCAGATAATTGAAACACAGAGTTGAAATATGAAAAAGTTATTTTTATTGATAATGAACATTTATTACAAACTCTTGAACGAGTCAGAAGGTTGCCGCACGGACTTACAAAAGTTGACACAAAATGAGATAGTTGTCCTGTATATTATCCCTTTACTAAACTTCAAAATATGAGACCTCCAGGCGAGACGATGGCTTTTCCTCTGAGTTGCATAAGTTAAGTTGCTAGCTCCTGGGTCTTCAAAAATACTTCAAAATAGGGCACGATCAGGACGCGCCAACAGCTGGACTGGATTGGGCAGTGACTTCAGCTCCTCGCAGGATCTCCTTGGAGTGGGAAACCTATTTCAACGAGGGTCAGTACATCGAAATGTACTGGTGAAGGCGAGCTAACCCAACTATACCGATCAACACGTTGTTTAAATAAAGCATGCATATTATTTGTGGTCTTTCTATCTTGCCTTAGTTCATTTTACAAGCAAGCTGTATATACAGAAATTACTAAAATGAACTTGCCACCGTTCGGTGACTTTTACCTGCCCGTTTGAACCACCTGCACAATACTTACCATGTCTTTCCCTGCCACGAAGACACAAGTTAGCTTGCACAGGTTTAAATATACGAGGGGATCACTAACGTATGCAATAAAGGACCAATTTTAGTCGCTGACGAGGATGGTATACAGCGAGAGCACAGGATGCGTTGCACCCCATTTAGTCCTTGCATAGGATGACTAAACAAGAGAGTTTCGTCTGGATCGGATCGGTGCCAGTGTCCCAGCGACCATCGCAAGAACTAAGACCTTGTTGTCCGTGATCAGGCGAAGTCTACTAAGTTATCAAGCGAGGGAGTTCGGGGCAACACGAGTACAGGACAAGTTGCATGGCATGATTCATTTTGCATAGTCTCCCTGGTCAGTATGTTCCATAACAAGGTGTGTTCTACACATAGCACAATTTTATAGAAGAAGTATACATTCTAACTAAAATTGAAGCATAGGAAGAACATTCTAAACGAACTAGCATGCAATAGGTAACCGTTCACAAGTTGATTGACAAGCATAAAGTAGTCCAAGTCTATTCCTTTTTATCTTGACATCTTTTAGTTATTACTTGGTATAGTTTGATCGGGGCAAACAAGAATGTAAGATTTTTAGATGTGAACACTTGGAAGAACGGTCAACTGAATCGAATATAAGCCACTCACAAGTTGGTTGGAAGGAAAGGAAAGAGGCGCTCTAAGACTCCGCTCGCACGTCGCCTACTGCTCGTTCACCTGCATTGCCACGAACAGCTGATCAATACCTCTTCTACTCTTTCCAATCTCGGAATTGAAGTGCAGTTCAACGAACGAAAATAATAAAATCCATCGAAATCGTTCAAGAAAACGCAAACAAATCAGAAAACCAACTCAAAGCACGAAAGCAACAAAAGCGACATCGAAAACCAGGCAAGAAAACTTGCAGCGGAGATGTCCCTTTTGACTCTGCCGCTAAGTCGATCCTGGGGGCACGGTCCACTGAATATGGGAATCGATTTCGAAGAAGCAAATCCATAACGAAGATAAGATCTTGTTTCAATCTATCCCGATCGAACGATACCGGCTTGTATTTCTTAGCCGCACTCCCCGAATAGGGGGAACGGGGCACCACATATCAGATGGAATTATTCCCTTAGCTAGATGTGTTGTATTCTTTATTAGCATGCAAGGGTGATTCGTCTAGCGACTAGCACATATCAACCATATTTTAAGTGTGCAGGCTAAGCAAAGACAGGTTCATCGTAGCCACCCACCTTAGCGATGATTCGTCTCGGTCGAGCGATAGTCCGAGCGAGCATCTGAAAGTCTAAGTCTGAACTCCTGAAGGGCCAAGTCTGAAATCCTTTGCCTCAAGCAAGTCTTCTCGCTAAGCAAAGCGGGTCAGGTCATCGCACTTGTGCCGTTTGAATCGGCTATCCGCATTGATGCAGAGCGGATCGTTACAATCCTCAGGACCCGAAAATCTGGAGTCGATGCCTTGAGCCGTATCGAGATGTTTTGAGCTACTTTTTGTATAAATGGATGTAATGTATGGAACGATGACATTATAATCGAGAGAAAGAGAACTTGAGCGAATTGTAATCTCGGCCAAGCACCGCTTGTAACACATCTTGAATATCAATAAAGAGCTTGTTTCTGTATGCCATTGTGTTCATTTACTTTTCTGCAATATTGTGACGCTACTTCCGTCTTGAATAGCTTACTTGCCCTTGTTCAAAGTTTTGGCCTTGTGCAAGCACAACTTAGGCTTGCACGCCATTACGCCCATGCGAGGACGATCGGTTCGCAAGGCGCCAAGCGAGGACGATCGGCCCCTTGCGGGAATCGAGACGTGACATTAGTCGTGGCTAGATAGTATTGATTGTTGCATCACACTTGGGTAAATCCATATTTAACTTGCGAGTAACAATATAGGTTCATATCAAGAGTGCCCGTACTTAAAGTACGACATCTAAGAAGAATGTTAATGTGACCACGGCATGAGATTCTATTAACCTAGGGTTAACTATGCAACTTAACTTGTAGAGCATTGGAAGGAAATGGTATCCCGAGATCGTGCATGTCGAGCTACCCTAAATTAGCTGAAAGTAAAGGCTGGCCACCACGGAAACTGTATATCATCCGCACTAGTGGAGTACAATATCTGATCTAAATATAAGACCGAGCCAGTATCTTTCCTATAGAAAGCCTGGAACTGTTACTAATCGTTAATTAGCTCAGTGCCCTTGCTAGGAATTGGTGCATCTTATACATATATTCTTGTTTGTATATCATTGGTTCAGCCAGCCCTGCTTGATTAGGACACGATCTGAGGATACTTATTATTGCATTTCTGGGATAACCCAGAGATCACATATCAAGCCGTAATACATGATTGGCCGTTTAAAATTCTTGCAATGCATGCCTAGCCAGGAAAGTGGGCTATCGTTGAATGATGATTCAACCAATGTCCTTGTTTGGTTGTTGGATTGCGCCGTTATGTTACGATAATCCATAAACTGAAGCTAGATTATTTCTCCTATGTAATATCTTTGATTGTGTATCGTGCCTTCTGTTAAGTGGAATTAGGGATAGACTTTTGTAGCATGATGGTGCAACTCATGTCCTTGTTTGGTTGTTGGGTTGCGCGGTTGTGATACGATAGACTGTGGACTGAAACTACGACGCAGAGTTATTTCAGCTTGACCATAATCAAGGGACGTATTCTATCTTGATGCGATAAGGTACTTCATGTTCTTGTATAGTAAAGGGGTGTCATGTCATGTCATGAATAGGACATATGCCATTGATTGTTGGCTCACGCATCCCATGCTATAGAATTGGTTTTGTTTCTTCATTTCATGTTTCCTTTGTGGTACTTGCTATTTGGGGTCTGACCCTACTGGTTTTGCATGGCCGGGTTTAGAGCCAGCACATGAGGATCTAGCTTACTTCCCCCTCACTGATGGCACGCATTCGAAAGATGGCTGCTGAGGGACACGAGTGGGTTCCTTTATTCACTGCTCGTCTTTTGTGAACTATATTCTTTTTGGCATTTAGCCAACCGTCACCTGTTAGCCAGCAAATCTGGACACTAGTTCCCTACATGACTGTAATATATTCAGACTGCAGCTGACTAGCTATCATGTATAGTTTTGATCTTGTATATGGCTTATCATTTTGTCTTGCTAGATCTCTAAGAATATTCTGATGCGGCGTTTGGGACGCCTTACTGCTTATTCTGAAATGTTCTATGTTATTGCTAATTGTTTGAATGATTGAGATAAAGAAATTCTTGATCCTAGGAGACCTGATTGTAGTATGCACCACCATGTCTCTAGACAACCATGACACATTGTGGGTTGCTTCTGTATTCCACAAGGTGTGGTTGGCTGAGTCATTCCTCCGCTCTCCAGTATTCTGGATCTGGGACGTGACACTTGGAGATGTAGCCTTCCGACTCTTCAATCGAGATGGGTGGTGGAGATTACTCGAGAGATCTCTTTGACAAATAAAGAGTTATCCCCTCTAAACAATTGTGTAGACCGTAATAATCTATCTTTCAGCACTAAATCATAAATCTCTTACATAGCCCACATCTTGATATATTAGATAGGATTTCGAAGCTATCTCCATTAGATTTGAGGTCATCATTGCATTACAGATTTCTTACATTAGAGATTGCTTCAAAGTGAGAAGAATTAGACCAATTCAAATCTACTAGTCAGCTGTTGGATAAAAACAACGAATCTCCAAGTAATCCAAATGTAGAAAGTAAGGTGGCAAAACTTACTCACCGTAATCTGAAAAGATCAGCATTGTAATAATACACAAGAGACGACATATAGAAGGAAACACAATATATCACTAAAACATGCAAGCAGATTCAGGAATTGCAGTCTGTCAATCAGCTAATATAAGCAGAATATGTTAGGCAAGGCAAGTAGTTCAACCTTCCAATGTGTGCTTCCATGGGGCAGATCGACCCTGAAATCATATAACATTTATTCAAATCATGAAGCCCATCCTATTTCAAATTCCGCATGTTGTCAGATGAATAAAGGAAATATTACCTCTGGAACAATCTTGTTAAGAAAGGTTTCAGTGTCATCTTGAACATCCGAATCATAGTTCTCATTTATTGTTAGAGAAGCACTTGTATGCTGCACTGAAGATAAACTTTCATTTCAAATTATATCATCAAACCATCTTTAAATATAGAAAACATGCAAAATTGAAGTAGAGGCTTACAAAAAAGATGGGCAAGACCACATTTGAAACCCGATAAATCTTGCTCAATTTCCCTTAAGATCTGACAAGAACACCATAAACTCAAAGGTGAGTTAAATGAGGTCAATAGTACCAAAGCATATGTGCACTGGTCCAAAGTAACTAAAATGAAGCAACAATCAGCTTATATAAAGAGTTTCATGAAGTATATGATGGTAAAAGAACAGGATCATGTGAATTAGGAGAAATATAGTCAAAATGTGCTAATCAACCTCAACATTAAAATTGGAAAGAAAAGAAACAAGTATAGATCAAAATGTTTGTTTACTTGTTGTCTGCTAAAAGATAAATAGACTGACAGGATATACTGTAAATTAACTTGACTGCTAAAAGATAAATAGACTGACAGGATATACTGTAAATTAATTTGAGAGCTGCTTCTTATTTCACATAAAATTAAGTAAACATTTTTTATCCAGTAAAATACATTTATCGTTTGATTTAGCTCCTTTCTTGTACAATTAATCTCTCCTATTACGATTACATGATATGCACCTATTTGACTCGAACAATTTGCTAGAAAAAACTCTTTTCTGCAAGCATGCTGGTAAGTTGCCCGCTTTTTCAGTGTTTTGAGCACCTTTAAGCCATTAACAACCCTGAACAGGTAAAGAAGGAACATTTTTTCCTGGTGATCAAAGATTTTTCGAGGATATCTTAAGCGCTGCTTCTGATCTCTCCCCCCACTCCCCCACCCCCACCCCCAACCCCACCCAAAACTCAAATAGTAAATCTATTGCATGTTTTACATCATGTTGTCTGTCGTGCAATAACAACATAAAGCTGAACCTACTCATGGGAGGTCCTGAAAACTAATGTGCAGAATCAGTATATGTACAATCAGTGGTACATAAAAATCAATACTCTAATACACCCAAGTGCTTTTCATTAGCAAGGTATAGTAAAACATGTGGATAAGAAGCTGTTTCAGATGCAGGTATGAAGTTAGCCACACCATTTGTTCTACCTAGTCCTACACTTATCTGATCTTCCGGTTAAGATCTTTTCAGTTGTTCCTATACTGATCGGGAGAATGTACCGATTAAGATCTTGGCTATAAGGCACCAGATTTGGTTGTTACAACTAAATGTAACAACCAAATTGTGGTAGATTAAACTAATCAAATTCAGTTTATCCAGCAAGATCGTAGAAGATCTTGTCGAGAACTAGTGGTTTTAGCAAACATGATTTTTTAGCCACGGCTTGTAGATTTGGTTGTTTTTTTCTTGTTTCTTGTTCTTATCTTGTAGAGCCTCCTTAAGGCTATAAATAGGACTCTTGAGGGACCATTGTAATAATCCAAAAATTAAAGAAAACATGCCTCCTCTTTTAAGGAAAGATTACCACAAAATTCCACCAAATAATTCTTTTTTTTTCTCCTCTTTCATATGGATCAAGTTTTGGTCTCAGATTGTATGGTACATACGAGGGCCATATACAAAGCGACCAGAGAACCCCTCGGCGTCTTAACAACACACTGATGACTTCAACAACCGAAGATGAGTTCCTTGGAGAACTCAATTGGCGATTTGGAGGCGGAGGTCAAGAAGATGGGGGAGATGCTGGCCCTCGTGATGGCTATGATGGAAAACCTCAAGAAGAACCAACAACCAATGAGACATACATGCTAACCGATCCAATGGCCGCGAAGGACGATAGTATTCCTTCCAAAGCGCAGGCGACTCCTACAAAAGAATTTTACGTAGGAGATGCCAGCAAAACCAAAGACGCCTACAATGATGACACCATCAGCATTATTGGCAAGAGGCAGCGACCTTGCGACCTTCTCGAATAGAGGCCAAGCTGGACATCCACTCCTCCGACGACACAGTGGATGCAAAAAAGCTGAATGCCTGAATCGACCAGCTGGAGACCTACTTTACCCTTTATAGTTATAGACTATAGTAGCAAGGAGAAAAGCACATTCGCATGACTAAAGCTAACGAGCCATACTTTGGGGCTTCGATAGGAGGATGGCAAATGGCTAGTTCAAACACCTAATCTGCTAGGAGAACTACCCGATGGGATACTACGAAGACCGGTGGACACGCTCACACAACTTGAAGCAGCCACAACCAATTGGTACAGGAGTACACGACGGATTTATGAAGTCCAGTAGTCACGCTATGCATCTCTCTTGACTTGGGTGATCACAAAGTTTGTGGTTGTACGCCTCAACATATCCATAACAAACTCCAGATATATCAGACAACCAACATATCCAACACTGGTGCCACCGCAATGGAAATTAATATGAAGAACAAGTCCAACGACTAGAAGACTCCCGAGGGGGCCAAGTCGCAAGGAAGGCGATGACAACAATTCTTCCTCTTCGAAAAATAATCTATATTACGGGCATTGCAAGATTAAAGGTCATTTGATGGCACAATGTTAAAGCTCCAACTGGAACTAATATCGAAAAGACTGAGGGATAAAAACAACACCAAACACGTAACAATAGTCGCGATAATGGGAGAGGCTGAATGGCTCACTTTGATTCGTATATGGACTCAAGTCTATTGATGATGGCAATGTCGAAGGTGCTAAACACGAGTTGACCGGCCGAACAAGAAGCTGCAAACAAACTCTTCATTGTCCATATTCAAGTGAAGAATGAGGTTACCGACGTCATCAATGTTAAAGGTAGCCAAAAAAAAACTCATCACCGCAAGTCTTGTGCAAAGACTTGGGATAACGATGACACCTCATCCTCATCCATATTCACCAGGGTTAGATAACGAAGGATTTAGGAGAAACAATGGATCGCCAAAGTAAACATCGATTCACAATCATTGCACATTACATTGACGAGGTGATGTATGAGATGGTTATACTAGAGATCTGTCAAGTAATCTTGGACAGTCCATTCTTATATGACCGAGATGCCCATTACCATCAACGAGCTGGAGTATGAGCTCACCAAGGACGGAAGAAAATTCATCATCAACTGGCCGATTTGGTGATGGCATGGCATGTCGAGCTAAGCGTCTCGTAAACTGTAGAAGTTAGTCTTATTTCTTGTATGGACTACAATCTTTCTAGTTTTACTCTTAGTTTTAGTCATACGTAGGTAAACATAAGGAAGAGCACACCCGTGCCTATAAATATGTATTCTCCACCACATTAACAAATTAAACATATTAAGGTGAACGAACTTCTCAACATGGTATCAATGATACCTAAAAATATTCCGAATTTCTACCATTTTTTTATAAACCCTAACACTAATTCAATCAAACCTACCCAACACTTTAGGTTAACGGTACTTGGAATTTGGTTCCTCTATCACTTGGCCACTGGTTATTCTCATGTTAGTTGTCGGTGGGTATTCACTGTTAAGCATAATTTAGATGGTTCTGTTGAGCACTTGAAGACGCATCTTGTTGCACGAGGCTTTACTCGGCAAGATGGAATTGATTATGATGAGACATTTTCTCCGGTTGCTAAGCTTAATACTGATCACATGTTGATTTCTCTAGCCATACACCGACATTAGCTATTACATCAATTGGATATCAATAATGATTGAAATTGTGTATATGTTGCATCTCTTGGTTATGAGATTCTAGGAGAGTGCCTTGTATGTCACTTAAGCAATTTTATTGATGGTCTCTCAAGTAGTCTCCTCGTGCTTTGTTTGACAAATTCCGTCAAGTAGTTCATGTGATTGGCTTTACTAGGAGTACTACATCTCTTTATTTACCCATCGTCGACAACAAGAGATAACGATTCTCTTGGTTTATGTTGACGATATTCTTCTTACGAGTGATGCTACGTCATTACAATAATAAAAAACCAGATGTCTTCTCACTTTTAAACCAAGGATATGGGTCTTCTTCGATATTTCTTGGAAATTGAGGTTGCTCGACATGATGATTTCCTTATTTTTTATCTTAGCTCTTACTGTATGGATCTTCTAATTGATGTCGTCTATTTGGGGTATAAGCCAGCGCACTCCAATGATGAAGTTATCCCCTTGGTTCTGCTTCCGATTTGCTTTTGACCAATCCTGATTATTATCGACGTCTTGTTATCGACGTCTTGTTAGAAACTAATATACTTGAGTGTTACTCGCCCTAACATTTCCTTTCCTTTAAGTATTGTAAGCATGAATATGCACTCTTCTGGAATCTCTCTTGTTGAGTGTATTCTTCGCTACTTAAGAGATCTCCTATCCAAGGACTCCTCGATCCGTCTTCCTCTTCACCCTCCCTAACCACTGATGTCGATATTGATTATGTGGGTTCAATCGATGATCATCATTCTACGAGTGGCTTTGGCTTATGTACTTATTTTGGAGGCAATTTTATGACTTGGTGAAGAAAGAAGTAACTATTACTGCTAGATCTTTTGTCAAAGCTTATTATTGCTTGATGCCCCCATGTGATTTCCAAGCTAACATGGTTGAAGAGTTTTCTTGTGGATCTTGGTGAAGAGTTTTCTTGTGGATCTTGGTGTTGCTCTTTGCTCTCCTACGGTTCTTATTGTGATATCCAGGTCATATTTCACGCTGATGAAGACCATGTGTTTCATAAGAGCACCAAACACATTGAGATTGCTCGTCATTACATTTGAAAGAATGTCAAGCTTCGTGAGGTTCGACTCTATCATGTTCCTGTTGTGTCATAGATCGCCGATATCATTACCAATGTCTTGCCTCGTCCACTTTATCTACATTTTTTGTCCAAGCTTGGAGCTCACAATATATACGCTCTAGCTTACGGGAGTGTAAAAATTAGCCATATTTCTTGTATGACGTAGAGTCTTTCTAGTTTTAGTTTTAGTCCCATGTTAGGCAAACATAAGAAATGGAAGCACACTCATGTCTATAAATATGTAATCTCCACCACATTTATGAAAGACCATTAAGTTGAGCCAAGTACTCAACATAAACGCTTGATGAAAATAAATATGTAATCTCCACCACATTTCTTGTATTCCCTCATTCCAATGGACCACCCTAACAACTCTACATCGCCTCCACACGTTGAGACTGTTGTTGTAGTGTTTTCACTTTGCTTCCCCTTGTCGTCCTTCTTTTCTCTCTTCCAAGCGAAATAATTTCGCTTTATGTGGTCCTTCTTGCCACAATGGTAACATTCGAAATCTTCGTACCGACTCTTGGACTTTACTCTGCTCTTGTCCCTTCAACCGTCCAAGAACCCTTGCTTTTACTCATGCCTCGACTATCTGAAACAAGCACATCTGAATAGGATATGGATGAAGTGCCTTGAGATTTTCTTCGTATCTCATCATTCAATATCCCACTTTTGGCAAACTATAGACTAATCATGCGTTCTGGAGCAAAAGCAATTACGGACACTCGTACGATTTCCCACGAGACTTGACAAAGTACACAGCAAGCAAAGCCCCAGTATCTCGTTGTTGAACTTTACTCTCATATAGGATAACTGGTCAACCACGTTCTGTAACTCACTCAAGTGATCCATAATGGACGAACCATCTGTGTACCTAAGACCAATCATTTGTCGGATCATGAACAATTTGTTTACCCCTATCTTATTTGCATACAAGGATTCTAGATTCTTCCATAATGTCTTTGCGTACTCAATATTGGCTATATGATTATATACATTCTTGTCCACGAACTATCTTATATACCAACACACCTATATATACTCGAAATTTCAATTCTTATCAGATTTCTTAATAGATTTCTCGAAAGCAAATATCAGATGATGCAACATCTTGACGAACAGCAAATCCTTCATCTTGCTTCGACAATAGTGATAATTGAAACCGTTTAGGTTTATCATGACCATTGGCTTCGCATCCATCTCTTCTACTCTGTTTGGCTGTGCTCTAATACCATTTTGTTGGGAATGAACACGAAAAACCGTTCCCTCAAATCGATAAAACTTGATGAATATAGAAGAAATCGCATAAACCCAATTACGTCAAAAACACAATAAGTACAATGCAAACACAATGATAGTTAAGTGGAAAATCCTGACGGAAAAATCACTGGACGATCGAAGTCCAACCCGAAAAATACTCCACTAATGGAATAAAGAAATGCACCGACTCCTTACAAACTCATCTACCGATTCACACGGATCACCGCAATACTTCTAATAGATAGAAATATATTAAAATGAGTATAAAATGATTACCGAATACGAAAAGACGAGAAAGAACCATTGAAGAACTTTTCGAAACGATCTCTCTTCAAATCAATCCCGAAACTCCGAATAAGCTCTTCCTCTCCTTAGAAAATAGCAACATTGAGAAACCCTCTCCTTTGACCGTATTCTGATATGGATTAGGATTAGGAAACTCCTATTTAAAGCATGCCAATCCAGAAAAGATTTGGACCATTAATCACGATCCAATGGGATTAATAAAACATCCGAATTTGACCTTCAATTCCGAAGCCGAAAATTGACCACATCGAGTCATAATTGTTCTGGAACAAAAATATGTATCACTGGTGTACCGTCGGATAATTAGACAGCGGTATACTGAAGATACACCGATTGCACTGATACTATTTTTTCAATAGTCTGACACATGCTCAAAACGAGCCTCTTTTGTCACCTTCGCCTCTCCGAGCTTCTCCAACACACGGATCCGGGGTGTTCTTCACATAGGTTGGAAACGCCACCCAACACCAACAAAAATTCCACCAAATAATTCTTCATTTCTCCTCCTCCGTAAATAGGAATCATACACCAAACGACTTGGGTAGAAGTTTGTTTTTCTTCAAATAAAAGCAGCAGGCTTTCAACCAAACGATGATGATAAGTCTTTAGTACTCAAGCATCCATAATAAACGTAGGAATTTCTAATCGGAGCAGACTGATTGAAAATTAAAGAGAAAATGGTTGTTACTTTGGAGGTGACGAGATGGCAGCCTCGCCTGTGAGGAGGGATGACGACGGTCTTCTGGGCCCACTTGGCAGCCATGGAATCCGCCTCCTTCTCTACTGATAATAGGGATCGGACACGAGGAGAAGAGGAAGAGGAGGAGGAGATCCTGTACTGTTGAGTGGGAGGAGGAGAGGCTGTAAAGGGAGGTTTGGGGTTGACGGCAGAGAAAAAAGAAGGGCCAGTTTGCATTGTTTGGTTGGTTGTATTTGTTGGTGATGAGCACTGGAGAAGAATGCAAGCACAAACAGGTTAGGAACCGCTCTTTACTAAGATTGGACCCTCATCTCATCTCATCTCATCTCATGGTTCCATGTCTACAGCATTTTGAGGCTCAAATTGAGAGCACTTTGTGGCACAAATTTTTTGTTCTTTTTAACAATAAGAAACTAAATAAGAAAAAAAATAGAAATCTCTTAGAATTAAATTTTCTACCACACTAAATTGTTATGGAGATAGAAAAATAATATTTGACCCGTGGTCCGTGACCACAGTCTGTGACCGCGGGTCACATGTCAGCACCCAACTGTCCACCTCCTCCCCCCCCCCCCCTCTCCTCCCCCCACCCTCATTTGCTTGGAGCCCACCGTCGAAAATCCTTCCATTTGGGTGCTGACGTGGCCCGTGGTCACGGACTGCGGGCCATGTAGCAGCGTTGTATGGAGATCTATAGGGGCCTCATCTTCCACAAATCGACTATAAAAAATTTATATGTATTACCATAAATAAAAAATTACCCGCACACTTAGCATAAAATCACAATTTACATAATTTATCACACAGAATTATATTATACGTCTTTAGTTTAGCTTAGAAACTTTATCATAATCAATTGATCATTATCATTCAACATTCTTCCATCAGAACGGGCCGAGTATAGAGCATAAGAAAGTTCCATAAAAGTTTTACGACTTATTGTCGATATGATGTCAACCATTTACATTGGTGTCAAATTTCTAGCTAGGGTAAACTTTGGCGCCTGTAGATCTTGGATATTATGGTACCGAAGGATTTTAGTGGAAGCGAGTTAGAGATTATATCTTCGACGTACGATTGAAATGTCTACGCCTTCTAGATCATGGTTGTGAAGCACCTCACAACGGGGATGCTCATTGTTCCACTGCGCAATGGATCTCCCATAAGAGATGGAAAAGAAGAGGAGAGAAATAACGGAGGCAAGTTATTGTGGAGGAGATACTAGATTGTATTTCTCTCCAAATGAGAGTAACTCCCCCTATACAGGCAATATAGAAACCTCAATGGAAGTGATATGTTGAACTCGAATGCAGTTGTAAATGAATATGTTAAGACTCGCGTGGATAAGTATAACGATTTAAGTAAGTTAGCCTCAACCTAAGATCATCGTACACGGTAGATTGTAATGTACCCCATGTTAAGTGATATATGTCCTACGCTAAGGCTCAGTAGAGACCGAGTCAGAGAACACAACGATTCGAGTGGATATATTGTAACCTCCCCTAATTTTTTAGTTTTTTTATATAATAATAGGAATAATACAACGTATAATGACAACATACCTATAATTAATAATAATATTATTAATAATAAATAAAATAATAAGGGTAATAATAATTATTATAATAATTATAATAATGATAATAACAAAATAAATAAACTAGTTAACTTATGGTAGGAAAAGTTATATATATATATATATATATATATATATATATATATATATATATATATATATATATATATATATATATATGTGTGTGTGTGTGTGTGTGTGTGTGTGTGTGTGTGTGTGATTATAACTCTATACTATAAAGAAAGAAAAATAAATAATAATAATAAAATATAATATAACCCCATAATTGCAACCGAATAGAAACAACAGCAGTAGAAATCCATTACCCCTCCCCGATTGCTCAAGTCCAAAAAGGACTTGGAAGCCCACGACCCGGAACCGCGCGGAAACCTTGCCCCCATCTCGATAACTATATATATATATACACATATAGTTATCCGAATATCTAACCCTAACCTTCATCTCATGTTCCCTTCGCCGACCAGAGCCACGTCAGCGTCCCCCGACCACATACTCGATCGCCGCTCGATGTTGAACGTCGGCGCAAGACCGTGACCCCCGCACATCACGCGCAGCGACAAGCAGTTCGCTTAGAGGTACCCATTTTCCTGCTAATTTCTCTTAATACGTTCGATCATTTTTCGATCAGTAAAAATTTACGGATAGACCATATAACCTAGTTTACAACTATGTAACCTTCCATGAGAATTTTTGTTTAAATCAATAAGAAAAATGCAAAAAAAATCATGAAAAAAATACAGTTTGACGTGTTTTTGATTCACGGTTTCTAGGTTGAAAGCCCTATATTGGAAGGCCATTTTCTTTTAATTCTATAAATATAATTTATTTTTTATTTACCCTTTTGATAGCCTATATTACCAAGATCACAACGATATATTATTTGCATATTATCGACCATTACTTCGGTACTAAAAACTGCGTTAAAATCAGGAAAAACCCACGAATTATGTTTTATATATAACTTGAAAACTTGTGATACGGAGTGCGTCCCGACAAATCGAACCACCACGTCATGTATCAATTATACCGAAAAGAGCGTATGGTATATCCTGATGTGCGAGCTTTTGCGAAAGTTGATTCGGATGCGTGTGCGCCTCAGAATCAACCCGTATCCGTGGAAAGTTCTCTATATCGCAGTTTTGCAAATTTTTCCATTAGTTGGTGCATGCTCGTCGGAACGTGATAAAACTTGCACCATTGGATTCGTGGTATCACGCTGGTCTTGTGACCCAGGTTTCACGCTATTTCAAGATAGTTGACCGACCGCCTATTCGCGGACCCCATAGTTTGACTTGATGGGCAAAATTGTGATCGGCTCACTTGAATCTAAAATTGAACATACCATTGAGTTCGTATCATCATTTAAGATTTATTTGACCTATAATTTATCTTATTTATAGACCTTATCCCTAGTACATATTTCGGTGCAAAGTGGACCACATATAGACTCCGCTTTGGTCCAAAATTATTGTTTTGCTCATGTGTCCAAATTGGACGAAAGGGTAAAGTTTTCTGACTATCTCGATGATTCCGGAGACGTTGGTGATGTTTATTTCAGTATTTGGAGATGTTCCTTCAGAGCCCCCACTTTTCGGTTCTTTGTGCTTATCGTTTGGACGTCTATATTTCACAGATTACTTGCCAGGCAAGTATACCTTGCCATATTACTATTTAGTTACATTCATTTGCTGCATAATTGTTTTCTGTTATTTATTTGTATTTATTTTGCTATATAAAAATACTCGTCCAAGAAGACTTAGGTGCAACAACGATTGCGTCGTCCTTTATCTTTTATTTATATTATACATGTTGACCTAGTTTTATTAGACCACCCTATAATTTTGAGGCATTATTATGTTTCATTCATCGTAACACCTTTTTACATGAGTTATGAGTCGCATGTAGGACACAGACTTGCGTGTTAGGCTGGCCACCTATACGTAAAGATCGTACGACGGTTAAGGAATAACTGCCAATAGAAATATCATGTTTAGCAGACTTGGCAGTTACTAGAGGTGTTGCGTGTTATGGATGTGACACGTTAGCAGCATTGGGTGGGAAGAACAATGAGTAAGCGTATGTGACTCCTTTATACTTTTTCTTATTTTGGCCGTGAGCTCCGTCGGATACGCGAGTCGTTATGACCCCACTGTTTAATGTAGGTCTATGACATCCACAACGTTACGCCCGTGGCCCCTGGTTCTCCAAGAGAACTATGCCCATCCTATTATTTTAGCCAGATAGTCCATACGCGGGAAAGTTGTCCTTAAACTGCATTCACATAGAATGGTTAGGCGACCCTCTTGAATGTTTACTCTCAGTATATTATGGCATGCTATTTTTTTATCTTGTTACGTCCCTCTGAGGACCTAATCCCTTGCCAGGTATAGACGATTTGGAGGATCCGCATAAGTACGGACCCAGACCTGACGCTTCATTCTCTATCGAGGAGGTCTTACCTTCGGAGTACCAGTGATTACTTCATTGCTGATGGATATCTTAGTTGTAGTTTCTTTTATCTGACATTATTTTATATTGGGATTTTGATCTCCTCTATCATTTTAGTTGATTTAGTCGATTGGTAGTAAATTTGTCTCTACCAGACTATTATTCTTTTATTACTTAGTACTTGAGACTTTTTCAGTTATTTATTTTGATATTCCTTTACTTGTGCCTGTGGATGAGATATAGATGCATGTGACTTGTGCTGATAATATATGTACCACTTGTGAATTATTTATTCATATACAGCTACGTGTGTGTTATAATTTTTCCAACATATTGGAGTATCATATACATACGGCTGGCATACTACGTATTCATAGTCCTACGTATTTTGGGACTGGGGTGTGACATATTTTTATGGTGGTCCATGCAGGTCTAGAGTATATTGTCTCGATTACGTTAATGTACCAAGCAAGCATGCAAATAGTATCTCATCCACTTATTTAATTACCTCCTTTGAACTCTAATTTCGTACTCTCTTTGACTGCTTGAATTGCATCTACCTTGAACTTGTTATAACATTGTCTTTATCTTCGTGTCCAGCAAGATGAATCATTCAAATGGACATGTTGCTTATCTCGCCATCACAACTGGCAACTCCACGACTCAGGAGGAATGTAGAGTTATGCCTTCCTCGATGATGTCTCCGACTACATCTCTCCAACTGGGACAACCATTACAGGCAGGACAAACACCCCCATCAGTACAGACAGACCCTCAGCCTTCCGTACCTCCAGTGGGGCACCAGCCGCAGCAGACTACGAATCTCCAAGGTGGGAGTATGCCACCACCACCCCAGTTTTCGTCATAAATACCCTTTATGCCACCTCCGCAGTTTTTGCAGCCATACGGGAATGTTACCTCGACCCAGTTCATGCAAGCCATGATACAGGCTCAGTGGCAGCAGAATAAGCTGCTGAGACAAGCTCTTATGTATGCACTGAACAGACTACCTTCTCCACCACCAGCCCATGTAATCGCACCAGCCCCATAACCTTATGAGGTCAATGTCAAGGGTTTCACTCAAATAAACCCAAAGCACTTCAGAGGCACGGAGACATTGTAGTGCCCCGCTCCGTGTAGGCACTATGTACAAGAGATATCAGTTTGCTGACTCAAAAATAATATCTTTCTTAAGAGCTCCTTGTTGAACCAGGAGATGACTGGTCTAGGTGAGTGGGCAGAACTTCGTTCTCTGATTCTTGCATGCCTTAATAATAAATCTGAGTTTTATAATGCTTGTTCCTAAGAAGATTATTGTTTCCATTGCCTGAATAATAGAATTGTAAGCTTAGCTAGAACTTGAATGCTTATCAATAGAGAAGCTTGCCATGCTAATAAGAAGATTAAGAGATTGCTTGAACATGTTTCTTTATCGCTTATGTTTTGATAAAACTACTTCGTGCTTGGACTTGTTCAGAGAGATGGTGGCCAGTCCACACAGAGATAGAAGAGAAGAGATAGGTGGTCTGCTTGTTCATTTCATCTGTATCATAGAGTTTATCTGATAGTGTTTCATGCATTCGCATCTGTCGGACAATGGCTATTAGTGAAGATATGAACCTTGGTCCCGGCTGCTATTATGTTAGTGAAAAGCAACCATGAGTCACAGCTGCTAATAGCATCAGATAAAAAAGTTATTTTTTAGCTGGATTACCGTTACTGATCCCGATTTTCTCGGGGACCGAAAGCATGTAGATAGTTCATCGTGTTTGCTTGGTAGAAAGATAGTCCACTAAATGCTGCATTATCCCTAGAGTCATTAAGTATAGCTCACGAGACACGCTGCGCACATCCGGATTGGTACATCATGCTTGAACTATTTGCCTTGTATGCTTGGTTGTATTGAACCTGAACTCTGTTTTCAAAGATGTTTCCAAAAGAAGTATTATGACTCCATTCCTGTACTGCATGTAACAAACCTAGATAAAACTAGAAAGATCACTAGTAATGTAATATTTTATAACATAATTACTTAGTGTTGATTTTAGTGAATGTTGTTTCTGTTCGTTGATTTTAGACTCACCCGTACTTTCTCCAAAGTGTTGACCCACCAACAGTTTGCTTGTTCGCAGGTGCTGGATCGTCCGAGGAAGCGATAGCCATGCCTCATCCCCAGGACCCAAAAATCTGGTTTCGATGCCTTGAGCCGTATCGATCATTTTGAGATGCTTTTGTATAGAGGGACATAATGTATAGAACGATGCCATTGTATTCAGAGAACCTCGTGCCTTATAATTTGCCCCGTATACTATGATGGATTATTGTTTGCAATACTGTCCCTCCGTTGTGTACTCGATCGATTCGATGATAGCCACAACTTTAACAATGTTGTCTTGTGCGGGCGTAATCCCAGGCTCGCACGGCATCACGTCACGATGGAAACGAACGTCCCGCGGGAGCGCTGGTACGGTAATTCGTGCCCGGCGGACGGTTCCTGCGGAAGATCGGGACGTGACATAATGGTATCAGAGCATGGCTTTACGCCTTTGGATTTTATTTCAAATTCTCAGTTTTGAAAGCTCGTTCATGGGTTATGTGCATACATTCTCCCTCGTTGTCCCATGGATGTTCCAAACAATGAGTCTAAATACTTTAAAAAAATATGTATGTGAATGATATGATTGCTTGTACAAAATTGTGCTGCGATGGCCTTTGTGCCGACCTGTGTTAGGCTTTGTGGAAATAGACTCGTGCTAGAATTTGAATGTTATGTGCGAACCGAATGCCTATACGTAATTATCCAGCTGGTTAGTATGCGAAATAGAATATCATCCGAACAGTTAGCTTTACACACAGCCTTTCGGCTAAGTTGTGTTAAGTATCGCGTACCAAGACCCTTTTGGTGCAAGCTAGTTGCAGCGAGATTGTGATATCGTTCAGATAAAGATAAGTCACACTTAGAATGGCAATCGATAGAAACATTATCAGATTTATCGCTTAGGCGAATATAGAAAATTATGCTTGGATTTTCAGAAATAGTTCGGACGATATTTTGTGTCGGAAGATACAAATCAGATATGGTTTACTTGGATGACTATCAATATGATAGATATATACGAGACTAAGATTTATCAGACGATGCTTAGGTATCGTGTAAAAATTCTAAGAAATGACTTGGTGAATATGTTAGCGTTAGATGCGAACACCGATTGAAGATTTGATTGGGTGACTCGGTTCATGAGTGGTGTATGGTTCATTTTAGAAATGTCCAAATGGATTCATGGGTCTTGTGCGATAGTTGGATTGAACGAATTAAGAATATCTTGAACAAGTGATAAGGCTTATATCAAATAGGGATTCAAGAAAATAAAAATCGTTATCTCAGTTAAGGAAACTTGTTGGAAATATGGAGGATCTTGCAAGAGATCTTGGATTAAATTAAACGGATCAAACTTGAATAAAATATCGCTCAAATAGAAGTTAGCCCGAGAATAAATATTATGGTTCGATGAAAGAGGTAAGCGATAATGGATTTGACCTGGAGTTTGGAAGAACGATCTTGAATCTAGTTTAAAAAGATAACCTTCGAAATCAGTCCCAGCGAGAACGATTATCCCGCTGGAGCATCATTGTGGTAATTTCTCGTACGACAGGGATGATCGAACTCAAAAACATGTTCGGTGATTATTCCAAACGAACTCGATAAATGGAACGTATCAAAAATGGATAAGACTATGAATTTATCAAACGAAAACGTTAAAGTTGGATAATTTTGCTAGACAAATTATAATCACTGCATAAACGGACATGACTTGGTGGATTTATATATTTAACTTGGATGAAGCAAAGTCAAATGATAAGGTGTCTCGATTATTTCGAAGATAACCATAATGTTTATCGTTCTTGTCTTGTGCGAGCATAACTCTATGCTCGTACATACATCATGCTCGGATTAGGACGATTATCCAGCAGAAGCATTAGCGTGGTGATCTCACATCCAACGAGGATGATCGAACTAGCGGAAGACCAGAGCGTGACAACTGATGGATCGTCTTAACTTTTGGTTTAATATGATAAGACAAATTTGAGAATATAAGTGAATCGAAAGTATTTCCTAGATTAGTTAGCCTAGAACCTGGAGTACATCACGCTTGATGGTTTCGTGAACGGATACATGAATCTTGTTGGACGACTTGGAGTTATGATTGAGATTAAAGGTTTAGAATTGAATCTGGGCTTAGTGGTCTAGACTTAGAACGGATATTTGGATTCTATCAAACATGCTTAAGAAATAGACTATGCAAATTGATAGGCTTGTCCTACGACTTGGATATATCATAGATTAACTGAACGGACTCGAACCATGTATAAACGAACATGTTAATGTGTGTAGGATGATCCGTGCTCGATGTTGAGAAATCTGAGTAAAACGAGCTTGGGTAGAATATCCCGTGCAAACGAACAATGGTTTGACCATAGGAATTAGGAAGAACATCGTGCGACAAATTTGTACGACGAATCGTGTGCTTGGACTTGTACCTATGACCCTGTGAGCTTGTCACACCCCGATATCCCGCAGGCAATCGGTCGTCCCCGCTAGGCACGAATTACCGTACCAGCACTCCCATGGGATGATCGCTTGATCCATCTGGGCATGATATCGTACGAGTGTAAGCCGCGTCCGTACAAGGTCGTGATATGAACAGACGGTAAGAGATTTAAGCCACAGAGTCGCACAGATTGTCGAGTAAAGCAAAATTATAAATGCATAGGCGATTGGTAACAAGTTCACAGAGTCATCAATAGCGAAAGCATTAAATAAAACAAGTATAGAAATAAAATAAACTCTTTATTGATATTGAACAAGTGTTATAGGCAGCGTTTGTAATGCCCCGCAGCCGCATGGTGCATTACGCTGAATCAGATTGAATGAGGCAATAACTGGTTATATTTTTTGATTTGTTGGATTTGAAAAAAAATATTGATTGAGTTAGTTTCATGTGCAGATCGTTTGCAGAGTTCGATGGAATCAGATGTTCGTTCAGAGCAGTACTGGGATAGCAAGATTGGAGCGATAATGTCATATTTCTTAGTCCGATCGGTCGGATGATTTGGAGAGCACGGCCTTCTCGTACGGTCATACCAATTGAGTAGATCGTGCTTTGTATCAGACTATGGGTTAAAGGGATCGGCCGTATCGGCAAGGCATGATGCTTAACAGAATCAGACTTGGTGAGTGGGCTCTGTCCCTTCTCCTCTACTCCTTCATGCCTAATAATATGGAACACACGTAATGACTTGGAACACTTGGACTGAAACTTGGAAATTACTACAATATGGCATGCATAGAGTATATGTCATTTGGTTGGATATAATTTGTGGCTTGAGTTGGTTTTGCGTTAGGCAGTTGGAGCTTGAGTAGGCAGTTGGAGCTTGAGTGGATCATCTTGGTTGGAACATCGAGGTAATTTGGGTGGGCGAGCGAGCGTGCATCCATGTACGAGTATCAGTTAGGCGCTTTATCATGCAAAGTATGTAGTTGTGGTTCAAAATCGGTCAACTGCATCGGTGAGGGCATTTGCCACTGTTGGGGTATTGTGCCACGGAGTTTTCTGAGCGAGGGGTGTTGCACCAATTGGAACACTGTATCGAGAAGTGGCATAGTGCTTATGGGGATAACTTGAGATGGTGCCTTAGGATATAAGTTGGAGAATGGTTATAGATAGCTGGTTGGATTGAGGCGAGTATCGTTTGGTGGGGCGAGAATGCTCGATTCTCTCGTCATACCTACTTGGTGTCTGCATCGATCACGGACAAAATGTTGCACACAGGGATTGGTTTCCTCGAACGGGATAGGCTCTGGGGCACCAGTGTCATGCCCCGATCCCGCAGAATCGATAGTCGTCCCCCGGGCGTGACCGCCGTGCGGGCCTAGGTTGCGCTCCGCACAAGGCTAAGTATTTCGTTTCGCATAGCGAGCACATATTCAGAGTACGCAGATAATTAAAACACATATTGAAACATGGAAAAGTTCTCTTTTTATTGATAATATGAACATCTATTACAAACTCCTTGAACTGAGTCATAAGGATTGCCTCTATGGGCTTACAAAAGTGTTGACACAAAATGAGATAGCAGTCTTGTATATTACATCCTTACTAAACTCAAAATATAAGACCTTGCGTCGGAACGACTGCCTTGCCACGAAGTTGCATGGTTACTTGGTGGCTAGCTTCTTCTTCAAAATGCTTCTTCAAAAGGTTGGCACGGTCGAGGCGTGCCTATAGCTTGGACTGGATTGGGGGTTTATCTTCTGCTCCTCGCTCGGCTCTCCTTAGCGCGGGGAACATGTTTCAACGAGGGTCAGTACATCGAAATGTACTGGTGAAGGCAAGCTATCCCAACTATACCAATCAACACGTTGTTTTAATGAAGCATGCATATTTGTGGGTTTCTATCTTGCCTTAGTTCATTTTACAGCAAGACATATATATAGAATCATTGAAATAACTTGCCACCGTTCGGTGACATTTATCTGCCTGTCTGAACCACCTGCATATACTTACCTTGCCTTCCCTGCCAAGAAGACACAAGTTAGTAGCAACAGGTTTAAATATACAAGGGGGATCACTGGCACGTTGCCATAATGGACGGGCTAGTCTCAGTACGGAGTGCCGTACGACGCATAGATCAGGACGTCCCAAGGTATTCCGTCCTATAGCAGGCGACTATCATGAGTTCCGTCCGGATCGGACCGGTACCGGTGCCCCAACGACCGTCCGCAGGAACTAAGACCTTGTGCACAAGTTGTCCGTGATCAACGCAGTACACTAAGTTAGCATCGAGGCAAATTAGGGCATATCAGGAGCATGGCAGTAACAGGCAAGATTTACTTTAGCATAGTCTTCCTGTTGAGTTATTACATTAAAAATGAGTTCTATACATAGCACAGTTTTAAGAAGGAATATACATTCTAACTTATATTTATGCATATGATAAACATTCCAAACGAGCAAGCATATAAGTAAGTAACCGTTCACCAGTTTCATTTGACAAGCAATATTTCCCAAGTCTATTCCCTTATTATCTTGATATCTTTTAGTTATTTACTTGGTATCGTTTGATCGAGGCAAGCACGAACACAAGATTTTGATGTGAAGACTAGCAAGAAGGGCTAGCTAATCGGGTTGGTAGCCACTCACTTTAGTAGTTGGAAGGAAGAAAGAAAGAAGTGCTTTAGGAGTCCGCTCGAGCGACGCCTACAGCTGGTTCACCTGTATTGACACGAACAGCTGATCAGTACTTCTTTCTCTCTTTCCCTTATCGGAATTGAAGTGCAGTCCTAAGAACGAAAGCAATGAAATCCATCGAAATCGTTCAAGAAAACCCAAGCAAATCCGAAAACCAACTCAAGGCACGAAAGCAACAAGCGACAGCAAAAACTAGGCAACAAAGAATGCAGCGGAGAGGTCCCTCCTGACTCTGCCGCTAAGTCGATCCTTGGGGCACGGTCCACTGAATATGGGAATCGATTCCGAAGAGACAAATCCATAACGAGGATGAGTTCTTGATTCAATCTATCCCGATCGAACGATACCATCTAGTATTTCTTAGCCGCGCTCCCCGAATAGGGGGAACGGGGCACCACATCCTACCCAACTAATTGGAAGTTTCGTCCCGAAACTTAAGGAATAGAACCTACCACTAAGAAATAATGAGGGGAACCGTTCCCTCATATCAGATTCAAGCTCCCAAGTAGATTCTTCGACAGAGTGATTCCGCCAAAGCACGCGCACTAGAGGAACCGAACGGGTCTGAAGCAGCTTTTTTTTTCTATCCAAAATTTGGACCGGCTGTTCCACATACGTCAAGTCGGGCTGAAGGTTCAGTTGTCCCAGGTCTACCACGTGGCTTGGATCGTACACATATTTTCTAAGTTGGGAAACATGGAATATATCATGTACGTCAGCTAGGGATGGTGGTAGGGCGATCTGATAAGCAACTGAGGCAACCCGCTTTAGTATTTTGAACGGGCCGACAAATCGTGGACTTAGCTTTCCCTTTGCTCCGAACCTGCTGACCCCTCGCATGGGCGAGACCTTGAGGAATACCCGGTCTCCTACTTGAAACTCTAGCGGTCTTCGATGACCATCCGTATAGCTCTTTTGACGACTTTGAGCTATCTTTAATCTGTCCTGAATCAGCCGAACCTTCTGGACGGTCTGCTCCACGAGCTCAGGGCTAAGTACTTGCCGCTCCCCGACTTCGTCCCAACAGATAGAAGATCTACACTTCCGCCCGTATAACGCCTCATACGGCGCCATTTGAATGCTTGATTGATAGCTATTGTTGTAAGCAAATTCGGCTAGAGGTAGATGAAGGTCCCAACTAGTCTTCGTGTCCAAGGCGTAGAGTCGCAGCATGTCTTCGAGGATCTGGTTGACACGTTCGGTTTGGCCATCAGTCTGTGGATGGTAGGCGGAGCTAAACTTCAACTTCGTCCCCATTGCTGACTGCAGGCTTCCCCAGAAACGTGATATAAATCGACCATCTCTATCGGAGACTATAGATACGGGCACGCCATGGAGTCGAACGATTTTGTTGAGGTATATCTGAGCCAGGCGGTCGGTACTCCAAGTAGATTTGATAGGCAGAAAGTGAGCTGACTTGGTAAGTCGATCGACGATAACCCAGACTGTATCATATCCCCGTTGCGTCCTCGGCAAGCCAACAATAAAATCTATCGTTATATCATCCCATTTCCACTCCGGAATAGCAAGGTTCTGCAGCTCTCTGCCTGGTTTCTGGTGTTCGGCCTTCACTCGTTGACAAGCCATGCAATGCGACACGAACTGCGCCACATCCCATTTCAAGCCGTGCCACCAAAACGTCGTGCGAAGATCCCGATACATCTTAGTGCTACCCGGATGAGAAGTATAACTAGCATAGTGGACTTCCGTGAGTATCTCTTGTCTGAGGGTCGCGTCGTTCGGAACGCACAGTCTTCCCTTTACTCGAAGCGTCCCATCCGTGCCTACCGCAAAGTCGGACGCATTTCCTGCTAAAATGAGGGCATGTATCTTTCGCAGGTATGGGTCGTCCTTCTGAGCGGCCTTCGTTTTATGTAACAAGTCGGGTTCGAGGCGCAGTTGGGCTACTTGCGCCCACTTCTTATATCTTATTTTCAGTGTAATACCCAGCGATTCTAGATCTCGGCGCAGCCTATCATCAATAACCAAACTCCCTACAAACACTCGACTCAACGCATCAGCTACTACGTTTCCCTTTCCAGGCGTGTATCTGATCGTGAGATCGAAGTCGCTCAGGAGTTCAAGCCATCGCCGCTGCCGAAGATTCAAATCCTTTTGAGTGTACAAATATTTCAAACTCTTATGGTCCGTATAAATCTCACACGGCACGCCATAAAGATAGTGACACCACAGCTTCAATGCAAACACTACCGCGGCAAGTTCGAGATCATGCGTTGGGTAATTCTGCTCGTGTGGCTTTAGCTGTCTAGAAGCGTAGGCTATCACCTTGTCTCGTTGCATCAGGACACATCCTAGACCCTTTCCTGAGGCATCACTATATATTTTAAAGTCATCTGGTCCGTTTGGCAGAGTGAGAATTGGTGCTGAGATGAGGCGCTGCTTTAACTCCGTAAACGAAGCTTCGCAGTCGTCCGTCCAAGAAAACTTTGCACCTTTCTGTGTCAACTGAGTCAAAGGTGAAGCGATTCTAGCAAAATTTTGTATAAATCTCCGGTAGTACCCAGCCAGACCAAGGAAACTTCGGATGTCGCTAGCTGACTCCGGTCGTTTCCACTGCGTGATTGCTTCTATCTTCTTCGGATCAACTGAGATGCCTTCCGAGAAGATGATATGCCCCAAAAATGAGATACTGTCCAGCCAAAATTCTGATTTGCTTAATTTGGCATACAACTTGTGGTCTCGAAGGATTTGCAGCACCATCCGCAGGTGTCCTGCGTGCTCATCCCTAGTTTTCGAGTACACTAAGATGTCATCGATAAACACCACCACGAATTTATCGATGAAGGGCCTAAAGACACGGTTTATCATATCCATGAATGCTGCAGGGGCATTCATCAGTCCAAACGGCATCACAAAAAACTCGTAATGGTCGTAGCGGGTTCGAAAAACAGTCTTCGGCACATCTCCTGGCTTAATCTTCAGCTGGTGGTAACCCGAGCGAAGATCGATCTTAGAGAATACCGTTGCTCCTTGTAACTGATCAAACAAGTCGTCTATCCGTGGCAGAGGATATTTGTTTCTGATTGTGACTTTGTTTAATTCTCTGTAGTCTATGCAGAGGCGTAAAGTTCCGTCCTTTTTCTTCACAAAGAGCACGGGAGTGCCCCAAGGAGACACGCTCGGACGGATGAACCCGCGATCAAGTAATTCCTGGAGTTGGCGCTTTAATTCATTCAGCTCTGCAGGTGCCATTCTGTACGGAGGCTTGGAAATCGGCTGTGTATTTGGAAATGTGTCGATAGTGAATTCAATCTCTCGGTCTGGCGGCATACCGGGTAGTTCGCTCGGGAACACATCGGGGAACTCTGCCTCAACGGAAGTTAACTCGACGTTTGCATAGTCCTGCCGTGTGTCCCGAACCGATGCTAAGAATCCCTCGCAGCCTGTGTAGAGCATTCGCCGAGCAGATTTTGCCGAAATCACCATGCAGGCCCTGGTCGTATTGTTCGCTGGACTACTGGTGTAACAGAACACGGCTTCTCCGGGCAGACGAAAAATGACTCGCTTCTCTGCACACTCAATAGTTGCCGCGCACGCGCCTAGCCAGTCCATTCCCAAAATGATATCATAGTCTCGTACATCAAGAACTAAAACATCAAGTGACAGCTTTCTCTCCCCAATACAGATATAACCGCCTAGGCATGCTGAACAGACAGGAATTTTTGTACCATATGGGGTGCTAACGCTTAAATCTAAATGCAACGGAGTCATTTTTACATTGTTCTCCGTGGTGAAGTTTATAGAAATAAAGCTATGGGTTGCACCTGAATCAAATAGAACGCGAGCAGGTATATTATTGAAAAGCAAAGTACCTGACACGACGGTATCCGAAGCTAATGCTTCTTTCCGTGTCATGGTGTAGACTCGGCCTTGAGCTTGATTACGCCCTTGCTGAGGCGCCGCTCGATTTGCCTGAGGAGCCGGAGTCTGATCTGGTTGTTGCGGTGGACGACGCGGACAGCTGCTAATCTGATGGCCTGGATCGCCGCAACGGAGGCAAGTCCCAAGCTTGCGGCGACAATCTTTTTCGATATGCCCTGGCTTCCTGCAAAAGTTGCAGGTCTTATTGGTGTCTCCACGCTGTTTACCGCCGTTATTTGGACGCTTTGCAGCGTTGTTTCCTCTATCATTGCCTTGGCGTTTGTGATTGGAAGTTTGCACAGCGCCGGCAGCAACGTGAGGATACTGCAGTTCCAGGGAGAGGGCATAGTTTAAGACTTCCCTCATCGTCTGATACTATGGAACGGCTACGTGCCCGTGGATGCCAGGACGTAGCCCTTCTTCGAATCGTCTGGCATAACTCGCTGCATCCGGTAGATAAGCGGTAGCAAACTTGGCCAGTTTGTTGAATTCTGCCGAGTATTGCTTCACCGTCATGCTGCCCTGCCGGAGTTGAACGAAATCGTTTTCCCGTTGACGTCTTAGAGGCGGGGGCACAAACTCCTCCTCAAATGCGGCATGAAAAGTCGTCCACGCGATCGCCTCCTCTCCATGGCCAAGTTGAAGAGATCGTCGATGCACGTCCCACCAATCGTACGCGTTGAGGCGAAGCAATAGTTGGGCACAAGTGACGCGCTTGTCTTCCGGCACTTCTAGGAGAGAAAAATGATCTTCAAGCTCGGCGAGCCAATCTAGGGCCACGATCGGGTCCTCAGTCCCATTAAACGGCGTGTTGCAGACCTTCTTGAAGTTGCCAAAGGGGAAGGCAGTCACTTCCCTCGTCCTTGGCGCTAGCGGTGGTTCGACTTCAAGCGCTGGCTGCTCCACTGGTGTAGCTGTCGTTGCGGCAGAATGGTTGGAGGCCAGGGTCTGAACAAGCTGCTGCAGGGTATCTACCTGCTTTTGTTGGACTGAGAGCCGGGCCTCTAGGTTGCTCTTGAACTTGGCTTAGCGGGTATCATCCCTCTGTCGTTGCTCCGTGAATATTTGCATCACCTGCTGAAGGGAATCTGATCGAGACATGCCGCGTTGGCTCCGAGAGCTTCCTGAAGTTCCGGAACTGCTCTCCTGAGTCCTTGTCTCGCCTGGCGCCAGCGCTGATGGTTGCGCTTGCGTCGTTCCTTGAAAGGAAGGTAAATTACATCAGGATCATAATGTATTATGGACTTATTGCATGAACGTATCTCATTTTGGCCTTAATGAGTTCAGGAGTTCGCACAGGGATTTATCGTTATGGGAACTTTTCCAGTTCAAGAGTCAAAGGAACTTGAATCTGTGCTCTGATACCAACATGTCACGCCCCGATCCCGCGGAATCGATAGTCGTCCCCCGGGCGTGACCGCCGTGCGGGCCTAGGTTGCGCTCCGCACAAGGCTACGTATTTTGTTTCGCATAGCGAGCACATATTCAGAGTACGCAGATAATTGAAACACATATTAAAACATGGAAAAGTTCTTTTTTTATTGATAATATGAACATCTATTACAAACTCTTTGAACTGAGTCATAAGGATTGCCTCTATGGGCTTACAAAAGTGTTGACACAAAATGAGATAGCAGTCCTGTACATTACATCCTTACTAAACTCAAAATATAAGATCTTGCGTCAGAACGACTGCCTTGCCACGAAGTTGCATGGTTACTTGGTGGCTAACTTCTTCTTCAAAATGCTTCTTCAAAAGGTTGGCACGGTCGAGGCGTGCCTATAGCTTGGACTGGATTGGGGTTTTGTCTTCTGCTCCTCGCTCGGCTCTCCTTAGCGCGGGGAACCTGTTTCAACGAGGGTCAGTACATCGAAACGTACTGGTGAAGGCAAGCTATCCCAACTATACCAATCAACACGTTGTTTTAATGAAGCATGCATATTTGTGGGTTTCTATCTTGCCTTAGTTCATTTTACAGCAAGACATATATATAGAATAATTAAAATAACTTGCCACCGTTCGGTGATATTTACCTGCCTGTCTGAACCACCTGCATATACTTACCTTGCCTTCCCTGCCAAGAAGACACAAGTTAGTAGCAACAGGTTTAAATATACAAGGGGGATCACTGGCACGTTGCCATAATGGACGGGCTAGTCTCAGTACGGAGTGCCGTACGACGCATAGATCAGGACGTCCCAAGGCATTCCGTCCTATAGCAGGCGACTATCATGAGTTCCGTCCGGATCGGACCGGTGCCGGTGCCCCAGCGACCGTCCGCAGGAACTAAGACCTTGTGCACAAGTTGTCCGTGATCAACGCAGTACACTAAGTTAGCATCGAGGCAAATCAGGGCATATCAGGAGCATGGCAGTAACAGGCAAGATTTACTTTAGCATAGTCTTCCTGTTGAGTTATTGCATTGAAACTGAGTTCTATACATAACACAGTTTTAAGAAGGAATATACATTCTAACTTATATTTATGCATATGATAAACATTCCAAACGAGCAAGCATATAAGTAAGTAACCGTTCACCAGTTTCATTTGACAAGCAATATTTTCCAAGTCTATTCCCTTATTATCTTGATATCTTTTAGTTATTTACTTGGTATCGTTTGATCGGGGCAAGCACGAACACAAGATTTTGATGTGAAGACTAGCAAGAAGGGCTAGCTAATCGGGTTGGTAGCCACTCACTTTAGTAGTTGGAAGGAAGAAGGAAAGAAGTGCTTTAGGAGTCCGCTCGAGCGACGCCTACAGCTGGTTCACCTGTATTGACACGAACAGCTGATTAGTACTTCTTCCTCTCTTTCCCTTATCGGAATTGAAGTGCAGTCCTAAGAACGAAAGCAATGAAATCCATCGAAACCGTTCAAGAAAACCCAAGCAAATCCGAAAACCAACTCAAGGCACGAAAGCAACAAGCGACAGCAAAAATTAGGCAACAAAGAATGCAGCGGAGAGGTCCCTCCTGACTCTGCCGCTAAGTCGATCCTTGGGGCACGGTCCACTGAATATGGGAATCAATTCCGGAGAGACAAATCTATAACGAGGATGAGTTCTTGATTCAATCTATCCCGATCGAACGATACCGTCTAGTATTTCTTAGCCGCGCTCCCCGAATAGGGGGAACGGGGCACCACAACCAGGACCATTCGGCCATGGAGAAGACAATGGTAACGTGCCTTGGGCGCAGTGCCGGCAGTTCGATACGACCAGGCGGGCTAGCTACCCAGTCTGGATTGGGTAGAACTGCAGTTGATTGGTCCTTTATGGCTTGGCCAGTGACTTCATATAGATAAGAGTTTGTTTGCTTTGGTTTATGCTTTTCGTGTAGGCGGCGTCCACCTTGCCTCAGCAAGAGTGTGCATATCGATGATTGGATTTATAACGCTTGGATTGTGGCTTAGTTTGAGGATGTATATTGATGCTTGGATTGTGGTTTGATAGGTTTCCGCGTTGCTTGGGTTTGAGTAGGACGGTTTGCATGCTAGTTTCCTTTTGAGTTAGATATATCTGCTTGTATATATAGATTTGAGTTGAATGCTTGCATGTTTAACCTGCTTTACAGTTTTTCATAACATGTCATACCTCTGCCATGAAATGAATCTAGGATTCAAGTAGAAAGATTATCATATAACTGTTTGTATTCACTATTCTACTTTGTGTCGGCTTAGACGAGTGGGTTACTCCGCTCACCAGTACGGCTGTGTACTGACCCACGTTTATGGGCATTATTTCAGGTATGCATGTGTAGTGGCGCTGTTTGGATATACAAGACATAATGTATGAACGGTAAGTACCTTTGTGGGCAAGAGAAAGAGGAAGAGTGTGGCATTCTCCCTTGTGGCATTTTTATTGGACCCTATCGAGAGCTTCGCTACGTATACTCTGATGTGTGCTTGGTACACAATACTTGACTTTCGCTACAACTTTGTCATTTTGATGACAACTTTGATGTTTGACAACATCGCCTTGTGCGAGCACAACTCCAGGCTCATACGGCATTACGTTCCGATGAGAACGATTATCCTGCGGGAGCGCTGCAACGTGGTAATTCACATTCAGCAGGGACGATTGAGCTTGCGAGAGATTGGGGCATGACATATTGGTATCAGAGCGCCCGGTTCATGTGGTGCCACGTTCCCACTATTCGGGGAGCGCGACTAAGAAATACAAGACGGTATCGTTCGATCGGGATAGATTGAAACAAGATCTTATCCTCGTTATGGATTTGCTTCTTCGAAATTGATTTCCATATTCAGTGGACCTGTCACGCCCCAGTCCTAAAATACGTAGGACCAAGAATACGCAACATGCCAGCTACACATTCGATCAGACTGTAGTCCGACTCAAATACGTATAAGTTGTATAATAATGGTCACAATCTAAATAATCCAGTAAATATAAATATCTCTGTCTCAATCCACAATGAATAGAAATACACAAGAATAACTCCCAATAACACACAAACTCGAATAGACTCGAGAAGAAATAAGAGTCTATAAAAACTAGGCTACAATAGCAGATAAATAAACAATATAAATAAAATAACCATAATGCCGGTAGAAATGATATAAGTACCTGGTACCAATCCATGCAAGACAAGCAACTCTATCAGCAACTCCCAAGGCTCTGTAATCGTCTATACTGCAAAACTGGTAGGGGACCAGGTCCTCAGAGGGACGTAATAAGGTACAAAAATAGTATGGCATAGTATAACAGAAAGATACAAGTGCAACACCGGTGTAATATAGCATAACCACCTAAGTGAGACACAATTTTGAAGACAATGTTCGACGTGTAGGCTGTCCAAAATAAAACTGTAGCTCCGAACACAGAGACACACGGGACGTACCGTAGCTCCGAGCACAGAGTCAAACGGGTGATACTATTACTCTGGATACAGGAACACTATATAAATAGGGCAGATACATATATATAGCGCGTGCAGAGGAGCCCAAACGTCTAGTAAATATCTTCCCCTCCCAAAGCGGTCAACGAGTGTTCGTTGAACCTGAACCTCTATCTAACAGTCTCGTCATACTGAAGTAACCATCAACAATCACGACCCTAAAGTCGTCCCAGTTTTCGGTCATGCTAATAGTATCATGATACAGGAAATCTGGCATGATGACAGTGTCTGGATGTGTCCAAGGGATATGATGTAACCAAGTGTGTACGTCAAGGTGTTGCGAACATCTATTAATCGTTACCAGACGTTACCGACAAACGTCTGCACCCGGTTATGACCCGGACGCGAGGTAACGATTCTGATCCAAAGCGCGCATAATGCATGTAATAAAATAAATAGAAATCTGGTAGCTGAAATACAGGATGGCAAGGTAAACTTGCCTGGATCCGGATGTTGAAGATGGGGCTCCGATACAACGTCCAAGTCCACAGATCCCGTAGTAACTAGAGACGAGATATAAGCTCAATCAATAAACTATCACGATGCTAAAATAAGAGGTGACACACGTCTAGCATAGGCTTCAATCATTGTTACAAGCTCATATAGTTACTAAGCTAGAGGGTTGACCACGGTTGACTAGAGGTACGTTACATCTAATACGATCTATCACCAGTATAATATCATCAGACCAAATCCTCAATCCCTGTGTTTATCACGGTATTTTCCAGTAGTTCAAGCCATGATCATTCCTCAGATTCCACCCTTGCATTAACAGACGTTAACATGCACATTTAAATATCATCCTCGAATAAAATAATTATTAATTATTAAATCCTCAATTATAAAAACTGTTATTTAATTATTTGAACATCCTTTCACATATACATAGCTACTCCTCTATTATTTCATTATTAGTTATCAAGTCCTCAACCAATAAATAACTTACGATATCAAAACATATTTTCTAATTATAAACATACTCTTCGATACCTACCAAGAATGCATATAACATAAACCATAGAACTCAAAGTAGCATTCACCAACCCTAAAACTCAATATAGCATTATTCACAACCCTAACCCTAACTAGGTTATATTAACAATAAACAATATTACACTAAACTAGGAGATGGGTGAGGGGATACCTTGGTGGCAGCGTATGGTGGCACGTTGGAGTGGAGGTTGCTGGAGAAGGTGGGGTAGCCGCGGTGGTGGTCGTGAAGGCTGCTGTGGTGGGTCTCGACGGAGAAGAAGGTAATAGCGGGGTGTTCGAGGCTCGTGGAGATGCAGCGGGTGTTGGTTGAGTTGCTAGAGGTGGTGGCCGGGGTTGGCCGGAGTGAGCGGGGGTCTCCGGTCCAGTCGGGTGATGGAGGGGGTTCGTGGAGGTAACGGTGGTAGTTTTGGAGGTTGGTTGGCCGGAGGATGGTCGTGGCAGCGGGTGCTTGTGAAGGTGGTAGTAGTGCGAGGGGAAGACGGTGGTCGACAGCGGCAATGTGGAGGCCGGTTGACCGGGGTTGTAGTGGAGCGGGGATGGTGGTGGTTCGTGGTGGTTGCTTGGCAGGAGGATGGTCGGTTCGTCAAGTAGCAGGTGGTCGAGGGTGACGGCAGCAGGTGACCGAGGGTGGTCGAGATGCGGATGTGCTCGGTAGGATGGTGCTGGTGGTGATGATGATGATTGTGATGATGAAGATGACTCGAGGGGTGGCAGCAGTAGCTCGCCGGAGTAGAGGGTGGCAGTCGGTCGAGGGAACGACAGCAGTATCTTGTCGGGGTAGGGGGTGGCAGTCGGTCGGGCTGGAGGCCGGTTCGGGTTGGAGAAGGTAATGTAGTGAAGAAGAGGAGGAAGAAGAAGAAGAAGAAGAAGAAGAAGAAGAAGAAGAAGAAAAATAGAGGAATTCGACTGTGGAGATGTAGGGAAGATGGAGGATGTCATGCCCCGATCTCCCGTAGGCAAATCGGCCGTTCCCGCTAGGCGAGAATCACCGCGCCAGCGCTCCCGCGGAACGATCGCTTTGACCCATCCGAGCGTGATGCCGCACGAGCGTTAGCCGCGCCCGTGCAAGGCCGTGGTTCGTTGGCTGGCGGTAAGAGTTCTAAGCCACAGAGTCGCACAGATTGTCCGAGTGCAGCGGAATCATGAACGCATAGGCGATCGGTAACAGGTTCACTGAGTCGACAATATAGCGGAAGCATGGAAACACAAGTTGGAGTAAAGCAAGCTCTTTTATTCATATTGAAATAAGTGTTACAGGCGGCGTATATCCGAGATTATAAGTCGCTCGAGCACTCTCTTTGAAACATAAAAGCGTGCCAAGTGGCTACATTTATGGATGTTATACATGCGATATTTAGGCGATGTTCAGGCGATGTTCCAACATTATGTCTTGTATAGGTACTTCAGTTCCGAATGCAGCATTCCAAGGCTTCTGAGTTGGACTCCACGCCTTAGCACGCACGAAGTGTCACGCCCCGGACCCGCCCGGGCCGCCGCTCCGTCCTGCCCCACCCCGTGCGGCCGGGATTAACGAACCGGGCACGAATCACCGTGCCTCGGCGCGCCGGACGCGAATTACCGCGCCCGTTCCGCGGGTGCGAGGGAGGAAGGGAGCCAAGCGAATGGCCCGTTCGAGCCTTCGGGGGACGTGATGCCGCACGGGCCTGGGGTTGCGCCCGTGCAAGGCCAATCGTTTAAGTTGATAGTTGGCTATCATCGCATCAATCGAGTAAGCAGCGGAAAGGGACTTGTTGCAATGCAATGCATTAGCCAACTGAGTGTTCGGGACAATCGAGGCAACTTGGGTTTCCTTTAGCAAAGGCACACGTTTGTTCCATACATTATGCCCCCTTATACGATAGCATTCTCGGGGCAACAATCGAAACCAGGATTCCGGGTCTTCGGGACTGTGGCACGCCTATCGCTTCCTCGGACGATCCAGTACCTGCGAGCAAGTAAACTGTTGGTGGGTCAGCACTTTATACAAGTACTGGTGAGATAAATCAACTGAACAGAAACAAGCATTCACTCAAACAGGCACTAAGTAATCATGTTATAAAATATTACATTACTAGTGATCTTTCTAGTTTTACCTAGGTTCGTTTCATACAGTTCGCTAGCAGAATCATATTACATTATTTGGAAACATGTTTGGAAACAGAGTTTCATATTGAATATGCAAGCAAGCAAACCGTTCATGTTTCAGGGTGTGCGCAGCGTGTCTCGTGCGACTCCAGGGTCAGATGCAAAGCTAGACACACAATGCACATTCTTAGGGGCAGTCACTATCCAAGCCAACACAATGACTTAGCTATATGCAGGGCGGTCCCCGAGTATCTCAGGATCGGCAGCTGGTGGAACAGCATACCAATGACTCATTTCTCTGATGCTAATGGCAGCTGTGACCTATGGTGGTTATAACGCATACAGTTCAGCTCTCCACCAATAGCCATTGTCCGACCGCATGCGAATGCATGGAACACTATCAAATAAACTCTAGTATGCAGACGAGATGAACCATCAGAATATACTCATTGTTGCGGGGTAATCCGACTTATCACTTGAACACGTTCAGGCACAGTATGGTTCTCTCGAAGCATAGACGATAGTGAACATGTTCATGCACTCTAAGCAGGTGATTCAGGATTCTCGTTAAGCAGGCATTGATTCAAAGACAAGCTAGGTGAGTTCGTTCATTAACATGCAAGGCAGGTTCTATCATTCTCTTAAGAAAACATTGCAAGCAAAAACTCAGGTTATTATTAAGGCGTGCAAGAATCAGAGAACGAAGTTCTGCCCACTCACCTTGATACATAACGCCGGCGCGGAGCGGGGTGTTACATACTTACCAACCAACAAAAAGTTTCGTCCTCGAAACTTCAAGGATAAACTTCTCGATATCCCGAGTAGCGATAGTGCCGTCCCTCGCCGTACTCAATCGAAACAATCAAGCAATTCAAGTTCAGGAAACATTTTGCATTTTAAGAATATTTATGGACTTATTGTATGGAACGCTCTTTGCAAAACCATATCGATAATATCTCAGAGTCATAGCAACGGATTTGGGCCAGAGAATCGATTCCGCTCTGATACCATTCTGTTACGCCCCGGACCCGCCCGGGCCGCCGCTCCGCCCTGCCCCGCCCCGTGCGGCCGGGATTAACGAACCGGGCACGAATCACCGTGCCTCAGCGCGCCGGACGCGAATCACCGCGCCCGTCCCGCGGGTGCGAGGGAGGAAGGAAGCCAAGCGAATGGCCCGTTCGAGCCTTCGGGGGACGTGATGCCGCACGGGCCTGGGGTTGCACCCGTGCAAGGCCAATCGTTTAAGTTGATAGTTGGCTATCATCGCATCAATCGAGTAAGCAGCGGAAAGGGACTTGTTGCAATGCAATACATTAGCCAATTGAGTATTCGGGACAATCGAGGCAACTTGGGTTTTCTTTAGCAAAGGCACACGTTCATTCCATACATTATGCCCCCTTATACGATAGCATTCTCGGGGCAACAATCGAAACCAGGATTCCGGGTCTTCGGGACTGTGGCACGCCTATTGCTTCTTCGGACGATCCAGTACCTGCGAGCAAGTAAACTGTTGGTGGGTCAGCACTTTATACAAGTACTGGTAAGATAAATCAACTGAACAGAAATAAGCATTCACTCAAACAGGCACTAAGTAATCATGTTATAAAATATTACATTACTAGTGATCTTTCTAGTTTTACCTAGGTTCGTTTCATGCAGTTCGCTAGCAGAATCATATTACATTATTTGGAAACATGTTTGGAAACAGAGTTTCATATTGAATATGCAAGCAAGCAAACCGTTCATGTTTTAGGGTGTGCGCAGCGTATCTCGTGCGACTCCAGGGTCAGATGCAAAGCTAGACACACAATGCACATTCTTAGGGGCAGTCACTATCCAAGCCAACACAATGACTTAGCTATATGCAGGACGGTCCCCGAGTATCTCAGGATCGGCAGCTGGTGGAACAGCATACCAATGACTCATTTCTCTGATGCTAATGGCAGCTATGACCCATGGTGGTTATAACGCATGTAGTTCAGCTCTCCACCAATAGCCATTGTCCGACCGCATGCGAATGCATGGAACACTATCAAATAAACTCTAGTATGCAGACGAGACGAACCATCAGAATACACTCATTGTTGCGGGGTAATCTGACTTATCACTTGAACACGTTCAGGCACAGTATGGTTCTCTCGAAGCATAGACGATAGTGAACATGTTCATGCACTCTAAGCAGGTGATTCAGGATTCTCGTTAAGCAGGCATTGATTCAAAGATAAGCTAGGTGAGTTCGTTCATTAACATGCAAGGCAGGTTCTATCATTCTCTTAAGAAAACATTGCAAGCAAAAACTCAGGTTATTATTAAGGCGTGCAAGAATCAGAGAACGAAGTTCTGTCCACTCACCTTGATACATAACGTCGACGCGGAGCGGGGCATTACACGAAGGAGGCATCCGCACCGAACGAGGTTCTTCCGTACCCTACAAGCAATCTGGTGGATTATCAGTACATGAATGCACTGGTGGGGAGGCTACTCGCCCGCTCGACAAATCCAAACACGTAATATCAGTTTCGTGCCCAACTATTTAGTTGTCTTTCTAGTTGCCTTAGGATCAGTTTTATGCAAGATTTGAATAGCCTAACTCGTGTGGCAGTGCGCCGTACGACATGAGAGGAAACACGGCGAGACTTACCAACTTACCATTTGTCCTTCCCTGTCCAAGGCAAACTAAGTTAATTCAAGCAGAAACATGTATAAGCATTCAGGGCAAAGCATATGCAAACACAAGCGTTTCAGTGCGAGATCCCGTTCTGGGTGCACGGGTTACAGGAAATATCAGGTGTGTTGCATACGATGATCAAGTGCTCTTTATGCACGAGTTTTGTTATAACAAGATCGTTCAGGTGTTCAGTTATTCTCGATGCGATGCAGTAACTCGCATGCGGGTAGCCGCTAAGCGAGGATGACTTATCTATATGAACATGAGGTCACTGGCACGATGCCATAATGGATGGTCTAGTCTCAGTACGGAATATCGTACGACGCATAGAGCAGGATGTCCCAGGGTATTCCGTCCTATAGCAGGCGACTATCAGGAGTTTCGTCCGGATCATATCGGTGCCAGTGCCCCAGCGGCCGTCTGCGGAACTAAAACCTTGTTTCCAAGTTGTCCTGTGACCATGCAAGTCTCTAATCTTCAGGGTCAGGTCAGGTACAGGAACAAGTTCAGGGCAGGATATATATATATATATATATATATATATAGAACAAGCTACATGGAACGAGTTCAAGTCAGGATATATATATATTTGTAACTTGTTGAGGCAGGATCAGGATTACTCTAAATGTTGAGTATCGGCTCCACGAGCTATTTGATTCAGTACAGGACAGTATTGCTCAACGAGCAGGGATTCTTGGATCATAGGATTGGTGCAAGTTCCCTGGTTCGGGAATTGCCTTAGCAACCTAACGGTCCAGGATACATTCAGGTTTATTCATGCACGGAACGACTATCAGGTAGTCTTCCAAGGAGAACCTAAATGAATGCATGACAAGCAAAGTGTTTCACGGTCTAGGCATAGTTATACAGCAAGCATTGAAACTAGGCAATATATAAAAGCAGGCAAGCATGCGCTTGTATAACTTAAGCATTCAAGTTCGCTTTGGGCCCGAAGGTAAGCCGAGCGAAACCATACGGGGCCTTTCCGAGCAAAGTTATCCAGGGTTGTGCATTGTTAGGGAGTGAACAGTGCACTACTGAATATACATATGTGTCGTTCTACCCGAGGCATAGCGGGTCCGGTTGCACGAGGCAAAGGTAACATGCGAGGGTCTGAATATATATCAATATTTCATTTCCATGTTCTAGCATAAGCAATACAAGTTGGGATTATTTCCTTTAGCTAGGTGCGTTGTATTCTTATTAGCATGCATGGGGTGATTCACCTAGCGACTAGCATGTATCATTCTGTATTTTATGTGTGCTGGCTAAGCAAAGACAAGTTCACCGTAGCCACCCACCTTAGCGATGATCCGTCTCGGTCGAGTGATACTGCGAGCGAGCCTCTGAAAGCCTAAGCCGAACTCCTGTAGGGACCAAGTCTGGATATCCTTGCCTCAAACGAGTATTCTCGCCTGAGCAGAGCGGGTCGGGACGTTTATACTTCTGCCGTTTGAATCGGCAGTCCGCTTGAGCGGAACGAGGTATTACATTGTCCACCACTCAGAAAAAGTCTTATCCTCGAGACTTCCTGAGGGCAATCCATACTATCGAATTTTTGAATCTAGCCCAAGCGTAGCTATCGGTACCACTAGATCCATTGGAACACAATCCCCTACTCGATGCTTACGTCGTGTTGCGTGTATACTGAGTCAGTCTCATTTGCGCCTTGGCGCGGGACAAGTTTCTTAACACGAGGCACGTTTTAATCGATCTTGGATAGCGATCTAAGGCTGAGGCAAACATATACAAGTCGTTGTGCTTGTTTAGGAGGATATTCACTTACAATAGCTTTTGAGATCAGCATATCGCACGTTGGATCGTGCACATATTCGAAGCGTCCCTCAAACACATGCATGTCAACCAACTTAGCGATAGTGAAGTCTTAGCACTCGAGTTTCACATTTCTTAAGTCTTGGATCGTGCACATATTCGAAGCGTCCCTCAAACACATGCAGTCAACCAAACTTAGGGGTAGTGAAATCGGACAAGCTACTTGCGAAAATTTTAAGGGTTCAATCCAATTCCATATCATTTTCATTTCAACCAAGTATTTGCACTACCGTTAATCACGATCAATCTGATACCGACTAGCGTCCATCCATTCGGGTCAACTTAGCATACGTTATCGTGCCCAAGTCTAACCCTAAGTCTTGCTGCCCTAGTTGTGATGCTTTATACAAGCAATATGGTAAAGTCGGTAGCACATGTTCATTCACTCGGCACAGGGTCATCTGCCTATCACTAGGTCAGCTCACAAGGTCATAGGTACAAGTTCAAGCATATCGCGATTCATCGTACAAATTTGTCGCATGATGTTCGCCCCAATTCCTATGGTCAAACCATTATTCATTTACACGAGGTATTCTACCCAAGCTCGTTTCACTCAAATTTCTAAACATCGAGCACATATTTACCTACTCTCATTAACACGTTCGTTTTCACGGGGGACAAGTCCATTCAATAAAATCCAATATATATCCAAGTTGTAGGACAAGCTTAGTGGTTTGCATATTCTATCTCCTCAATTTTATTTTGATAGAATCATATCCATTCCAAACCTAGTCCACCAAGCCAAGATTTAATTCTAAACCTTAGATTATTTTTCCAAGTTGTTCAACCTGATTCACGTATTCGTTCACAAAAACCATGAAACATGATTTATTTCAGGTTCAAGGCTAACTAATCCACTGAAACATTTTCAATCACCTATATTCCAAGTTCGTCTTATCGTGTCGAACCAGAAGTCAAGACGATCCATAAGTTGTCACGCCTCGGTCTCCCGCAAGTTCGATCATCCATGTTGGACGTGAGATCATCACGTCAACGCTCCCGTTGGATAATCGTCCTAATCCGGGCGTGACGCATGTGCGGCATAGAGTTATGCTCGTACAAGACAAGAACGTTTGAATGTTATGGCTATCTTCAACACGATCGAGACACCTTATCCTTTAACCTTTTAATTCCATCCAACAGTATATCCATCAAGTCAAATCCGTTTATGCAGTGATTATAGTTCCTCAAGAAACAAGTTTCTATATTCGAGCCCAAGTCGTTTCTATTTGAATATGTTCCATTCATCGAGTTCGTTCGGAATAATCACTGAACATGTTCCCTTGAGTCCGATTATCCCCGTCGTACGCGAATCACCACGCCGGCGCTCCCACGGAATAACCGTTCTCGTTGGGACTGATTTCAAGAGTTACTTTTCCGAACTCAATTTCAAGATTGTCCTTACACACACCAAGCCAGTTCCATTATCGCTTATATCTCTCATCGAACCACAGTATTCATTCTCGGGCTAACTTATATTGAGCGATATTGTACTCATGTTCAATCCTTTGGTTTCAATCCAAAATAGCTCGCTCAATTCTCAATTTCCAACAAGTTTTTCTTAACCAAGATATTGGTTTCCATTTCCGAGAATTTCTATTCGATATAAGCCTTATCATTTACTCAAGTTATTCTCATATCGTTCAGTTTGAATATCGCACGGGTTATGGATCCGTTTGGATGTTTCTAAATGATCCATCCACCACTCGAAACCGAGTCATTCCATCGAGTTCTTAATCGGTGCTCGCATTATCGTTAGTATACTCACTAACTCGTTCCTCAATTTCTAGCACAGTACTCAAGTTTCGCCTGATAAAATCTAATCCCATTATATATATTCTGGATTTATAGTCATCCAAGCAACTATATTTGATTTTGTCTTCCAACAACAAAAATTTTTGTTCGAGCTATTTTCCATACCCAAGCATGATTCTTAATATTCATCTAAGCGATAAATCCGATGAAGTCTATCGATTGCAGCTCTAAGCCTGACTTGTATCAGCGCTGAACGATATCCAAATCTCGTTTATAACTGGCTTGCACCAAAAGGTCTTGGTGCACGGTACTCTACACAACTTAGCCGAAAGGCTGAGTGCATAGCTAACCATTCGGGCAATATTCGTTTTCGCACTAACCAGTTGGGTAAACATGTATAGGCATTTCGGGTTGCATATAATGCACGAGTCTAGCACGAATCTAATCCCATAAGGACTAGTACAGGTTGGCACAAAGTCCCTTGCAACACAATTTCATACAAGCAATCACACTATTCAAATGCAACTCTTTGAAAAATATTTAGACTTATTGTTTGGAATATCCCTTTGAGGCATTGAGAGAGTGTGTGCACCTAACCCATGAACGAGCTTTCGAAACAGAGATATTAGAAACGAAGTTCAAAGGCGTATAAGCCAGGCTCTGATACCAATCTGTCACGCCCCGATCTTCCGCAGGCAAATCGACCGTTCCCGCTAGGCGAGAATCACCGCACCAGCGCTTCTGTGGAACGATCGCTTTGACCCATCCGGGCGTGATGCCGCACGAGCGTTAGCCGCGCCGGTGCAAGGCCGTGGTTCGTTGGCTGGCGGTAAGAGTTCTAAGCCACAGAGTCGCACAGATTGTCCGAGTGCAGCGGAATCATGAACGCATAGGCGATCGGTAACAGGTTCACTGAGTCGACAATATAGCGGAAGCATGGAAACACAAGTTGGAGTAAAGCAAGCTCTTTTATTCATATTGAAACAAGTGTTACAGGCAGCATATAGCCGAGATTACAAGTCGCTCGAGCACTCTTTCTGAAACATAAAAGCGTGCCAAGTGGCTACATTTATGGATGATATACAGGCAATGTTCAGGCGATGTTCAGGCGATGTTTCAATATTATGTCTTGTATAGGTGCTTCAGTTCTGAATGCAGCATTCCAAGGCTTCTGAGTTGGACTCCACGCCTTAGCACGCACGAAGGAGGCATCCGCACCGAACGAGGTTCTCCCGCACCCTGTAAGCAATCTGGTGGGTTATCAGTACATGAATGCACTGGTGGGGAGGCTACTCGCCCGCTCGACAAATCCAAACACGTAATATCAGTTTCGTGCCCAACTATTTAGTTGTCTTTCTAGTTGCCTTAGGATCAGTTTTATGCAAGATTTGAATAGCCTAACTCGTGTGGCAATGCACCGTGCAACATGAGAGGAAACACGGCGAGACTTACCAACTTACCATTTGTCCTTCCCTGTCCAAGGCAAACTAAGTTAATTCAAACAGAAACATGTATAAGCATTCAGGGCAAAGCATATGCAAACACAAGTGTTTCAGTGCGAGATCCCGTTCTGGGTGCACGGGTTACAAGAAATACCAGGTGTGTTGCATACGATGATCAAGTGCTCTTTATGCACGAGTGTTGTTATAACAAGATCGTTCAGGTGTTCAGTTATTCTCGATACGATGCAGTAACTCGCACGCGGGTAGCCGCTAAGCGAGGATGACTTATCTATATGAACATGAGGTCACTGGCACGACGCCATAATGGACGGTCTAGTCTCAGTACGGAATATCGTACGACGCATAGAGCAGAACATCCCAGGGCATTCCGTCCTATAGCAGGCGACTATCAGGAGTTCCGTCCGGATCATATCGGTGCCAGTGCCCCAGCGGCCGTCTGCGAAACTAAAACCTTGTTTCCAAGTTGTCCTGTGACCATGCAAGTCTCTAATCTTCAGGGTCAGGTCAGGTACAGGAACAAGTTCAGGGCAGGATATATATATATATATATATATATATATAGAACAAGCTACATGGAACGAGTTCAAGTCAGGATATATATATTTGTAACTTGTTGAGGCAGGATCAGGATTACTCTAAATGTTGAGTATCGGCTCCACGAGCCATTTGATTCAGTACAGGACAGTATTGCTCAACGAGCAGGGATTCTTGGATCACAGGATTGGTGCAAGTTCCCTGGTTCGGGAATTGCGTTAGCGACCTAACGGTCCCGGATACATTCAGGTTTATTCATGCACGGAATGACTATCAGGTAGTCTTCCGAGGAGAACCTAAATTAATGCATGACAAGCAAAGTGTTTCACGGTCTAGGCATAGTTATACAGCAAGCATTGAAACTAGGCAATATATAAAAGCAGGCAAGCATGCGCTTGTATAACTTAAGCATTCAAGTTCGCTTTGGGCCCGAAGGTAAGCCGAGCGAAACCGTACGGGGCCATTCCGAGCAAAGTTATCCAGGGTTGTGCAGTGTTAGGGAGTGAACAGTGCACTACTGAATATACATATGTGTCGTTCTACCCGAGGCATAACGGGTCCGGTTGCACGAGGCAAAGGTAACATGCGAGGGTCTGAATATATATCAATATTTTATTTCCATGTTCTAGCATAAGCAATACAAGTTGGGATTATTCCCTTTAGCTAGGTGCGTTGTATTCTTATTAGCATGCAGGGGTGATTCACCTAGCGACTAGCATGTATCATTCCGTATTTTATGTGTGCTGGCTAAGCAAAGACAAGTTCACCGTAGCCATCCACCTTAACGATGATCCACCTCGGTTGAGTGATACTGTGAGCGAGCCTCTAAAAGCCTAAGCCGAACTCCTGTAGGGACCAAGTCTGGATATCCTTGCCTCAAACGAGTATTCTCGCCTGAGCAGAGAGGGTCGGGACGTTTGCACTTTTGCCGTTTGAATCGACAATCCGCTTGAGCCGAACGAGGTATTACAGAAGAGAGGGAGAGAAAGAGAAGGGGGTTCTATGCTCCTAGGGATTAGGGCCGGCATTGGGAAAGGGGGTGAATGGGTGATTATATAGGTGAGTGTGTGGTGAGGATGTTGTCTCATTTTGAATGGAGGGTCCAGATTTCACATGGAGAAAGTGTACATCAAAAGGGGAGAGAGAGGGTTGATTTGACCGGTCAAGAAAGGGAGAAGGGGTTTCTTTATTTGCCTTGGCCAATAGGGTGGTGACACCTATCACCACTTTTGCAAATAAGCCCCTTAACTTTTGGGTATTTGCACATACATGTAAAATAATGGGGATTTGGTGTGGGAAGTGGTGTTTGGTATTATGTAGGGTGAGGGAGTGTTGTGTGTTTTGTATGGGCTTAATGAATGAGGTATTGGGTTAATTTGGGGTTAAGTTGGGATTAGTCAAAGTTGGTATCCCCAATTTAATTAAAATAAAATATCATGTGTTCTTAAATTAAATGGGGGCATATGGGGTCTCAATTAGGAGTGACACAAAGGTCATGAACGGTATAGGCTTTGTGTCAGTCTTCGACCCTTTAATTGGTCTGGCTAAACGGGTTAAGTTTGTGTCCAAAAATTAATGGCAACGACAAAGGTACACAACACAGGATTAAAAAATTAATTTTGGGACCGAAAAGTTGTGCAATTAAATTAGAGCACAAGGGATTATGTTTGTGAGTGACAAAAAAGTCCAGTGCCTAGGTTGGCTTGTCAAGACAAGAGTACAATAATTAGTTGGAGATTATGGGCTATTGTTGGGCTCCGAATATTGCAACAACGGTAGGGTGCACCAAGGGTTAAAATAAAGAATCAGACAACTGTAACATAAATTATAAACCTCAAACACCTGATGTTAAACCAAAATTTCTAACCAAAATCAGTCTACCTATAATAATAATTGAGGGAGGTTTACAGGACCGTGCCCCCAGGATGGACTTAGCGGCAGAGTCAGGAGGGACCTCTCCGCTGCAAGTTTTCTTGCCTAGTTTTCCCTGTCGCTTTGTTGCTTTCGTGCTTTGAGTTGATTTTCGGATTTGTTGCGTTTTCTTGAACGGTTTCAATGGATTTCAATATTTTTGTTTGTTGAACTGCATTTCAATTTTGAGATTGGAAAGAGTGGAAGAGGTATTGATTAGCTGTTCGTGGCAATACAGGTGAACGAGCAGTAGGCGACGCGCGAGCGGAGTCCTAAAGCACATTTTTCCTTTCCTCCCTCCAACCGACTTGTGAGTGGCTTATATTTGATTCAGTTGACCCTTCTTCCAAGTCTTTACATCTAAAATCTTGTATTCTTGCTTATCCCGATCAAACGATACTAAGTAATAACTAAAAGATGTCAAGATAAAAAGGAATAGACTTGGATTATTATGCTTGTCAATCAACTTGTGAACGATTATCCTATTGTATGCTAGTTCATTCAAAATATTCTATACATGTTTCAATTTTAGTTAAAATTGCATACTTCTTCTATAAATTGTGCTAAGTATGGAACACACCTTATTATGCAATAAATTATTCAGGGAGACTATGTAAAAATAAATCATGCAGTGTTACTTGTCTTGTACTCTTGTTGCCTCAACTGCATAAATGATAACTTAGCCTAGACTTCGTTCGATTATGGACAACTTGTGCACAAGATCATAGTTTTTGCGGACGGTCGTTGGGGCACTGGCACCGATCCGGTCCGGGCGGAACCTATTATTTAGTCTATTATACTTGACGGGATGACTTGCAGTGCCTCTTGTACTTTTGTTGCATACCATCCTCGCCAAAGACTATATCGTCCATTATGGCATCAAGCCAGTGACCACCACATATATTTAAACACGTGCAAGCTCTCCAACCAATCATCCGCATAGATGATGCCCTCTGTCCCCTTGAAAGGCCGGGTATCCAACTTCTTGCAGTCCTGAATAGTGCCGGGCCTGGGCTGTACCTCCCGTGGCTGTTGTGGTCCGGTCCTCTCTACGGCGGTGATGGCCACCTGGTGAGAACTCTCGATGCCGTCTCATCACCTCGGTCTGTCAGTGCTGTGCCTCGGTCTGGGCCCTCTGGGCCTCCATCATCATCTGGAAAAGTGCAAACAGCTGTGTAGCATCAGCTGGTACTGGCGGTGGTGGCGGAAGGTCCTCGGGAATAACTGGAGCAACCCTCTGAACTGGGGGAGGAGCACTCCCAAAAGCGGTTGCTGAGACTCCCACCTGGACCGATGAGGCGATCCTCTCAACTGGAGATGAAACAGTAGCAGCTGCTACTCTATCCGCAGCAGGCTGGGAAGTAGCTGAGGAAGCTGCTCCTGAGTGATAGAATCTGACCTTCAGAGGCATCCTGAAGTCATATTGAAAAATACGGAATCAATATTGAATATAATACGATATCCTCAAAGAAGGACAAAACTTAATTCAAAATGAAAGACAATATCAAATAGATAAAGATTTGTAGAACAGATATTGGAGTTTTTCCAAGTTGTGATTGAGTAACTCTCAGCCTAAATCATGTATCCTAAAGCAGGCTCGTAGTAATACTCTAGTCAAGCACAACTACGATGTCTATCTAGACCTGCATGGGCCACCACTAAAAATGTGTCACTACCCGCACCCTGATATTCGGGCACGAGTACGTGGTTACGCGCAGCCTACGCCACAGAATCGGCGGTAGAACGTTGTCTGGGTCATTTCTAACTATCTAACATCTCAACAATATAATATGGTACCTGTCAACCATCTCAACTCCAAACGGAGGAGCAATATGATATCTCACAAATATATCAATCTCAATCACAAAACAAACTAAGGAGGAAATAATGCACGAATGGAAATAGCGAAGGGAAGATAGATACAATCCACAATATGAAAATAATAGTACATCTGTGAATCTCCTCAAAAGCAATAGTCTAATACAAAATCACTAACAAACTAGACCTCCTCGGTCACTGATACTATGTCCTCTGGCTCTAGGGGAGTGTCCTCTAAAGTCTCACCCTCCTGAGGTCCATAGTGTGTGGGACACAGCTCCTCTAGCCAATCATTTAGAAAAATATATCCAGTCAGGATTGGAGCGAAGTACATACATCTGAAAGCAGTTCCAATAACATAATCGAGCATATATAACAAGCAATAGAAAAATGATACAAGATGCACAAGTAGAAAGAATATACAATACAAGTGAACAGGCAATAGGCATAATAAAGCTGGAAGTAAATACAAGAATAACTGTAAGTAGAGAACAAGAAATACTAACTATGTATTTTAGAGTACGAGTTCGTTATGTGATCGGCTTAGGTTGCACATGAGGTATAAAGGTAACTCCATTATACGTGAGATGTATAATCGACATGCATATGAGATCAAGAGGGCTTTGATCACATAACCAACTCCTACTCCCCCTCCCCAACCAATACTCATGGATCCAATCACGACATGTTACGTATATGATCACGATAGTCACACTAGCACACGAAATAGTAGATGCACAAGAAGCACATGAAAGTCAATACCCGATGCACACGATGAAATACATGTCATTGGGTACCCGTTGCACACGGTAGGGGATAACATCTCCTGACGGGATCCATATAGCACCAGTCCGTGAAATCACCATGTCGAAAATCAATGTATACTAATCTAGAACATGCATATATATAATATTATGAATTAAAACAAACAGAGAAATGTACTCGCCTGAAGTCCTGAGCAAAGTGTGTCTCTCGATGCCCAAGCTGGTGTCTCACAACCTATATATGGTATGTTGCATCAATACAAGGTTCAATGATGAAAATAAATGAAGTTGATAAAATTCTAGGTCGATACGCCATTTCTAAGTCAAACCAATGCATCCTAGGTTGCAAGAGTCTAATGCTAAGTCGCTAAACTATGAAACTATGCTATACTAGCTAAGCTAACACACAACAGAGCATTCAAGAAGCCGTATCCTAAGATACGCAAGTTTTCTAATATGAAAATAGGTTTATATACATAAGTCATATATAATAATAATATCTTAAAACAATTTAATTATGATACCTTGGCCTTGTGCCAATGCGTATCACAATTACCCTGATACTCAAACTAAATACCCTGGGGGTATCGACCCATACCTTGGTATCTCAAGGTAATCTAAAACTAAACACAATAGATATAAATAGATACCTCAAACTAAATGCTAACTATACACTAATCTCTTAAACTAATTAACCACCACCTTAACTAAATAAACTAATTATTTTCTAACAAGTATACTAACTAATATATTACCTATACTAATATACATATCTAACATAATCACCTAGTACCTCTACTACTCACTAACCTCTAGTATACATAGTTATATACATACTAACTACACCATGACCAAGATACCTGAAACTGAAACTATACTAACTGACTCTAACTAAACAACTAAAACAAACACTGAAGAACAGCTCTGAACTGATACCAAGAATCCCTTCTACTGATACCTGATGGTTGCTACTGAGTTGGGTTGAAATACCTTAAATCTGCACAGTGGAGGGACTCCAACTACTGCTCTGTTGGTAAAACCTCTACAGTTTGCTGTCCATTCCAATTCAGTTGCTGTTGCTGTCTTCAGGTCAGTTGCAGTTGCTCGATTAGGTGTGCAGTGTACAGAGTGGTCTGTGGTAGCACTGCCTTCAGGTCCCTGCAGCAGTCTCTGTACAATGAGTCTTCAGTCTAGGTCTCCACTGTGTAGATACACAGTGAGTCTCAGTTCTTCAGTCCTTCAGGTGATGTTCAGTCGAGGTAAATCTATCAGGTAATCTTCAGTGGAGGTAAATGAGTCTTCAGTTCTTCAGGTAGATGTTCAGGTGATCTTCAGGTAGATGAGGTCTTCAGTAGAGTATCTGTACAGTGAGTCTGTACAGTCCATGTGCAGTTCATTCTTCAGGTAGATTTTACTGTGCAGATACACAGTGACTGAAACTATGTCGGATACTGTGCAGGAAGAATCTGAATACAGTAGGTTTCCCTCATCTTCCTTGTTTGGAACTGCTCAACAAGGACTCCTCCTCCTCTGAGTGACTGGCTCTCCACTGGTCTGAGATGCTGAAAGGTGCAGTTTACCTGCACAGTTTCTAGCAACCCCAACTGAATCGACTGTGCACAGTTCAGTGAGTCACTGATACTCACTGTTGTGCACAGTTCTCCCCGAGCCCTTGCACCAATTGCAGTAACCCCCTCTTGCTGATACTGAATCTTGTCCCACTGGAACTGAACTGATAACAGTGCTGAGCAACTTACTCACACAACAAAACCACTACACACGCACACAACCTTCTCATAACTACACAAAATACCTATGTACATAAATACACACATGTAACCAACCCATAGATACATATTAGTCAACACATATATATATATATATATATATATATATATACAACGTATATATCTATATACACATATAGTGATATGTATCTAGGTACTCTAATATATACACATAAACCCACACAATATACATATACATATGGATATTTACATATAATACACACTCATAGACACCCATATATACATAACCCAAATACACTATGATATACTCTAAAAATAATACATAAATAGCACACACATATATAATTACATATGCACGTATAGTAAAATAAGCCAAAACACAAACACATGGAGCGCATCGCACCCGTATCACACTTTTCTATGATACGCTTGTGATACGGTCCCCAAGTCACAACCAAACGTATCTCAGAGGATACGTACAAGTCCAATACATAAATTATGAACAATACACATAGAAATTAGAGTGTCTACGTGTCCGTGTCACTATATGATATGCACATGGCCCCGTGTCGAAGAAAAACCCCCAAAATCGACCGTTTCGTCAAATTGACGAGATTCGACCCACACGTATCCAATTGTAGACATGACACAAGCTACAAACAAACAATCAAGGGTTAATTAGATCTATTAGATCCATTGACAAGCACTACATGTGCCAATCTCGGAATTTTCCTAAAATTGGTACTAAAAATGGTCATAACTACCACCGTAGGTCTCCAAATGATTCCAAATCAAAACCTATGGGTAACCTATGCATGTGGGGTGGTTTCTCATGGTAAAAACTCAGATCTATAGTCTATAGGAAAGGAAAAAACTGATTTGTACCTATTGGGAGATGAATTTCTAATGAAAAGGTTCCAAATGGCAAGTAGCTCCTCTCCTAGTAGATCTTGGCCTCCTCCTCCTTGTTCCTTGCTCCTTGCTTGTAGATCCTTGATGTAGAGGCTTCAATGATGAATTTAGAAAGAGATTTTAATAGAATTGATGGGGGGATGGAGGGAAAATTGAAGGGGGAAAAGTAGATCTAGAATTTTGGGGAAGAATTAAAATGAGAGCACACTCTCTCCTCTCAACTATGGCTGGTCATAAACCCCTCCCCAAGCAATGTACAAAGTCACAAATACCCCTTGGGGCCTCTCATGAAGAAATAATTAGGGAAGGAAGGTTCTAGTCTAATGGTTTCACTAATTAATCATGTTTCTTAATCCATGGGCCTAATTCATGGGCTCAACTTAGGCTAGTCCAAAAGTTTGTTCATGTTCTCTAATTAAATGGTTAGGTCCACTACACAAGTCCAAAATAAGTCTACACTAGCAATAATTATTAATACAATAAAATAAATAAATCAGTCATGCACAATTATTAATTATAATAATCCTAAAATAATTAATACCCATGATAATTACCAAACTACCCTTGGATGGAAATGTGAGGGTGACACTATTTACCTGATGCGGCGAGTCATGCTAGAAGATTTGAAGGTGGTCTGTGTCCTGCCATCCATGCGCACGTGTTCGTTCCCCAGTATGAGACTATGCGAGGAGTCCTAAATCATGCCCTATCTCTTGAACCACAGTATCCTCCAGTTGCTGCCGACGCTGTGCATACCTTCAATCATAAATGCCATAGCAACAAAAGAGGAAACAACGCTGCAAAGCGTCCAAATCATGGCGGTCAACAGAGAGGAAATACAGGGCAACCATGCACCTTCTGCAAGAAGCCGGGGCACGCGGCCAATAAATATCGTCTGAAACTTGGGTTATGCCTAGCATGTGGAGAACCAAACCATGAAGTGAGTACCTGTCCGTTGTGCCACTCTAATCGCCGCCCTCAACATCAGAATCCTGCCTATGCACCCCAGGCTAATCGAGTTGTGCCTCAGCCAGAGCGTCGCCAAGCTCAAGGTCGGGTCTACACTATGACACGAGAAGAAGCCCTGGCCTCGGACATCGTTGTGTCAGGTATATTGCTTTTTAAAAATATATCTGCACGTGTACTATTTGATTCTGGTGCAACGTATAGTTTTATATCCACAAATTTTGCCATAGAAAACAATATAGAAATGACACCGTTGCATCTAGACCTTAGTGTTAGCATCTCGTCAGGCACAAAAATACATATCCGTTCAGTATGCCAAGGTGGTTACGTCTGTATCGGAGGAAGGAAGGTCTTGCTCGATGTTTTAGTCCTTGATGTTCGAGATTATGACATTATTTTGGGGATGGATTGGCTCGGCGCCTGCTTGACAATTATCAAATGTGCAGAGAAACGAGTCATCTTTCGCCTACCTAGAAAAGTCAAATTCTGCTACACGAGTAGTCCAGCAACTGATGCGTCCAGGGCCTGCATGGTGATTTCGACGATATCTGCTCGGAGGATGCTACATACTAGCTGCGAGGGATACCTAGCGTCGGTTCGGGACACATAGCTAGATTACGCAAACATTGAGTCTTCTTTCATTGAGGCGGAGTTCCCTGATGTGTTTTCGAGTGAACTACCCGCCATGCCACCTGATCGAGAGATCGAGTTCACCATCAACACATTCCCGAATACTCAGCCGATTTCTAAGGCTCCGTACAAAATGGCCCCTACTGAACTGAAGGAGTTAAAGTGCCAACTGCAAAAATTTCTGGATTGTGGGTTCATTCATCCGAGCGTGTCTCCTTGGGGCACGCATGTGCTCTTCATAAAGAAGAAAGACGGAACATTGTGACTCTACATCAATTATTGGGAGCTGAATAAGGTTACCATCAGAAACAAGTATCCTCTGCCCAGGATAGATGACCTCTTTGATTAGCTGCAAGGGGCAATGGTGTTCTCGAAAATTGATCTTCGCTCGGGCTACCACCAGCTGAAGATTAATCCTGAGGACATGCCCAAGACTGTATTCTGAACCCGCTATGGACACTACGAGTTTTCTGTTATGCCATTTGGTCAGATGAACGCCCCTACCGCTTTTATGGATTTGATGAATTGAGTGTTCCGACCCTTCCTCGATAAATTTGTGATGGTTTTTTATAGATGACATCTTAGTGTACTCGAAGAATAGGGATGAACACGCAGGACACCTGCGGATGGTGCTTCAAACCCTTTGAGACAAGAAGTTGTACATGAAGCTTAGTAAGTGTGAGTTCTGGTTGGACAGTATATCCTTTCTAGGGCACATTAAAGCTAAAGGAGTAACGTTCGCGTGGACGGACGACTGTAAAGCTTCATTTATGGAGTTAAAGTAGCGCCTCGTCTCAACACCAATTCTTACCCTTCCGGACGTACCCGATGATTTTAAGATATATAGTGACGCCTCAGGCAAGGGATTGGGATGTGTCCTTATACAAAGGGACAGGGTGATAGCCTTCGCGTCGAGGCAGTTGAAGCCTCACGAAAAGAATTACCCAACACATGATCTGGAGCTCGCAGCGGTGGTGTTCGCGCTGAAGTTATGGCGCCACTAACTTTATGGTGTACCATACGAGATCTATACGGATCATAAGAGCCTAAAATATCTATATACACAAAAGGATTTGAATCTTCGTCAATGATGTTGGCTTGAGCTCCTTAGCGATTTTGACTTGATGATCAGATACACCCCCGGCAAGGAAAATAATATAGCTGATGTACTGAGTCGAGTATTCGTTGGAAGCCTGGCTATTGATGACAAGCTGCGTCGAGATATAGAAGCTTTGGGCATTACACTTATAATCAGATAAAAAATGGGGGCGCAAGTGGCTCAATTATGCCTCGAACCTGACTTATTAGAAAAGGTCAAGTCCGCTCAGAAGGATGACATATTCCTGCAAAAGATGCAAGGTCTTATCTCAGCAGGAAAGGCAACCGACTTTGCGGTGGGCACGGACGGGATGATCCGATTAAAGAAAAGATTGTGCATTCTAAACGATGCAGCTCTCAAAAAAAGATACTCACGGAAGCCTATTATGCTAGTTATACTTCACATCCGGGTAGCACAAAGATGTATCGAGATCTCCGTACAACGTTTTGGTGGTACGGTATGAAATAAGATGTGGCATTGTTCGTGTCGTAATGCATGGCCTGTGAGAGGGTAAAGGCCGAGCACCAGAAGCCGGGCGGAGAGATACAGAACCTCGCTATACCGGAGTGGAAATGGGAACATATAACAATAAATTTTATTATTGGTTTACCGAAGACGCAACGGGGGAATGATGTCGTCTGGGTCATTGTGGATCACCTCACCAAGTCAGCTCACTTTATGTCTATCAAGTCTACTTGAAGTGCCGACCGCCTGGCTCAGATCTACCTCAACGAAATTATTCGGCTCTACGATATGCCCATATCCATTATCTCCGATAGAGATGGTCGATTCTTATTGCATTTCTGGGAAAGCCTGCAGTCAGCAATGGGGACGAAGTTGAAGTTTAGCTCCACCTACCATCCACAGATAGATGGTCAAATAGAATGTGTCAACCAAATCCTCGAAGACATGCTATGAATCTCCGCCTTGGACTTAAAGATGAGTTGGGACATGCATCTACCATTAGCTGAATTTGCATACAATAATAGCTTTTAATCTAGCATTCAGATGACGCCGTATAAGGTATTGTATGGACGGAAGTGCAGATCCCCGATCTGTTAGGATGAAGTTGGAGAATGGCAAATTCTTGGCCCAGAGCTCGTGAAGCAAATCGTCCAAAAGATTTGTTTCATTCGGGAACGGCTAAAGGTTGCTCAGAGTCGCCAGTAGAGCTAGTCAGACACGCATCGACGTCCTCTTGAGTTCCTAGAAGGTGATAGGGTATTTCTCAAGGTCTCGCCCATGTGAGGAGTCACCAGATTTGGAGCAAAGAAAAAGCTAAGTCCAAGATTTATCGGTCTGTTCGAGATACTAAAGCGAGTCGCTTCAGTTGCATATCAGATTACCCTACTACCATCACTATCCGAAGTGCACGATATCTTCCATGTTTCACATCTTAGGAAGTACGTTTACGACCCGAGTCATATGGTTGATCTTGATCAACTGGATCTAAAGGTAGACTTGACTTATGTTGAACAACCTGTGCAAATTTTGGATCGAAAAGAAAAGCTTCTTTGAAGTCGTTCGTTTCCTCTCGTGTACGTGCTTTGGCAAAATTATTCGGTCGGAGAATCTACTTGGGAGCTTGAGTCTGAGATGAGGGAAAGGTTTCCTTCATTGTTTCTTAGTGGTAGGTTCTATTCCTAAGTTTCGTGGATGAAACTTCCAATTAGTTGGTTAGGATGTAGTGTCCCGTTCCCCCTAATCGGGGAGAGCGACTAAGAAATACAATACGGTATCGTTCGATCGGGATAGATTGAAATAAGATCTTATCCTCGTTATGGATTTGCTTCTTCGAAATTGATTCCCATATTCAGTGGACCGTGCCCCCAGGATGGACTTAGCGGCAGAGTCAGGAGGGACCTCTCCGATGTAAGTTTTTTTGCCTAGTTTTTGATGTCGCTTTGTTGCTTTCGTGCTTTGAGTTGGTTTTCGGATTTATTGTATTTGTGGTTTTGATGGATTTTATTATTTTTGTTCGTTGAAATGCATTTTAATTCCGAGATTGGAAAGAGTGGAAGAGGTATTGATCAGCTATTCGTGGCAATGCAGGTGAACGAGCAGTAGACGACGCACAAGCGGAGTCCTAAAGCACCTCTTTCCTTTTCCCCCTCCAACCAACTTGTGAGTGGCTTATATTCGATTCAATTGACCCTTCTTCCAAGTCTTCATATCTAAAATCTTGTATTCTTGCTTGCCCCGATCGAACGATACCAAGTAATAACTAAAAGATGTCAAGATAAAAAGGAATATACTTAGAATATTACGCTTGTCAATCAACTTGTGAACGGTTACCTATTGCATGCTAGTTTGTTTAGAATGTTCTTCCTATACTTTAATTTTAGTTTGAATTGCATACTTCTTCTATAAATTGTGCTAAGTATGGAACACACCTTGTTATGCAATAAATTGTTCAGGAAGACTATACAAAAAATGAATCATGCAATGTTACTTGTCTTGTACTCTTGTTACCTCAACTGCATAAATGATAACTTAGCCTAGACTCCGGTCGATCACGGACAACTTGTGCATAAGGTCATGCTTCTTGCGGACGATCGTTGGGGCACTGGCACCGATCCAGTCTGGGCTGAACCTATTGTTTAGTCTCTTATACATGACGGGATAACTTGCAGCACCTCTTGTACTTTCGTTGCATACCATCCTCGCCAAAGACTATATCGTCCATTATGCCATCAAGCCAGTGATCACCATGTATATTTAAACCTGTGCAAGCTAATTTGTCTCTTCGTGGCAGGGAAGGACATGTAAGTATTGTGCAGATGGTTCAGACGGGCAGGTAAAAGTTACCGAACGGTGGCAAGTTTATTTCAGTAGTTTCCATATATATACTGCTTGCTTGTAAAATGAATTAAGGCAAGATAGAAAGACCATAAATAATATGCATGCTTTATATAAATAACATATTGATTGGTATAGTTGGGTTAGCTCGCCTTCACCAATACATTTCGATGTACTGACCCTCGTTGAAACTGGTTTTTCACACAAAGGAGATCCTACGAGGAGCTGAAGTTACTGCCCAATCCAGTCTAGCTGTAGGCGCATCCTGATTGTGCCATCTTTTGAAGTATTTTGAAGCTATGAGCTAGCAACCTAAACTCAATGCAGCTCCGTGGGAAAGCCATCGTCCCGCTTGGAGGTCCCTTATTTTGAGTTTTAGTAAAGGATGTAATATACAGGACAGCTATCTCATTTTGTGTCAACTTTTTTAAGCCCGTGCGGCAACCTTCTGACTCATGCAAGAGTTTATAAAAGATGTTCATTACAATAAAGAGAAATTTTCCATGCTTTAACTTTGTGTTACAATTATCTGCGTACTCTGAATATGTATTCGCTATACAAAATACCCTAGCCATGTGCGGTACGCAACCTCGGCCCGCACAACGTCATGCCCGGGGGACGACTATCAATTCCTTGGAATTGGGGCGTGACAGTTCATTTCTTCGGACTTTGTCCTTCGCTTCATCATAAACTCTAAATAGCTTCCGTGTGTCATTTAGCTCTTGGCTCTACTCGGTACCGCATTGGATGTTTCATGCAATAAGTCTACATATTTGTTGGTTGTGGGTGGATGTTGTTCTTCGTTGCTTTAGATTTTGTTGGTTTTTGGTAGATCGCTTAGCATCGTAGGGCGTTGTTGCATTCGTACAGCAAGTTGTGTGGCGTTGTTGCATTTGTGCAGCAAGTTGAGAGGTGTTATTACGTTGGATTGGCTTATCGATCAGAGAGTTTCTGGTTGCATCAGTGGATCAGTTGGTTGGCAGACAAGATTGGTTATGTGGCATATTATGAGTAGAAACATCAGATGAAAATGGATTATTGCATGAGTTGCTCGTATAGAGAATGTGTCGGATAGAGTTTAAATTTTTTGCTGGGTATATCACAGAGAGAATTGCACGAGTTGCTTGTGTGTCACATTGGTTGAGCAGGTTTGAGTTGGCTTGGGGATATCAGGATAGCGTTGTACGAGTTGCTCGTACAGCGAATAAAAGGAACAATTGGGTATTGGGTTGGATTACTTGGAAGAGATCGTTGCACGGGTTGCTCGTGTAGCAAAAATATCGAACGGTTTGAGAATAGCGAGAAGTATTGAGAATAGAACATGGCACAAGTTGCATAGTAAGATTGATAAAAGAGTTAGTGGATTATGCGTTGGCTGAGCTTAGTGTCAGACTTGAGTTGGGATGGCAGGATTACACATAAGGGATGGTTCGAACGAATCTTGGATCAGTGCAAAGAAGGGTTACATGAGGAGTGACTTGATTCTGAGTGGTATATGGTATACCACATAGTGAACCTGGTATTGAAATATTTTGGACAAGATCTTAAAGAAATTGCCTCAGTCGACAAGGGTAACAGGTATATAAGTTGGTTGGTGCACATCGGCTGAGTTAGGAAATGGAACATGGAGCAAGCAAATGTTGAGTTGTGACATGATCATCCCGGAATAGTCGGTTTGTAATAGACGTTCATCAACGCAGAGTAAGCGCTAGAGTGACTCTATTTTCAAGTGGTATATGGTGCAATAGTATTTGACTCAGGTATTCTTCGATCCATTAGACTTGAGAAATCAAGAACGAACTTGTACAAATGGAAGTATCGTTGGACTTGAGTGGTGGACGAGAACGAAATCAGCAATGGAAAGAGTGTTTAGAATTTGAAGGATTGATGCGGACCAAGTATTGGAAATAGTTGAGATCGATCAGATGGAAAGCTGATTATCAGAGTTCGCTTGCATGATTTAGAAGTTCGCTGGAGCATTCATGGATACAAATAGAGTGTTAAGCATAAGGAACGAACAGTTGGTGTCATGCCCCGATCTCCCGCAGGCAAATCGATCATTCCCGCTAGGCGGGAATCACCCTCGCCAGCGCTACCGCGGAACGATCGCTTGACCCATCTGGGCGTGATGCCGCACGAGCGTGAGACACGCCCGTGCAAGGCCAAGGTTCATTGGCTGGCGGTAAGAGTTCTAAGCCACAGAGTCACACAGATTGTCCGAGTGCAGCAGAATCATGAACGCGTAGACGATCGGTAACAGGTTCACTGAGTCAACAATATAGCGGAAGCTTTGAAACACAAGTTGAAGTAAAGCAAGCTCTTTTATTGATAATAACAAGTGTTACAGGTGGCGTACAGCCGAGATTACAAGTCGCTCAAGCCTCTCTCTCTGAAACAGTAAAAGCGTGCCAAGTGGCTACAATTATGGAATAATTGTACAGGCGATGGTCAGGCGATGGTCAGGCGACGCTCTAACATTATGTCTTGTATATGTGCTTTTGTTCCGGACATACCGCTGCTTCGGAGTGATGTCCACGCCTTAGCACGTACGAAGGAGGCATCCGCACCGAACGAGGCTCTCCGCACCCTGCATAAAAACTGGTAGATTATCAGTACATTGAATGCACTGGTGGAAAAGCTACTCGCCCGCTTGACAAATCCAAACACGTAATACAGGTTCCGTGCACCAACTATTAAGTTGTCTTTCTAGTTGCCTTAGGATCAGTTTTATGCAAATATTGAATAGCCTAACATGTCGGGCAGTGCGCCGTGCAACATGAGAGGAAATACGACGAGACTTACCAACTTACCATTTTACCTTCCCTGTCCAAGGCAAACATTATTAATCTGAGCACGGGCAAGTATAAGCATTCAGGGGCATTCATAATAAAAACCAAGTTATAGCATATGCACACGAGAGTCGTTATATCAAGATCATTCAGGTGTTCAGTTGTTCATTGATGCGATGCAGTGACTCGCACGCGGATAGTCGCTAAGCGAGGATGACTTATCTATATGAACATGAGTCGCTGGCATAGCCATAAAGGACACTAGTCTTGAATGAGAATGGTTTACAGTGAAAGTACAGTAAGCGCTACAAGCCATCTCATTCAGTACAGTAGACTATACAGTAGAGTTCAGCCGTGGAGAGGATGGTATGCGACGAAAGAACAGTGGGCGCCACACACCATCTCGTCCAGTACAGTAGGCTGAACAATGGAGTTCCATCCGGATTGGAGCGGCCCCAGTGCCCCAGTGACCGTCCGTGGGACTATCCCTCGTTTCCGAGTTGTCCGTGACATGCAGGTCAAGGCCTTTCCAATATCACATCCTTCACAATACAGTCAGTAACACGAGTACAGTCATGAATTTTTGCTATGAACAAACTTGTACAGGATTCTCGTTCAAGGAAAATTCGATGTGATCACAGTACAGTACAGTATTCATTTGCCTTGATGCATTTCTCCTGGGGCAGAGATTGCCTTGGTGACCTAACGGTCCCGGATACTTGCAGGTTCATTCAGGCACGGAACGACTACGTAGTAGTCTCCCGGGGTTTGGATGAAAATATGGCAACATTACAAGCAGACAAGCATGCGTTTCTAAGGAACATTAGCAGCACGTTTGCTCAGACCCGAAGGTAAGCCGAGAGATGAAGCCGTTAGGGGACTTAGCATGCGAGGGTCCAAATATAAGCAGTATTTCAATTTCCATGTTCTAGCATAAGCAATACAAGTTGAAATTATTCCCTTAGCTAGGTGCATTGGATTCTTATTAGCATGCAAGGGGTGAATCACCTAGCGACTAGCATGAATATTCCAGATTTTATATGTGCTGGCTAAGCAAAGACAAGTTTACCGTAGCCACCCACCTTAGCGATGATTCACCTCGGTAGAGCGATACATCAAGCGAGCCTCTGAAAGCCTAAGCCGAATTCCTATAGGGGCAAGTCTGGGTATCCTTTGCTTCTCGTTTGAGGCAAAACGGGTCGGGACAGTTGCATTTTTGCCGTTTGAGACGGCAGTTCGTTTGAGCGGAACGGGGTGTTACATCCTACCCAACTCAGAAAAAGTCTCGTCCTTGAGACTTACTGAGGACAAGCAGTAATCTAGGGTTGAGGCAAACCTAGATAATTCGTTGTACTTGTTCATTTGGATATTCACTTGCACAAGCGTCGATATCGACATATCGCTTAGTCTGGATCGTGCGCACTTTCGAAGTGCACTTCTAGCGTGAGCACGTCAACCAGCTTAGTGATAGCGAAGTCTTAGCACTCGAGTTTTACCTTTTTCTTAAGTCTTGGATGGTGCACAAGTTCAAGGCGTCCCTCGAATAGATGCATTCAACCAAACTTAGAGTTAGTAAAATCGGACAAGCTACTAGCGATACTCTCAAGGGTTCGCACAGGTTGGCACAAATGCCACTCGCAGCATAACAACATACAAGCAAGCATATCATATCATTCAAAACGTATTTTTGAAAGTATTTAGACTTATTGTTGGAACATCCCATCGAGGCATTGAGAGAGAGCGTGCACATAATCCACGAACGAGCTTTCAAAACTGAGATAATCGAATTGAATTCCAAAGGCGTAGAAGCCAGGCTCTGATACCACTATGTCATGCCCCGATCTCCCGCAGGCAAATTGGCCGTTCCCGTTAGGCGGAAATCACCCTCGCCAGCGCTCCCGCAGAACGATCGCTTGACCCATTCGAGCATGATGCCGCACGAGCGTGAGTCATGCCCGTACAAGGCCATGGTTCATTGGCTGGCGATAAGAGTTCTAAGCCACAGAGTCGCACAGTTTGTCCTAGTGCAGCAGAATCATGAACGCGTAGGCGATCGGTAACAGGTTCACTGAGTCGACAATATAGCGGAAGCTTTGAAACACAAGTTGAAGTAAAGCAATCTCTTTTATTGATAATAACAAGTGTTACAGGCGGCATACAGCCGAGATTACAAGTCGCTCAAGCCTCTCTCTCTGAAACAGTAAAAGCGTGCCAAGTGGCTACAATTGTGGAATGATTGTACAGGCGATGGTCAGGCGACGCTCCAACATTATGTCTTGTATATGTGCTTCTGTTCCGGACGTATCGCTGCTTCGGAGTGATGTCCACGCCTTAGCACGTACGAAGGAGGCATCCGTACCGAACGAGGCTCTCTGCACCCTGCATACAAACTGGTGGATTATCAGTACATTGAATGCACTGGTGGGGAAGCTACTCGCCCGCTCGATAAATCCAAACACGTAATACAGGTTCCGTGCACCAACTATTAAGTTGTCTTTCTAGTTGCCTTAGGATCAGTTTCATGCAAATATTGAATAGCCTAACGTGTCGGGCAGTGCGCCGTGCAACATAAGAGAAAACACGGCAAGACTTACCAACTTACCATTTTACCTTCCCTATCCAAGGCAAACATTATTAATCTGAGCACGGGCAAGTATAAGCATTCAGGGGCATTTATAATGAAAACCAAGTTATAGCATATGCACACGAGAGTCGTTATATCAAGATCGTTCAGGTGTTCAGTTGTTCATTAATGCGATGCAGTGACTCGCATACGGATAGCCGCTAAGCGAGGATGACTTATCTATATGAACATGAGTTGCTGGGCCATAAAGGACACTAGTCTTGAACGAGAATGGTTTACAGTAAAAGTACAGTAAGCGCTACAAGCCATCTCGTTCAGTATAGTAGACTATAGAGTAGAGTTCAGCCGTGGAGAGGATGGTATACGGCGAAAGAACAGTGGACGCCACACACCATCTCGTCCAGTACAGTAGGCTGAATAATGGAGTTCCATCCGGATCGGAGCGGCCCCAGTGTCCCAGTGACCGTCTGTGGAACTACCCCTCATTTCCGAGTTGTCCGCGACATGCAGGTCAAGGCCTTTCCAATATCACATCCTTCATAATACAGTCAGTAACACGAGTACAGTCATGAATTTCTGCTATGAACGAACTTGTACAGGATTCTCGTTCAAGGGAAATTCGATGTAATCACAGTACAGTACAGTATTCATTTGCCTTGATGCATTTCTCCTGGGGCGTAGATTGCCTTGGTGACCTAACGGTCCCGGATACCTGCAGGTTCATTCAAGCACGGAACGACTACGTAGTAGTCTCCCGGGGTTTAGATGAAAACATGGCAACATTACAAGCAGACAAGCATGCATTTCTAAGGAACATTAGCAGCACATTTGCTCGGACCCGAAGGTAAGCCGAGAGATGAAGCCGTTAAGGGACTTAGCATGCGAGGGTCCGAATATAAGCAATATTTCAATTTCTATGTTCTAACATAAGCAATACAAGTTGGAATTATTCCCTTAGCTAGGTGCGTTGAATTCTTATTAGCATGCAGGGGTGAATCACCTAGCGACTAGCATGAATATTTTAGATTTTATATGTGCTGGCTAAGCAGAGACAAGTTCACCGTAGCCACCCACCTTAGCGATGATTCACCTCGGTAGAGCGATATGTCAAGCGAGACTCTAAAAGCCTAAGCCGGATTCCTGTAGGGGAAAGTCTGGATATCCTTTGCTTCTCGTTTGAGGCAAAGCGGGTCAGAACAGTTGTACTTTTATCGTTTGAGATGGCAGTCCCTTTGAGCGGAACGGGGTGTTACAGTTGGGATACGCTTGAGCGATGGGTAAAATAAAGGATAGAGAGCACGGACTACGAATTTTGGAAATACTTTGGAGCTTTTGGTTGAGCAATAAAACACGGTCTGGTTTGGAGGGGCAATGCGATGGATTCGTACGAGCTTGAAGGATTTTGGATATTGGCACTCGAGAAGTTGGACTCATAGTTTAGCGAAAGTAAATTTTGGCAAAATAGTGCAACGATGGTAGACGAATTCTCCGGAAGACATAAACGGGCATGAGGCAAGTCTAGTTGATGTTAAGTCAGATTGGAAGTTAACACATGCAGTACGGAGACGGATTAAGGCAACAAGTAAAGGCAATATGGATTTGAGATTTATGTTAGAACTGATGCACGAGTCATTGAGAGTGTGTGGACTAATAAAAATATAGAGAGAATCAAGACGGGCTAAGGAATAAAAAGAACAAGAATTATGACAGATAGATTTTTGAAGATAGCTAAACGAGAGAGCAACATTGAAGCAAATCAATGTACTGCTCGAGCAAGTAGGACATGCAATGTAAAACATGGCAAACGGATAAATATTTGGAGCAAGTCTTTGGTTTCAAAAATTGTTGCAAGTGGTAGTACGAGAAGTCTAACATGGCAGTTCAAAATTTTTGATGGATTCAGGGCAGAACGACGGATTGATGGAAGACGGTTTCAACGAGCGCATTTCTCGAATTATGGCTTGGATAGATAGTAAGACTCTAGGTGGTTAAGCGACGTTTGGTTGACAGATTCGTCAAAGATAGTACATGAAGTTCTCGGAGTCAAAATTTTGCTCGGATAGAATGGTTGGATTATGACTCAGATTTGCAGATGAGATATAGCATGGTTCGTAGTAACTGTCCATCGTGGTGACTTATAATTATCGAGCGTAGCTTCGGGACAACTGACCCTAGTGACTTGACCGCCAAATCAGAGATTAATATTGTAGACCCATAGAACGACCCTTGTGGCGACGCATTTGGGAATACGTCGATGATGGATGTGAGTAGTGTGTGTTGGAGATTGGCCTTAGTGAATGAGTGTTGGATTTGAGAGATCCTTGGGATAGCCTTCAGCTGAAGATCCAGCCGGAAGATCGAAGCAATGGTAAAAATAGTCTAAGTCAACTGATGAGATTCGGAGTCGTAGATTTTTGAAGATGGCATCACTTCTGACTCGTCGTGCCTCGGAAGAAAATAACATTCATATGAATTGACGACTGTGAAACTAGCTTGTAAAGTTAAAGCAATGGCTTGTTCAGATCAAATCCTTGCAATACTGTAAGGGACAGATGTGCCTCAGATCTACAAGATGCATCAAAACTTAGTCTGGGATGCATGCTCGTATATAAGGTGAAGGTGATATCCTGTGCTTCGAGGCAATGGAAGCAGCACGAAGAACTATTCCATGCGCCACCTAGGAATTATGGCGAGTGTATCCACGTTAAAATTGTGGCGACACTATCCCTATGGCGTGGCGGTAAAATCTTCGTGGATCACATAAACCTCAAAATAGATGTTCACCCAGTGAGGTATTGAGATTGAGAAAGAGGTGTTGGGCTGAGCTGATCTAAGAGCATAGTTTAATATTTGAGTAAGTCGCCTAGCTGGGGTAGTATCAGTTGTGATGATCGTTTGGAGCAAGAGATGATAGTTGGAGATAGTGCATTCAGAATATGGTGCGAATGGAGTCATGCTAGAGTTTGGTTAGTTGAGTTTGGATGGTGCTAGTATGGATTTAGAAATAGTTGGATGGATTGAGTTGGAACATAAACTTATTCGAGTCAGGTACAAAGATCGTCAGTGGAAATTATCGTATTTGAGAATAGTGCTTGTGCGAATATGTTGGAATGAACGTCAGGATTGGTTCAATTGGGAGTGAAGTGAATAATTGCCTCTGACATAAAGATACCCTTGTAACTTGTTCAAATTCACTATCGCTAAGCTCGACTGAAATGCATGTATTTCAGGGATACCTTAAATATGTGTATGATCCAAAATAAAGCGATATGAGGATTTCGTATTGAGCTGCAAGTATGATGCGGGAATATAAAAATTGTACGAGCATTCAGCGCAAGCGAGATGCTGAGTCTGGATTAAGAAAATATGAGTTGCATGGAGCAGAGTTATGAATTAGACAAGCAGCATGCGACAAGGAATTGATACTAGTATGGTTCGAGGACGAACCTGATTCTAAGTGGTATATTTTGTAATGCCCCGCAACCGCACGGTACATTATGCTGAGTCAGATTGAATGAGGTAATAGCTGATTATATTTTTTTATTTGTTGGATTTGAGAATAAGTATTGATTGAGTTAGTTTCATGTGCAGATCGCTAATGGAGTTCGATGGAATCAGATGTTCGTTCAGAGTAGTACTAGGATAGCAGGATTGGAGCGATAATGTTGTATTCCTTAGTTCGACCAGTCGGATGATATGGAGAGCATATCTTGCTCGCACGGTCATACCAATTGATTAGATCGTACTTTATATCGGACCACGGGTTTAAGGGATCGGCCGTATAGGCAAGGTAGGGTGCTTAACGGAATCAGACTTGGTGAGTGGGTTTTGTCCCTTCTCCTCTACTCCTTCATGCCTAATAATATGGAACACACGTAATGGCTTAGAAAACTTGGACTGGAACTTGGAAATCACTATACTGTGGCGTGCATAGAGTGTATGTTGTTTGGTTGGATATGATTTGTGGCTTGAGTTGGTTTTGCATTGGACAGTTGGAGCTTGAGTAGGCATTTGGAGCTTGAATGGATCATCTTGGTTGCAACGTCAAGGTAATTCGGGCGGGAGAGAGAGCGTGCATCAGTGCACGAGTATCAGTTGGACAATTTGTCATGCAAATCGTACAGTTATGGTTAAAAATCGGACAACTACATTAATGAGGGCATTATGCCACTGTTGGGACATTGTGCTATGGAGTTTTCTAAGCTAGGGGTGTTACACCAATTGAAATATTGTGTCGGGAAGTGGCATAGTGCTTATGAGAATAACTTGAGATGGTGCCTTGGGATATAAGTTGGGGAATGGTTATGGATAGTTGGTTGGATTGAGGCGAGTATCCTTTGGTGGGGCAAGAATGATCGATTCTTTCGTCATACCTACTTGGTGTCTGCATCGGTCACGGATAACCTGTTGTGCACCGGATTTGGTTTCCTCGAACGGGATAGGCTCTGGGGTTCGGCCATGGAGGAGACAACGGTAACGTGCCTTGGGCGCGGTGCCGATAGTTCGATACGACCAGGCGGGCTAGCTACCCAGTCTGGATCGGGTAGAACTACAGTTAATTAGTCCTTTATGGCTTGGCCAGTGACTTCATATAGATAAGAGTTGGTTTGGTTTGCTTTGGTTTGTGCTTGTCATACCCCGATCTCCCGTAGGCTAATTGGCCATCCCTGCTAGGCGAGAATCATCGTGCCAGCACTCCTGTGGGACGATCACTTGACCCATCTGGGCGTGATGCCGCACGAGCATATGCCGCGCCCATGCAAGGTCGTGGTTCTGGCTGGAAGTAAGAGGTCTAAGCTACAGAGTCGTACAGATTGTCCGAGTGCAGCAAAATTATAAACAAATAAATGATTAGTAACAAGTTCACTGAGTCGACAATAGCGGAAGCATTGAATAACACAAATTAAAGTAAATCAAACTCTTTATTAATATTGAACAAGTGTTACAGGCGGCGTATAGCTGAGATTACAAGTCTCTCAAGCCTCTCTCTCTGAAACAATAAAAGTATGCCAAGTAGCTACATTTGTGGAATAATGTATAGGCGATGTTCCAATATTATGTCTTGTATATGTGCTTCAGTTCCAGACGCAGCGTTCCAAGGCTCTAGAGTGAACTCCACGCCTTAGCACGCATGAAGGAGGCATATGCACTTAACGAGGTTCTCCCGTACCCTGCAAGCAATCTGGTGGGTTATTAGTACATGAATGCACTGGTAGGGAGGCTACTCTCTCGCTCGACAAATCCAAACACGTTAAATAGGTTTCGTGCACCAACTATTAGGTTATCTTTCTAGTACTGCCTTAGGATCAATTTCATGGCAAAGATGAATAGCCTAACACGTATGGCAGTGCGCCGTGCGATATAAGAGAAAACACGGCGAGACTTACCAACTTACCATTTGTCCTTCCATGTCTAAGGCAAACCAAGTTAATTCAAGCATGAGCAGCATATATAATGAATCGAGGTAATAGCATATGAAAACACTGTACTGTGAGCGGGATTACGTTTTTGGTGCATGAGTTATAAGGGTTACTCAGAAGCATTGCAGAGGATGTTCAAGTGTTCCATATGTACAAGTTATCCTCAAGACTCGTTCAGGTGTTTCAGAAATTATTCTCGATGCGATGCAATGACTCGCACGTGGATTGCCGCTAAGCGAGGATGACTTATCTATATGAACAATTATCGCTGTTATAGCCATAAAGGATGGTTTGTAGTCTCAAGGTCGAGGATAGAGTGCAAGCAATATAAAATAATGGGCATTGGACTCATCCCGCTGATACAGACGACTACCAGAAGTTTCGTCTAGACCAGATCGGCCCCAGTGCCCCGGCGACCGTCCGCGGAACGAGATCCGAAGATCCCCATTGATTCCAAGTTTGTCCGCGACATGCAGTCTTGGATCTTTCAAATCCATAACTTGATATGATAATCCATGATTCTTTGTTCTGAACCGAGCATTTACGCCACGAGCTGTGATTCGATTCTTGTTCAGATGTAAAGTAGATATGATTATCATTCAGATATAAACTTAATATTCTTTCCATTCAGATATAAACTTGCCTTGATGCATTCCCTAGGTGCGGGGACTGCCTTGGCGACTAAAAGGACTATTTGATAGTCTTCTGGCTAACTCGAATGCATGCACGATACACGATAGTGTTCTTGATTGTGGCATGATTTTGTGTGGCAACATTGAGTTGAGGCAACATTATAAGTTAACATATAAGCAGGCAAGCATGCATTCACAAGGAAACTTGAGCATTCACGTTTGCTCGGGCCCGAAGGTAAGCTGATGAGTGAAACCGTAAAGGGACTTACCGAACGACAATATCTAGGGTCGTGTAGTATAAACAAGTGAAATAGTGCACTACAGAGTATACAAATAATGATCTACTCTAGGTATAGCGGGGTCTAGTTGCACAAGGCAAAGGTAGCATGCGAGGGTCTGAATATAAGCAATGTTTCAATTCCATATTCTAACACAAGCAATACAATTTGGGATTATTTCTTAGCTAGGTGCATCGGATTCTTATTAGCATGCTGGGGGTGATTCACCTAGCGACTAGCATGAAACATCCATATTTTTAAGTGTGCTGGATAAGTAAAGACAAGTTTATCGTAGCCACCCACCTTAGCGATAATTCGCCTCGGTCGAGCGTTACTCCGAGCGAGCCTTTGAAAGCCTAAGTCGTAACTCCTGAAGAACCAAGTCTGGGAATCCTTTTGCCTTAAAAGAGTATTCTCGTTGAAGCTAAGCGGGTCGGGACATTGTACTTTTGCCGTTTGAATCGACAGTCCGCTTAAGCGGAACGGGTCGTTACATTGCTTTTCGTGTAGGCGGCGGCCACCTTACCTCGATAAGATTGTGCATATCAATGATTGGATTTATAAGGCTTGGATTGTTGCTTAGTTTGAGGATGAATATTGAGGCTTGGATTATGATTCGATAGGTTTTCGTGTTGCTTGGGTTTGAGTAGGACGGTTTACATGCTAGTTTCCTTTTGAGTTAGATATATATGCTTGTTTATATAGACTTGAGTTGAATGCTTACATGTTTAACCTGCTTTACAGTTTTCCATAATATGTCATACCTCTTCCATGAAATAAATCTATCATTCAAGTAGAAAGATCACCATATAACTATTTGCATTCACTATTCTACTTAGTGTCGGCTTAGACGAGTGGGTTACCCTGGTCACCAGAACGGCTGTGTACTGACCCATATTTGTGGGCATTATTTCAGGTACGCAGGTATAGTGGCATTGTTTGGATATATGGAACATAATGTATGAACGGTAAGTACCTTTGTAGGTAAGAGAAAGAGCAAGAGTGTGGCATTCTCCTTTGTGGCATTATCCCTTGTGGCATTTTTATTGGACCCTATCGAGAGCTTCGCTGCGTATACTCTGATGTGTGCTTGTTACATAATACTTGACTTTCGCTACAACTTGGTCATTTCGATGATAACTTTGATGTTTGACAATATCTTCTTGTGCAAGCGTAACTCCAGGCTCGTACGGTATCACGTCCCGATGAGAACGATTGTCCTGCGAAAGTGCTGCAATATGGTGATTCACGTTCAGCAGGAAAGATTGAGCTTGTGGGAGATTGGGGCGTGACAGCGCTAGGCCGAGATTATAATTCGCTCAAGCCTCTCTCTCTCTCTCTCTTTCTCTGAAACAGTAAAAGCGTACCAAGTGGCTAAATTTGTTGAATGATATAGACGATGTTCCAATATTATGTCTTGTAATGCTCCAAGGCTCCAGCGTTAACTCTATGCCTTAGCACGCACGAAGGAGGCATCCACACCGAACGAGGTTCTTCCGTACCCTGCAAGCAATCTGGTTGGTTACCAGTACATGAATGCATTGGTAGGGATGCTTCTCGCCCGTTCGACAAATCCAAACACATTATATAGGTTCCGTGCACTATCTATAAAGTTAACTTTCTAATCTTGTCTTAGGATCAGTTTTATGGCAATGATGTAAATCCTAACTCATGTGGCAATGCACCGTGCGATATAAAAGAAAACACGACGAAACTTACTAACTTACTATTTTGTCCTTCCCTGTCCAAGACAAACCAAGTTAAATCAAGCACGGGCATATATATAATGCAATCCAGGGGCAATAGCATATGCAAATACAAGCATAGTGAGCGAGATTATATTTCGGGTGCACAAGTTACTCAGATTATCAGGTGTGTTGTATAAGATGTTCAAGTTCTTCATATGTATATGTGTGTTATACTCATGATCATTCAGGTATTTCAAATATTCTCGATGCGATGCAATGACTCTCATGCGTATTGCCGCTAACCGAGGATGACTTATCTATATGAACATGAGGTCACTGGCACGACGCCATAGTTGGACGGTGTAGTCTCATTGGAATGGTGTGCAAGTAGGAACAAGGGGCATTACACACACATCCCGCTCATAGCAGGCAAATACAGTTCAGGAGTTTCGATAAGTCGAATTGGCCCCGGTGCTCTAAAGACCGCCCGCGGGAACAGAAATCCCAAAATCTCACTTGTTAACAAGTTATCCTGTGACCATGCAAGTCTCTAATCTTCTGGGTCTCAGGTCAAGTACATGAACAAGTCAGGATATATCAAGTGCAAGTTCAAGGCAGGATTGTTCACAAGTTTTGCTCCACGAGCTGTGATTCTTAGATTATTGACTTAGGTCCACTACACTAGTCCAAAAATAAATTTAACATCAAACAATAAATAAATAATAAAATAAATAAATAATATTTACACATGCACAATATTTAATATAAAAATTCTAAAATATAATTACCCATGTCAATTATGAAACTACCTTAATTGAAAAGTGAGGGTGACAATCCTACCCACCTTAGAAAATTTTCGTCCTCGAAATACCAAAAGCAACAATACAATACAAGAAAGAATTATACCTCACGGCTCGAACAGATATGGATATTGCTCGCGTATCTCGGTCTCACGCTCCCAAGTACTCTCTCCTAGCGAGTGATGCCTCCACGCAATATGTCACGCCCGATATCCCATTGGAATCGACCGTCCCGCTGTCACGCCCCGATTCCGGGGAATCGATAGTCATCCCCCGGGCGTGACACCGTGCGTGCCTAGGTTGTGTAATAACCTATTTCGCTCAAGCAGACTGCCGATTCAAACGACAAAAGTACAACGTCCTGACCCGCTTTGCTTCAGCGAGAATACTCATTTGAGGCAAGAGAATTTCCAGACTTGGCTCTTCAGGAGTTTTGGCTTAGGCTTTCAGAGGCTCACTCGGAGTAACACTCGACCGAAGCGAATCATCGCTAAGGTGGGTGGCTACGATAAACTTGTCTTTTCTTGGCCAGCACACTTAAAATATAGAAGTTTTATGCTAGTCGCTAGGTGAATCACTCCATGCATGCTAATAAGAATACAACGCACGTAGCTAAGGGAATAATCCTAACTTGTATTGCTTGTGTTAGAACATGGAAATGAAATATTGTTTATAATCAGACCCTCGTATGCTACATTTGCCTTGTGCAACTAAACCCCCACTATGTCTCGAGTAGAATGATATATGCATACTTTGTAGTGCACTGTTCACTTGCTACACTGTATGACCCTAGATTATGTTGTTCAGAAAGTTTCTTTACGATTTTACTCCTCGGCTTACCCTCGGGGCCGAGCCAACGTGAATGCTTAACTTCTCTTTTGAGTGCAATGCTTGCCTGCTTATATGTTAACTTGTAATATTGCGTTGCCTCGATGTTTGCCACACGAAACTTATGCCACAATCAAGTGACACTATCCGTATCGTGCATGCATTCGAGTTAACCAGAAGACTATCAAATAACTCTTCTGTGCAAATAAACCTGCAAGTATCCGGGGCCGTTAGGTCGCCAAGGCAGTCCCCGCACCAGGGGTATACATCAAGGCAAATTGAACACTGAATGAGCATCATATAAAGTTTACACCTGAATGATAATCATGTCATGTTTATATCTGAAGAGAATCATATCAAGCAAGAATTACAGCTCATGGAGCAAATCTCATTCAGAATAAGAACCATGGATTATCAAGTCAAGTTGTGTGAAATTGGAAGACCCAAGACTGCGTGTCGCGGACAACTTGGAATCAAGGTGATCTTCGGATCTCTTCCATGGGCGGTCTCCGGGGCACCGGGGCCGATCCGATCTGGATGGAACGCAAGATAGTCTCACAGACACGACGGGATGACTGGTAACGATACATGTACCTCTATCATCTGCGTCCTGAGACTTAAAATCAGGTCCTTTATGGCTATGCCAGCGACAATTGTTCATATAGATAAGTCATCCTCGCTTAGCGTCTATCCGTGTGCGAGTCATTGCATCGTATCGAGAATATTTGAAACACCTGAATGATCTTGAGTTTAACATACTTGTATATATGAATACTTCAATATCTTCTGCAACATATATGATAATCTGTGTAACTCATGCACCCAAAATATAATCTCGCATGAAACACTTGTATTTGCATATGCTATGCCCCTGAACTTTATTGTATATATGCTCGTGCTTGAATTAACTATGTTTGCCTTGGACAGGAAAGGACAAATGGTAAATTGGTAAGTTTTGCCGTATTTTCTCTTATATCGCACGATGCACTGCCACACGGGTTAGGCTATTTATCTTTGCCATAAAACTGATCCTAAGGAAAGATCATAAAGATAACCTAATAGATGATGAACAGAACCTGTTGAACATGTTTGGATTTGTCGAGCGGGCGAGTAGCCTCCCCACCAGTGCATTCATGTACTGATAAACCACCAGATTGCTTGCAAGGTGCGGGAGAACCTCGTCCGGTACAGATGCCTCCTTCGTGCGTGCTAAGGCGTTGAGTTCACTCTGAAGCCTTGGAGCATTGTGTCCAAAACTGAAGCACATATACAAGACATAATATTGGAACATTGCCATACATCATTCCACAAATATAGTCACTTCGCACACTTTTACTATTCCACAAAAAATTTATGGTACGTTGGGACATCATTAAAGCAGATATATGGATTGTTATCTCTTACTTTTTTCAGGGTTTCCCCCTTCCTAGGGCCATATCTGTAACGACCTGTTCTGCTCAAGCGGACTGCCGATTCAAACGGTAAAAGTGTAATGTCCGACCTACTTTGTTTCAGCGAGAATACTCATTTGAGGCAAGAGGATTTCCAGACTTGGCCCTTCAGGAGTTACGGCTTAGGCTTTCAGAGGATCGCTCGGAGTATCGCTCGACCGAGGCGAATCATCGCTAAGGTGGGTGGCTACGATGAACTTGTCTTTGCTTAGCCAGCACACTTAAAATATGGATATTTTATGCTAGTCGCTAGGTGAATCAATCCCCTGCATGCTAATAAGAATACAACTCACCTATCTAAGGGAATAATCACTACTTTTATTGCTTGTGTTAGAACATGAAAATGAAACATTGCTTATAATCGGACCCTCGTATGCTAACTTTTGCCTTGTGCAACGAGACCTCGCTATAGCTTGAGTAGAATGATGTGTATATACTCTTCTTGGTGCATTGTTCACTTATTTACACTGTACGACCCTAGATTATGTCACTTGGTAAGTTCCTTTACGGTTTTACTCCTCGGCTTACCTTCAGGCCCGAGCTAACGTGAATGCTTATATTTTCTTATGAACGCAATGCTTGCCTGCTTATATGTTAACTTGAAATGTTGCCTCGTGTAAACCCTCTCGATTTATTCTATAGATAGTCAGGTTTAGATTTGGAAAATTTTATATTTATCAGCAGATGTTGAGGTTTAGAGTGGAGTTAAGTTTGTTTGGTATTTTAATTTATTTAATTAAAACCCTTGGCGCCCCCTATCATTGCTTAATTATTCGGAGTCCAATATCAGCCCATAAATTCCATCAGATTATTGTACTTCTGACTTGACCCGCCAAATTAGGCACTGGATTTTTTCGTCACTCAAAATCAGATTTCGTTGTGCTCTAAATTAATTGCACAATTTTCAGAAACCGTAATCCATATTTAATTCCGTGTCGGACACCTGTGTCGTTACCCTCAAATTTGAGATACCAACTTAACCCGTTGAGCCGGACCAACTAAAGGGTCCAAGACTGACTCCAAGCCTCCACCATTTTTGACCTTTGTGTCATTTCCGGATTTTGACCCCAAGTGCCCCCATTTAATTCAAAAGCGCGGGACACTTTAATTCTATTTAAATCGGGGATACCAATTTTGCCTAATCCTATTTTAATCCTTAATTAATCCCGATGGCCATTAAATTAAACCCGTGCCAAACCCCCAACACCCCCCTCGCCATGCAAATCATCAACCGTAATTTTCTCCAAAATCTTTGCGTCATTTTATGTGTTCGTACAATTTTCCGAATTTAAGGGGCTAAGTTGCAATTTAGTGATTTTAGGTGCCCTCATCCCATTGGCCAAAACCAAATATAGAGGTTACATGTGTAGACCGAATTAAACTCTCCCTCCTTCATTTCTCATGAAGAAATGATTCTTACTCATGTAAAATCCTAGCCCTCTATTTTGAATAGGAAGATCTCCACCCTCCATCCAATGCACCCCTCCCTATAAAACCATCACCATCACACTCTTCCCCCAAGGCCGGCCCTAATCCCAACACCTAGAGAAACCCCCACCCCTTTTTTCTCTCCCCCCTCTTCTACATACACAACCATAGCAATTTTATTTCTTCATTCCTTCTTCCTTTCTTCTTCCTTTCTTCTTCTTCTCCTTCTCCTTCTTCATGACACCCACCCAAACTTTTCCTCCGGCCTCCAGTCGACCGACCCCTAGCCCGGCACCACCGTGCCTGACTTCACCCTTACTCCAGCCAAACCTGACCGTCCCTGAGTTCCTCCACTACCACGTCTCTCCAACGGTTGGCGCGAGGTCCACGGGTCGACGATCCCAGTCGACAGTTCTCCACACTCGACGAGCAGCGGGTATTCTTCTCCGGCAGCCAATCGCCAGCAACGATCGGCTACTCCGGCTGCACCCTCTACATCTCGACCACCATCCACCAGCACTGCTACCACCATTCCCGCTGCAACCCGACCTCCTCCACGTTAAGCCACCCTCGACTGCCACAGCCGCACCGCCATTGCTGTCCCCACCGCGATGACCGCCTCAGGATCTCCACCAACATCACACACCGACTTTCCTAGTCGGCTGCTGCCCATCCACCCGCACCACCTTCCAGTATCACTCTGGCCACGGCGTCGGGATCATTTTCCTGCAGCCAGCCCTGCCTGATGGAGCAGCACCGCACCGCCACTGCTCCGGCGGTACACAACCCGCGGCGTGCCGCTCGGCTTCAGATTTCTCCCGACTCCGGCCTGATACCACCCTGCTCCGCCGAGCTTCGCCACCCTCGTCTGCCTCTTCTCCTGCGAGGTCCCCGATCAGGCGTCCACCATACCCCTCCAGCCATGAGCTCCGACAGTCGAATGCGGTCGTCCCGTCGACCTCGTTGCATACATTCCATTCGACCACCACCCTGTTGATCTACTGCCACCACTACCTCCAGTGGTTCTCCGGCCATCACCCCCCGGCCAGCGAACCTCGACGAGGTCGACTCTCTCCCCCTCTCTTGGATTAATGGTTATGTTGAGTTTTAACCAATGTTTGAGTATTAGTGTTTATATAATTGTTTTATGTTGATGAGAAGCATGGGAAAATGACTTGAGATTGGGTTTAAATGAGGTTTAATGTGTTTTAGAGTTTATGTAGTGTTTTAAGCATATATGTATAGATAGTTGTTAGGGTTTGATGGTTTAATAATGTTGTGTAGTTGTGGTGAAGCATAAATAATCTTGTTCCAAGTGATGATTAATGTTTATGTTGAATAAAGTGAATATGATTTAGGTTAATGATGACTAAGACCAACGATGATTAAGGTGAATACGGATTATAATGACTTGAGATTAAGGTTTAATGGTGAACTTGGGGTGTATTCGTCATCAGTATATTAAAATGCAATTGAATGATAGACATTGAGATTAGGGTTTAACATATTTACTTATGTGCATGGTAATCTGTATGGATGAGCAGTGATTGTGTGTGAAATGATACTGAGGGTTGAGGAAGACCTAATACTTAATAAGTAAATATTGTCAGGGATTGAACATTGATGAACACCGAGTAGCACGGGATTGATGAAGGATTTATGTGTAGTATAAAATGCTCGATTTAAATGTATGATTAGTAAGGATAGTAGGTGAATGACTGATTGAGGACTAGTGTGATCGATAATTTAGAAACTAAAAATTTAAGGTGATTAACTTAGGGAGGCACCTGGTGATTGGTAACAACGATATTAAGCGAAGAAATTAAAATCATAAACTGTGTTTTGAGGATGGTTTGATGATGTGGTACTGATGACTAAATGTTTTGACTATCGTACCGATAGTCAACCCCCTAGTGTCTTGTCCCTGTGAGTCGTAGTTGAGACTGAGTTTAGATGTAGATGTGTGTCGCATCCCTGCTTGACATAGAATAGATTATTGATTCTGGTTTGTATCTCATCTCTAGGTACTGCGGGACCTGAGGACTTGGACGCGGTACCAGATCCCCGTCATCAGCAGTCGCACGCAGGCAAGTGTACCTTACCACCCTGTATCTCAGTTTGCAGATATTTATTGTTTCATTATGTACTTTGTGCACGTATTTATGTTGACGTTCGATACTTCACGTCCGGATCACAACCGGGTACTGACGTTCGTCGTAACGTCTTAGAATAATTATTAGATGCTTTGTAGTACCTCGATGCACGTACCTGAGTACATCGACACCCCAGTACACTCTCATACACTGTGATCATGCCAGATTCTTGTATCCTGATACCGACATCATGACCAGAGACTGGGACGACCTTAGGGTCACGTCTGTTGAGTTATTTATGTGTGTCAAGGCTGTAGTTAGATGTTCAGGTTCAACGCACAATCGTTGACCGCTTGGGAAGGGGAAGACAGTTACTAGACGCTTGGGCTCCTCTGCACGCGCTTATATATATATATATATATATATATATATATATATATATATATATATATATATATATATGTATGTATGTATTGTTCCTGTAGTGATCCTGTATCTAGTGTAGTTGTACCACCCGTGTGACTCCTTGCCCGGAGCTGCGGTACGTGCCGTGTATTTCCGTGTCCGGAGCTACAGTTTTATTTTGGACAGCCCACGCGTCGAACATTGTCTTTAAACTGTGTCACACTTGTTTGGTTATGATAGAGTACCCTGTCGTTGCACTTGTACTTTCTGTTTACTTGGCTTGCTGTATTTTTGTACCTTGTTACGTCCCTCTGAGGACCTGGTGTAACGCCCCGCTCCGCGTCGGCGTTATATATCAGGTGAGTGGGCAGAACTTCGTTCTCTGATTCTTGCACGCCTTAATAATAACTTGAGTTTTTGCTTACAATATTTTCATAAGAGAATGATAGAACCTGCCTTGCATGTTAATGAACGAACTCACCTAGCTTGTCTTTGAAACAATGTCTGCTTAACGAGAATCCTGAAACGCTTGCTTAGAATGCATGAACATGTTCACTATCGTCTATGCTTTGAGAGAACCATACTGTGCCTGAACGTGTTCAAGTAATAAGTCGGATTGCCCTGCAACAACGATTGTATTCTGATGGTTTGTCTCGTCTGCATACTAGAGTTTATTTGATAGTATTCCATGTATTCGCATGCGGTCGGACAATGGATATTGGTGGAAAGTTGAACTGCATGTGTCACGGCTGCTACAGAGATAGTAAAAAGTAACCATGAGTCACAGCTGCCTCTAGCATCAGATAAAGAGTCATTGGTATGCTGTACAACCAGCTGTCGATCCTGAGATACTCGGGGACCGCCCTGCATATAGCTAAGTCATTGTGTTGGCTTGGATAGTGACCGCCCCTAAGATTGTGCATCGTGTATCTAGCTTTGCATCAGACCCTTGAGTCGTACAAGACATGCTGCGCACACCCTGAAATATGAACGGATTGCTTGCTTGCTTATTGTATATGAAACTCTGTTTCCAAATATGTTTCCAAACAATGTAATATGACTCTGCTAGAACTGCATGAAACGAACCTAGGTAAAACTAGAAAGATCACTAGTAATGTAATATTTTATAACATGATTACTTAGTGTTGGTTTGAGTGAATGCTTATTTCTGTTCAGTTGATTTATCTCACCAGTACTTGTATAAAGTGCTGACCCACCAACAGTTTACTTGCTTGCAGGTACTGGATCGTCCGAGGGAGCGATAGGCGTGCCACAGTCCCTAAGACCCGGAATCCTTGTTTCGATTGTTGCCCCAAGAATGCTATCGTATAAGAGAGCATAATGTATGGAACGAACGTGTGCCTTTGCTAAAGGAAACCCAAGTTGCCTCGATTATCCCGAACACTCAGTTGGCTAAATGCATTGCATTGCAACAAGTTTCTTTCCGCTGCTTACTCGATTGATGCGATGATAGCCAACTATCAACCTAAACGATTGGCCTTGCACGGGCGCAACCCCAGGCCCGTGCGGCATCACGTCCCCCAAAAGCTCGAACGGGCCATTCTCTTAGCTCCCTTCCTCCCTCGCACCTGCGGGACGGGCGCGGTGATTCGCGTCCGGCGCGCCGAGGCACGGTAATTCGTGCCCGGTTCGTTAATCCCGGCCGTACGGGGCGGGGCAGGACGGAGCGGCGGCCCGGGCGGGTCCGGGGCGTGACGCCTGGTTCCCTGCCAGTTTTGTAGCATAGATGATTACGGAGCACTTGGAGATATTGAGGGAGTGGCATGTTTCGCAGGCACTGTACCAGGTACTCATATCATTTCTGCCGGCATTATGGTTACTTATTTTACATTGATTATTCATCTGCTGTTGTAGCCTAGTTTTTATAGACTCATACTTTTCTCGAGTCTATTCGAGTTAGTGTGTTATTGGACGGCCGACTTTAGCACATATAGCTATTTCTTGTATACTGATTTATATTTTGGATTGAGACATAGAGGTTTACATTTATGGGATATCTAGATTGTGTCCTTTATATTACAGCTTATACGTATTCGAGTCAGACCAGAGTCTGGTCGAATGCGTAGCTGGCGTGTCACGTATTCCTGGTCCTACGTATTTTGCGACTGGGACTTGACACCTCGACTCAATGCTTGCTATAATGAGATTATGCCACAATCAATAACACAATCGCGTATCGTGCATGCATCGAGTCAGCCAGAAGACTATCGAATAGTCCTTTTGTGTAATATGAACCTACAAGTATCCGGGACCGTTCGGTCGCCAAGGCAATCCCCGAACCAGGGGTATGCATCAAGGCAAGTTATACACCAAACGAGAACCCTGTCAAATAAGGCAAGTAATACAGCTCGTGGAGCAATACCATTCAGAGCACGAATTAAGATTCAACCACATCGTGTATCTCCTGTATCTCGTTCATCTCGTGAATCTGGAATGACCCAAGACTTGCATGGTCATGGACAACTCGTGCACGAGGTATCTCATTCCTCGGGCGATCACCGGGGCACCAGAATCGTACCAGCCTAGGAGGAATGCTTGTGTGTATTGCCAGCACCCAAGAAGGGTCCAATATGCTATCTCGGCTTGTGGGTTGGCAATACACGATATTCGGCCTTGGTAACGCATATTACCTTGGACTCTCCTTATACCCAATAGTCTCTTTATTCTGGCGAGATATCGTTCAACGGCCCTCATGTGTCGCCCGATTGCCCTGAATTGCTTGTCTTGTACAAAGCGTTGTGCCCCATTCCGTAATTGAGACTATCAAATGCCTGGTCCTTTATGGCTATGCCAGTGACCCCATGTTCATATAGATAAGTCATCCTCGCTTAGCGGCAATCCACATGCGAGTCATTGCATCAAGTCGAGAACATCTGAAATACCTGAACGATCTTGAGAATAAGTAACTTGTACATATGGAACACTTCAACATCTTCTGCAAATGCCCTATAATAAGTGTGAATCGTGCACCCGAAACATAATCTCGCTCACGACACTCGTGTTTTCACATGTTATTGCCCCTTGATTCATTATATATGCTTCTCGTATTTGAGTTAACTTGGTTTACCTTAGACAGGGAAGGACAAATGGTAAGTTGGTAAGTCTAGCTGTTACTTGCCACAAGTTCCTACGAGCCCATACACGGGTTACCACCACGTATGCATTATACTAATGATACAAACTTGGTCTTATGACCTAACGAGCAGCCATGGACAAGATATAGTCTCGGCACGGGAATGGAATGCAACACAGGTAGTGAGCCTCGCTACACGCCTTCCCGTCGGAAGCAAACGACTATCTGAAATATTCCTGACCGGTTCGGATCGGCCCCGACACAACCAGCGCACCGTTCGCAGAAACCTGAAGCCTGTGCAAATGTTGTCCATGACCATTGACGATTAACACTAAGCTGTTTATTATATGCAATATTTTAAGACCTTGAATAAACATAGCTACTTGACACAGTGATTATGCATTTTACTCTTTCGGAGATCTCATAATCTGGTGTATTTCTATTTCCATACACCATTTATGCTGACCGTTTACTACTTATTATAGCTCCCATTTTGGGCGTTGCCTTGGCGACCCAACGGTCACGAAGACTTTCGATGTTTCTATTATTTGACTTGGAACTACTATTTTGATAGTCTTCTGTCACAGGTAAGTTAACCAGAATCTATGTTGTGCTTCTGTACCGAGGCCGTATCTATGTGATTAGCATTTCAAGACATATGGAGTATTTACTTCAAAGAACAGATAAGTTAACTAGAATACAACTTTACTGTCATGATGCCTTGTCATAGTTGTACGAACTCGTTTTTGCCGACGTACGAGAGGGGGTATGAACTCCTCTTCGAACGCGCCACGGAAAGTAGCCCATGCGATCGTCTCCTCTTCATCGTCAACTGGAAGAGATATTCGATACATGTCCCATCAATCGTGCGCGTTCAAGCGAAGCTGCAGTTGGGCACACGCGACACACTTCTGCTCGGGTACCTCTAGAAGTTTGAAATGATCCTCAAGTTAGGCCAACCAATCTAGAGCTACGATTGGATCTTCAGTCCCTTTAAACGGCGTATTGCAGACCTTCTTGAAGTTGGCAAAGTCGAAGGCAGTCACATCCTTCTTCTTTGGAGTTTGCGATGTTTCGACTTTAAGCACGGGTTGCCCTACCGGTGTCGCTGCTGTTACCGCAGAATGGTTGGAGGCCAATATCTGTACGATCTGTTGCAGGGTATCTACCTGCTTTTGTTGGACTGCAAACCAGGTTTCTAGATTGTCTTGAAACTTGCTCTGCCTCTCTTCTGCTCGCTTCTCAGCCCGTTTATAACGAGACTCATCCCTCTGTTGGCTCGCCTCAAGCATCCGCATCATCTACTGAATGGGATCGATATAGGACATAGCTCGCTGGCTCCGATAACTTCTTGAAGTGTCGAAACTGCTTTCTTAGGCTTGTGTCTCACCTGGCGCTGCACTTGAGCCATTCCTTCAAAAGAAGGTAACTTATGTCCGGATCATAATGTATTATGAACTCATTGTATGAACGTATCTCATTTTGGCCTAACGAGTTCAAGAGTTCGCAAATGGATTATATCGTTAAAGGAACTTTTCCAATACGAGGGTCAAAAAAACTTGAAGCTGTGCTCTGATACCAATATGTCACGTCCCAATTTCGTAGAATCGATAGTCGTCCCCCGGGCGTGACGCTGTACGTGCCTAGATTGCGTATCGCACAAAGCTAAGGTACTTTGCATAACGAGCACATATTCAGAGTACGCAGATAATTAAAACACAAGTAAAAAGATAAAAAAGTTCTCTTTATTGATAATGAACATCTTTTACAAACTCTTGAACGAGTCAGAAGGTTGTCGCACGGGCTTACAAAAGTGGACTCAAAATGAGATAGTTGTCCTATATATTACATCCCTTTACTAAAACTTTAAAATGATAAAGACCTCCAAGCGGGATAATAGCTTTTCCTCTGAGCTGCATGAGTGAAGTTTGCTAACTCCTAGGACTTCAAATGCTTCAAAATAGGCAGGATGAGGACGTGTCGGCAGCTGGACTGGATTGGGAAGTGACTTCAGCTCCTCGTAGGATCTCCTTGGTGTGGGGAACATGTTTCAACGAGGGTCAGTACATCAAAATATACTGGTGAAGGCGAGCTAACCCAACTATACCAATCAATACGTTGTTTATATGAAGCATGTATATTATTTATGGTCTTTCTATCTTGCCTTAGTTTATTTTACAAGCAAGCATTGATATAAAAATTTACTGAAATAAACTCGCCACCGTTCGGTGACTTTTACTTGTCCGTCTGAACCACCTGCACAATACTTACCATATTCTTCCCTGCCATGAAGATACCAGTTATCTTGCACAGGTTTAAATATACGTGGGGATAACTAGCATGATGCCATGAAGGATACTAGTCACTGGCAAAGATGGTATGCAACGAAAGTACAAGGTGCGCTTCAAGCCATCTCATCCAGTACAATGGACTATATAATAGAGTTTCGTCCGGATCGGTGCCAGTGTCCTAGCGACCGTCCGTAGGAACTATACCTCGTACACAAGTTGTCCATGATCAAACGACGTCTAGGCAAAGTTATCAATTTATGCAGTTGAGGCAAAAAGAATACAAGACAAGTAGCATTGCATGGTTTATTTTGTATAGTCTTCCTGAACAATTTATTGCATAACAAGGTGTGTTCCATACTTAGCACAATTTATAGAAGAAGTATACATTCTAACTAAATTGAAGCATATATAGAATATTCTAAACGAACTAGCACGCAATAAGATAACCGTTCATAAGTTGATTGACAAACATAAAGTTATCCAAGTCTATTCCTTTTTAACTTGACATCTTTTAGTTATTTTGGTATCGTTTGATCGGGGCAAGCAAGAAAACAAGATTTTAGATGTAAAGACCTGGAAGAAGGGTCAACTGAATCGAATATAAGCCACTCACAAGTTTGTTTGAGAAGGAAAGGAAAGAGATGCTTCAAGACTTCGTTCGTACGACGTCTACCGTGCGATCACCTGTATTGCCACGAACAGCTGATCAATACCTCTTCTACTATTTCCAAGCTCGAAATTGAAGTGCAGTTCAACGAACAAAAATAATAAAATCCATAAAAACCGTTCAAGAAAACGCAAACAAATCTGAAAACCAACTCAAAGAACGAAAGCAATAAGGCAACAACGAAAACTAAGTAAGAAAACTTGTAGAGGAGATGTCCCTCTTGACTCTGTCGCTAAGTCCATCCTCGGGGCATGGTCCACTGAATATGGAAATCGATTCCGAAGAAGCAAATCCATAACGAGGATGAGTTCTTGATTTAATCTATCTCGATCGAACGATACCGACTTATATTTCTTAGTCGCGCTCCCCGAATAGGGAGAACGGGGCACCACAGACCCAACGGTCCCATATACTTGCAGGTTCATATTGCACAGAAGAGCTATTTGATAGTCTTCTGGCTAACAAGATGCATGCACGATACGGATAGTGTTACTTGATTATGGCATAAATGTGTGACGAGTATTGAAACGAGGCAACGAGTACAAACTATAATAAGCAGGCAAGCAGGTATTTATATTTGAAACTTAAGCATTCATGTTGGCACGGGTCTAAGGGTAAAGCGATAAGTGAAACCGTAAAGGAACATATCGAGCAATATAATTTAGAAACGTGCAGTGTAAATAAGTGAACAGTGCACTACGAAGAGTATATGACGATCTACTCGAGGCATAACGGGGTCTAGTTGCACAAGGCAGAGGTAGCATGCGAGGGTCCATTTATAAGCAAAGTTTTATTTTCATGTTCTAACCCAAGCAATACAAGTTAGGATTATTTCCTTAGCTAGCTGCGTTGTATTCTTTATTAGCATGCAGGGGGTGATTCACCTAGCGACTAACATGTATCATTCATATTTTAAGTATGCTGGCTACGCAAAGACAAGTTCATCGTAGCCACCCACCTTAGCGATGATTCACCTCGGTCGAGCAATACTCCGGCGAGCCTTTGTAAGTCTAAGCTAGAACTCCTAAAAATGTGTCATGACCCGCACCCGATGTAAGGATGCAAGTCAGAACAATGCCCAGCCTACGCCGCAGAATCGGTGGTAGAACGATATCTGGGTAATCTATCTAGTAATACAATGAACCACCAATAATAACAATATACTCAATCACATAACTAAGATAGAAATGAGCATGAATCAGATAAAAGAATAGAAATAGTCACATACAACTCATGAGTATAAAATAATACATCAATGAGTCTGAAAGAATGCTAATAAAAAGCTGGAGACAAATCCAGTACAAGAAATGCTAAAAATGTACTAATCCCGGGTTATCTGTCTCAGTCGGGATAAGTCCCTCCTGAGCCAGGGTCTCTGACTCTAAACCCACAACATCCTGAGGTCCATAATGTATAGGGTACCAGTCCTCAGTGTTATTTGGGGAAAATATATCCAATCAGGAAAGGAGCAGAGTACATCTCTAACATCAGTTCTAATCAATGATAAAAACTATGTAACAGTAAATGGATATGAATATACAAGATGTACAATAGATACAAGAGATATACAATAAGAAAATACTGGAATGAATACAATAATGAACAATATGTCAATGAACAAGAATACTAATGACTAAGTGTGTGAGTACTAGCTTTAATATGTGATCGGCTTGGGAACATGATACAATATATATGGCCTGGCTAATCATACGTGTGGTATATGATTAACACTATTCAATAACAATACTTGATACAATAAGGGTATGATCACATATCTACACTAAAGTACTCCCCACTCTCGGCTGGTATAATAGATCCAACCACGATACGCTATGACACGAGATTCCCCAAGAAAATAGCGACTCTTTTCGAGAATCAGTGTTTGTACATGTACAAGATAATCAATAATATAATACTTGCACAAGATACACCATATACTAAGGAATAACATCTCGTGACGAGATTCGGATATACCAATCCGTGTAACCATAGTGTCAAGAGAATATGGATATCTACACTAGATACAATGAACATAGAGGATATCATAAATGAGAAACTATCAGAGAATGTACTCACCTGAAGTCCAATGAATAGTCTCACAGATGTCTGATACAGTACCTCAAAGACCTAGATATGGAATACAACATCAATACAAAGTTCCAGAAAGAAAATAAGTTAAACTAGTCAACTTCTAGGTCAACAAGTCAATTCTAAGTCAAAAGTCAAACTCGATCAACTCTAAGTCAACTTTGGTCAACTATATCAAACTATGGTGTCAATTACCTATTTCAAGGTTGCATAAGTCTAAAACAAAGATATTGGATTCAAATACTAAAGTCTAGGTCATAAAACTATATCTTAGGATACTAGGATACCGTATCTCTGGATACGTAAATCAATAGGTAAATCATCACATACACATATCAAACAAGTATTAATTATAAAAATCCTAATTACAAATATTAAATAGATGCCTTTGTTGTGAACCAACTTGGTATCACAACGCTAAACCATAAACTTGATACCCACACCCAATACCTTGGGTATTCCCAATTACCTTGGTACTTACCTTGGTATCTCAAGGTAATATCCAATACCTTGTTTATACTAACTACCCATAAATAATATATGCTACAACTAATTATTATACATATAGTATACTAAAATAAAATTAGGAACTGAGGAACATATTTACATATATATATTAATTACCATATATATATACATATATATATATATATATATATATATATAATATTAATAAAACTGCCAAACTGTCGCTAATAACCGCTGTTGTCCATCGCTGAAGCCACTGATACCGCTGATACTCTGCTATTTTCGCGACGGTTCTCTGCTGTCGTCGCTAACTATTGTCGCTTTTGCTGTATGCTATGCTTCTGCTGCTGTTTGCGACGCTACTGCTGTCGCTATAGCGGCTGCTGCTGTTGTTGTTTGTTATTGCTGTTGTTGCTGCTTTGGCGACACTGCTGCTGTCGCTATTGCGGCTGCTGCTGCTGTTATTGCTGTTGCTTTGCTTTGGTGACGCTGCTGCTGTCGCAAAAGCTCCCTACTCTCCCTCTATCTCTAATATATATATATATATATATATATATATATATATATATATATATATATATATATATATATATATATATATATATATATATATATATATAAAATATATATAACACACATAATATAAATAGATACTAACATACATATAACTACAATATATATAACTATGATTATATAAATACATACATACACTCTATAACATATATATGTACATAATAACTACATAGTAATATACACATACATAGTAACATATTTATAACAACACATATACTTATACGTACATATAATCATACACAATATAAATACTTAACAATATATAATATAACTATATATATAACAACATATAATTATCTATTTAACATATACATATCTATACAAACTACAATATATCAATATACTTACATGTAGAAGAATAGCTACATAACAAATATACACATATAGTATATACATAGATACATAGATCTAAGACACAATATTACATAAATATATATACACACCAATATATATATATATATATATATATATATATATATATATATATATATATATATATATATATATATATATATATATACACCTCTCCATTAATAAGAACACAAGAGAAATAGATCTATAATTAAATTGCACAAGAACAAAGAACGTATCACCCCGTATCCCACTAGATCTAGGATACGCATGCGACACGAGTCCACTACACATCCAAACGTACCCCGAAGGACACGACAAGTCTAAAATATCATTTATGAACAATACGAAAAGTCAAACACAAATCTACGTGTCCGTGTCAAAATGTGACATGCTCAAAGTCCCGTGTCGGAGGAAAATCCCTCAAATCAACACGTATCGCCAATTTATTGGGATACGACCTACACGTAGCCAATTGTGGACACGATACTAGCCCCAAACACACACGCACATGTCAAATTGATCTATAGGACCAATTGACACACACAAATCTACGTGTCCTTTAACGATCAAATTTCTGTGCGAACTCTTGAACTCGTTAGGCCAAAATGAGATACGTTCATACAATGAGTCCATAATACATTATGATCCTAATGTAATTTACCTTCTTTTGAAGGAATGATACCAGCACAATCCTCAGCGCTAGCACCGGACGAAATGCAAGGCCAAGAAAGTAGTTCGGGCACTTTGGAAAGTTCAAGGAGTCAGCGAGACATGCCAAGCATCGATCCCATCTCGCAAATGTTGCGGATGTTGGAGGCAAACCAACAAAGGGATGAGGCTCGCTACGAATGGGCCGAGAAGCGGGCATAGGAGAGTTAACTCAAGTTTCAAGACAATATAGAAGCTCGATTCTCAGTCCAACAGAAGCAGGTAGATGCCCTACAACAGATCGTTTAGACTTTGGATTCCAACCATTCTGCGGCAACAGCAGCGACTCCGGTGGAACAACCCGTGCTTGAAGTTGAGATGCCACAAATTCCAAGGACGAGGGAAGTGACTGCCTTCGACTTTGGACACCTCAAGAAAGTCTGCAATACTCCATTCAACGGGATTGAGGACCCAATCATGGCTCTAGATTGGTTGGCCGAACTTGAAGACCACTTCGCTCTGCTAGAGGTCCTCAAAGAGAAGCGCGTCGTATGCGCGCAACTACAGCTCCGCCTCAACGCGTACGATTGGTGGGACGTGCATCGACGATCTTTTTAATTTGACCATGGAGAGGAGGCGATCTCGTGGATGACTTTTCATGCCGCGTTTGAAGAGGAGTTTATACCCCCCCCTCCAGTACGTCGTCAGATGGAGAACGAGTTCGTGCAACTGAGGCAAGGCAGCATGACAATTAAACAATACTCTGTCGAATTCAACCAATTCTCTAAATTCGCTAGCGCCTATTTACCTGATGTAGCGAGTTGAGCTAGAAGGTTTAAAGGTGGTCTACGCCCTGCCATCCATGCGTACGTAGTCGTTTATCAGTATCGGACAATGTGGGAAGTCATGAATCACGCTCTATCTCTTGAACCGCAGTATCCTCACGTTCCTACCGGCACTGTACATACATCCAGTCATAAACGCCAAAGCAACGATAGAGAAAACATTGCTGCAAAGTATCCTAACAACGATGATCCACAGAGAGGGAAACCAGGGCAGCTATGTTACTTCTGTAGGAAGCCGGGGCACACGAAGGATAATTGTCGTCTGAAACTTGGGTTATGTCTGGCCTGTGGCGAATCAAACCATACAGTTCATAATTGTCCGCTGCGTCATGATCGTCGTCCCGAACGTAATAATCCCTAACGGTAGGTTCTATTCCTAAGTTTCGTGAACGAAACTTCCAATTAGTTGGGTACGATGTGGCGCCCTATTTTCTCTATTCGAGAAGCGCGGCTAAGAAATACAAGATGGTATCGTTCGATCGGGATAGATTGAAACAAGAACTCGTCCTCGTTATGGATTTGTTTCTTCAGAATCGATTCCCATATTCAGTGGACCGTGCCCCAAGGATCGGCTTAGCGGCAGAGTCAGGAGGGACCTCTCTGCTGCATCTTTTGTTGCCTCAAATTTTGATGTCGCTTGTTGCTTTCGTACTTTGAGTTGGTTTTCGGATTTGCTTGTTTTCCTTGAACGGTTTTGATGGATTTCATTATTTTCGTTCATTAAACTATATTTCAATTCCGAGTATAGAAAGAGAGGAAGAGGTATTGATCGAGCTGTTCGTGATGCAGGTGAACGAGCAGTAGGCGACTTACGAGCGGAGTCTTGAAGTGCCTCTTTCCTTCTCCCTTCCAACCAACTAAGTGAGTGGCTACCATCCCGATTAGCTAGTCCTTCTTCCAAGTCTTCACACCTAATAAATCTCGCATCCTTGTTTGCCCTGATCAGACGATACCAAATAATAACTAAAAGATGCCAAGATAAAAAGGGAATAGACTTGGATATTATGCTTGTCAATTAAACTTGTGAACTGTTATCTTATTGTATGCTAGTTCATTACAAATGTTCTATAAATTGTGCTAAGTATGGAACACACATTGTTTGCACATAATTGTTCAGGGAGGCTATGCAAAATGAATCATGCAATACTGCTTGTCTTGTACTCGTGTTGCCTCAACTGCATGAATTGTTAACTTAGTAAACATATTGTTCGATCACGAACAACTTGTGCACAAGGTCATTGGTTCCTGCGGACGGTCGCTAGGGCACTGGCACCGATTCGGTCCGGACTCTATTGTATAGTCCATTGTGCTGGACGGGGTGGCATGTAGCGCTCCTTGTACTTTCGCTGCATACCATTCCTGCCAGTGGCTAGTGTCCATTATGGCAATTATGCCAGTGATCCTTGTATATTTAAACCTGTTGTAAACTAACTTGTGTCTTCGTGGCAGAGAAGGCATGGTAAGTATTGTGCAGGTGGCTCAGACGGACAGGTAAAAGCCACCGAACGGTGGCAAGTTTATTTCAGTATTTTATATATACTGCTGCTTGTGAAATGAACTAAGGCAAGATAGAAAAACCACAATAAATATGCATGCTTCATTAAAACAACGTGTTGATTGGTATAGTTGGGTTTAGCTCGCCTTCACTAGTATATTTTGACATACTGACCCTCGTTGAAACATGTTCCCCGCACTAAGGCAAACTGAGCGAGGAGCCGAAGTCGTCTTCCCGATCCAGTCCAGCTGTAGGCGCATCCTGACCGCGCCACATTTTGAAGTACTTGAAGGAAGGAGCTAGAACCCAAATAAGAATGTAGCTCCGTGTGTAAACCCCCTCGACCAAAAATTAAATTAGTTAACTTAGATAGAGAGATTAGGGTTATTTTGGTGCTAATTAGAATTTATTATACAGAGTATTAAATATTTATGCAGTGTTTATATTACTTAGGACACCTTACCGTTTCTCTGATATTTAGGACACTACACTAGTTGTTACCCTGAAACAAATTCTATACACTTTGCCTAGACATACCAACCTACCATAATGACCTTCGTGTAACTCACAGATACTCATTTTTGTGCCTAATTTTAGTCGCACAAAAGTCGTTACAAATGTGCATACGTAAATTCAATTAATTGCATATTTACGTTCGTTGTCCGTTCCAATCGAGATTGATGTCACGACCCGATTCCGTAGAATTATTGAGGCATCCCCCGAATCGTGATCGCCGTGCGGGCCTGGGGTTGCGCCCGCACAAGGCTTTAATTATTTGCATAACAAGCACATATTCAGAGTACGCAGATAAATTGAAACACAGATTTGAAACATAGAAAAGTTCTCTTTATTGATAATGAACATCTATTACAAACTCTTGAACGAGTCAGCTAATTTACCGCACGGGCTTACAAAAGTGTTGACTCAAAATGAGATAGCAGTCCTGTACATTACATCCCTTTACTAAACTTCAAAATGTATAGACCTCCGGGCTGGAGGACAGCTTTGCCATGGAGCTACATTTGTGTATGAAGAGTTGTAAGCTCCTTTCTTCAAAATACTTCAAAGGGGCGCGATGAAGATGCGCCAACAGCTGGACTGGATTGGGAAGACGACTTTGGCTCCTCGCTCGGTTCACCTTGGTGCGGAGAACCTGTTTCAACTAGGGTCAGTATGTCGAAACATACTGGTGAAGGCGAGCTAACCGAACTATACCAATTAATACGTTATTTTAATGAAGCATGCATATTTTTGTAGGTTTCTATCTTGCCTTAGTTCATTTACAAGTAAGCAGCATATAAAAATTACTAAAATGAACTTGCCACCGTTCGGTGGATTTTACCTGTCCGTCTGAACCACCTGCACAATACTTACCATGCCTTCCCTGCCACGAAGACACAAGTTAGTTGGCAACAGGTTTAAATATACACGTTGGGATCACTGGCTAGAAGCCATTGACGAGGATGTATGCAACGAAAGTACGTGGTGCGCTGCAAGCATCCCGTTAATCACATGAGACTAAACGTTGAGTTCTGCCCGGACCGGATCGATGCCAGTGCCCCAGCGACCGTCCGCGAAACCATTTACCTTGTGCACAAGTTGTCCGTGATTAATCGTTCATAACACGTTAAACATTTATGCAGTTGAGGCAACACGTTGAACAAGACAAGTAACACTGCATGATTTGTTTTGCATAGCCGCTTTGAACAATTTGTGCTTAACTCAATTATAGAAGAAGATGAATTCTAACTAAAATTGAAGCATGTATAGAACATTCCAAACGAACAAGCATGCACATGAGTAATCGTTCCCAAGTTAAATGACAAGCAATATAATCCAAGTCTATTTCCTTCTTATCTTGGTATCTTTTAGTTATTACTTGGTATCGTCTGATCCGGTCAACAAGAATGCAAGAGTTTTTGGTGTGAAGACTTGGAAGCAGGGCTAGCTAATCGGGATGGTAGCCACTCACTTAGTAGTTGGAAGGGAGAAGGAAAGAGGCGCTTCACGACTCCGCTCGCAAACCGCCTACTGCTCGTTCACCTGCATTGCACGAATAGCTTGATCAATACTTCTTCCTCTCATTTTCATCTCGGAATTGAAGTGCAATTCAATGAACGAAAATAATGAAATCATCGAAACCGTTCAAGAAAACCCAAGCAAATCCAAAACCAACTCAAAGCACGAAAGTAATAAGCAACATCGAAATCTGAGGCAATAAAAGATAGCAGCGGAGAGGTCCCTCCTGACTCTGCCGCTAAGTCGATCCTGGGGGCATAGTCCACTGAATATGGAAATCGATTCTGAATAAACAAATCCATAACGAGGACGAGTTCTTGTTTCAATCTATCCCGATCGAACGATACCATCTTGTGTTTCTTAGCCGCACTCCCCGTACCGGGGGAACGGGGCGCTACATCCTACCCAACCAATTGGAAGTTTCATCCCGAAACTTAGGAATATAATCTACCGTTAGGGATTTGGATATCGAGGATGGCTAGCAGAGTAGAGCGGACAACTTTGCATTGTGTGATTTGGGTCTCCACAAATGAGGTATAACCCGAGTTTCTTTCGGCATTGGTTAACGGCATGCCCCTGTCTTTTACAGAAGAGACATATCTGGTTGGAATTTGCCCTCAGCTGACCACCGTTGTTTCGGCGCTTTGTAGCGGTATTTTCTCTCTCGTCGCTTTGGCGTTTGTGATTGTAGGTATGCACAGCACCGACAGAAATGTGAGGATACAACGGTTCAAGAGATAGAGCGTGATTCATGACTTCATGCATTGTCCCGTACTGATGAACGACCACGTGTGCATGGATGGTGTCGCACCCCGATCCCATAGGGGCCGATCGTCCTCGCTTGGTCCCTACGGAACCGTTCGTCCTCGCTTGGGCGCGATGTCGTGCAAGCCTAAGTTGCGCTTGCACCAGGCAACGTACCTGCACAAGACACAAGTTAGACGAAAATATACATATATAGGCACAGAGTAAAACGCAGAGAACCAAAGTTTAACACATTTGATAGCACACAAAATACTTTCATTTTATTGAATACGGAAGATTTGGATTACAAAGTGTTTGCTTGGCTGAGTTACAAAATATGCCTTAGAAGGCTTACAACTCTTTTCACATTCCCAAAACTAGCCACAACGCCCATTACATTATGCCCTTGTAGTAGGACCAAAATAACCAAAATATCTAGCAGAAGAAGAGTAGCCCACTAGAGAGGTAAGCAGCAGAGGAAGCAGCACGAACACAGTCCTAGGGAAGGGTGCGCACACGCTGATTCAGGTTGAGGATGCTTGCCAAACTCTCGCTTCCAGTACCTGGATAATTGCCCACAAACGTGGGTCAGTACTACCACATGTACTGGTGAGCGACCGTGGCCAAACTCACCTTAGAAATCCACACTAAGTAAAGCATATGAAGCTAGCATTATTAGGTGATCTTTCTGGTTGTCTAGTTTCATTTTAACAATTCATGCAAGGAAACATAGACAATATAAATCGCATATGCATATGATAATCTTACCCACGGCCGAGCGGTTATCCCTGCAGCAGACACACAAGTTAGGCACAATTTGCATATGAATAACTTATGAATCAATCTTTTGGTGTCAAACTGATAGGTATGCAAGAAGGTAAACCTAGCATGCGCCCTATCTATATGACGGTCCATGAGTTTCCCCATTATTGGACAACAATACCCCCCTAGATCCCGTAGGAACGGAACATCAGGGTGCTCTCACAATCCCTTCCGGACCGACCGATTCCTAGTGCCCCAGAAACCGATCGAGAGACTATTACCTTGTGCACAAGTTGTCCGAGACCCATGTATGGCAAGCAAACATTTATAAATCAAACTCTTAGGATGCACATGTTAACAAGCATATAACAATCTAATAGCCACGCCCCCTAGATCCCGTAGGACCGGAACATCAGGGCGGACCACTAGACTATTCTCTTTCATTCTTTTACACATGACACAAACACTAACCATGAAGGTTTTATGCACGATATAGTGATGCAACAAGTGAGTAAGGGGCAACATTCCATTGAAGTAAAGCAGAAACTCTATATATATTGCATGCAGTTTATTTCTTTAGCTTATCTTTTAGTGAGGCAACATTTAGTGAACTAGAGATTCTTTTCATTTAGGCATGCAGACTTAAAGGATTCATCGAATGGCCTAAGCCACTCACCTAATGAATCGAACGAGAGGATGGGGAAGCCTAGGCGACGTTCACTCTTTGGTTATGCGTCCTGAAAATGCAACAATACTTGGTTAGCATACTTCGATCTCTTTCCCTTACGATTCAAAAAGAACGCGCAAGCGAGAAGACAAAATCATGAAAACCAAGTCATCGAAAGCAACTCAAAATACAAAGCAACACAAAACCAAGAAGCAAAGCAATCAACAAAACTCTTGGACTCATTTCAATAGAAGTCGTTCCATTAATTGGAATGTTTCATTGCACTTCGTCCGTGTTGATTTATCGGTAAGGTTTCCCCGAGACTCGATTCTCAACCGAGTCGAAGCAGCGTAGTGTTCCTTAAGTAACCGTTCGGAGCGGGGCGTTACATACTACCCCATTGAGAAGAAGTTTCGTCCACGAAACTTAAGAATTCAAGGAGGCGATATACGAGGCATCAAGAGATCAAAGGAAACAGACTCACCAACATCGTGTCCACTCTTATTACACTCAATATTCAACTGATAAACTCTCGGCCTTCTTATCTGATCAGTTGGTTCAAGAGCAGGACCAGGAGGGGTATGAGTTTGTACACCTGTGTCATCCCCTGAGTTCTCAGTAGTTTTCCTCTTCGGGCAATCATGAAATTCGTGGCCAGGTTGTCCACACTTAAAACACAGCCGGTGGAGAAAATGGCAAGTCTCTTTAAGGTGACCCGGACGGCCACAGTAGCTGCACACTTTCCCACGGTTCTCACCCGCGTTAGCCTGTTTCTCGGGATCAGCTTTCTTCTCACCATTGTGGTATCGCTTAGCAGGAGGGTTTCGAGGAGCGGGTGCCTTGTCCACAATACTTTGTGGCATAAACTGCTTGTTCTGTACCGCTGCCTCAAATGCTTGGATGTATGTTTTGCACTCCCGGTTCATAACATCTTTCCTCAGATTATCGTTTAAGCCTTTTATGAACCGATGTGTGTGGGCTGCCTCATCGGGAATCATCGAGCTAGCGAACTTAGCAAGTTTGGAGAATTCTGACTCATAATCTTCGACGAACATGCTCCCTTACTTAAGTTCAGTAAACTCGTCTTCTTTTCTCTGCCTGACAGCTGGTGGAAGGTAATGTGCAAGGAATGCTTCCTTGAACATTCCCCAAGTGATCCTACCATCCTGATGCTTGGTGGCGAGGTCTGCTTTCTTGACTTCCCACCAATCGTGTGCACGTAACCGCAGCTGCATATCCGCACACGCCACCCTCTTGTTCGCAGGTATTGAGGCAAAGCTAAACAAGCTCTCCATCTTCGTGACCCAGTCTATCACCTTATCCGGAGTGGTCCTGCCTTCAAACTCCGGAGGGTTCAACTTCAGGAACTCAGCGCCTTTAAAGGTAGACTTTTCGGCCGCGCGAGGAGGCTCATTTGTTTCCGCTAATCCTGCGCCTTGAGGCATGGTCGGGGCAGTCACAGGTGTTGCAGCGGTTCCCGATGCGCCACTATTTGCTGCTAGTGTTTTCACAATCTGCGTCAGGGAGTCAAGCTACTTTTGTTGTGCCAAGGCTCTAGCATCAGCTCGTTGCTGCTGAGCCTCGAATCGTTCTTGTTGCGCAGCATGACGATCGTTTTGATTCTGTAATATTGCAATCAATCTATCCATTTGATCATCGCTCACGCTAGCTGCGCGCGATGACTCAGGGTTACCAGCACCTGTTTTTGTCATCTCTGCTGCAAAAGAGAGTAGCTTGCGTTAGTCTCATAACGTATTATGGACTTATTGCATGGGACATTGGGTTTTCATACTCTTAGGGACCTTTCTCACTCGATTTACTTCTTATAGATTCGAAATCAATTTTTAAAATTCGGGACTTTTGAAATCGCTTGAAAACTTATATCATTTTCGAAAATGATGTTTGAAGAAACCAAGGACGTAAAGCCATGCTCTGATACCACCTGTTGTGCCCCGATCCCGTAGGGGCCGATCGTCCTCGCTTGGTCCCTACGAAACCGTTCATCCTTGCTTGGGGGCGATGCCGTGCAAGCCTAAGTTGCGCTTGCACCAGGCAACGTACCTGCACAAGACATAAGTTAGACGAAAATATATATATATAGGCACAGAGTAAAACGCAGAGAACCAAAGTTTAACACATTTGATAGCACACAAAATACTTTCATTTTATTGAATACGGAAGATTTGGATTACAAAGTGTTTGCTTGGCTGAGTTACAAAATATGCCTTAGAAGGCTTACAACTCTTTTCACATTCCCAAAACTAGCCACAACGCCCATTACATTATGCCCTTGTAGTAGGACCAAAATAACCAAAATATCTAGCAGAAGAAGAGTAGCCCACTAGAGAGGTAAGCAGCAGAGGAAGCAGCACGAACACAGTCCTAGGGAAGGGTGCGCACACGCTGATTCAGGTTGAGGATGCTTGCCAAACTCTCGCTTCCAGTACCTGGATAATTGCCCACAAACGTGGGTCAGTACTACCATATGTACTGGTGAGCGACCGTGGCCAAACTCACCTTAGAAATCCACACTAAGTAAAGCATATGAAGCTAGCATTATTAGGTGATCTTTCTGGTTGTCTAGTTTCATTTTAACAATTCATGCAAGGAAACATAGACAATATAAATCGCATATGCATATGATAATCTTACCCACGGCCGAGCGGTTATCCCTGCAGCAGACACACAAGTTAGGCACAATTTGCATATGAATAACTTATGAATCAATCTTTTGGTGTCAAACTGATAGGTATGCAAGAAGGTAAACCTAGCATGCGCCCTATCTATATGACGGTCCATGAGTTTCCCCATTATTGGACAACAACACCCCCCTAGATCCCGTAGGAACGGAACATCAGGGTGCTCTCACAATCCCTTCCGGACCGACCGATTCCTAGTGCCCCAGAAACCGATCAAGAGACTATTACCTTGTGCACAAGTTGTCCGAGACCCATGCATGACAAGCAAACATTTATAAATCAAACTCTTAGGATGCACATATTAACAAGCATATAACAATCTAATAGCCACGCCCCCTAGATCCTGTAGGACCGGAACATCAGGGCGGACCACTAGACTATTCTCTTTCATTCTTTTATACATGACACAAATACTAACCATGAAGGTTTTATGCATGATATAGTGATGCAACAAGTGAGTAAGGGGCAACATTCCATTGAAGTAAAGCAGAAACTCTATGTATATTGCATGCAGTTTATTTCTTTAGCTTATCTTTTAGTGAGGCAACATTTAGTGAACTAGAGATTCTTTTCATTTAGGCATGCAGACTTAAAGGATTCATCGAAGGGCCTAAGCCACTCACCAAATGAATCGAACGAGAGGATGGGGAAGCCTAGGCGACGTTCACTCTTTGGTTATGCGTCCTGAAAATGCAATAATACTTGGTTAGCATACTTCGATCTCTTTCCCTTACGATTCGAAAAGAACGCGCAAGCGAGAAGACAAAATCATGAAAACCAAGTCATCGAAAGCAACTCAAAACACAAAGCAACACAAAACCAAGAAGCAAAGCAATCAACAAAACTCTTGGACTCATTTCAATAGAAGTCGTTCCATTAATTGGAATATTTCATTGCACTTCGTCCGTGTTGATTTATCGGTAAGGTTTCCCCGAGACTCGATTCTCAACCGAGTTGAAGCAGCGTAGTGTTCCTTAAGTAACCGTTCGGAGCGGGGCGTTATAGATGGCATGGCATAGACCACCTTCAAACCTTCTGGCGCGACTCGCTATATCAGGTAAATAGTCCCTAGCGAATTTGGAGAGTCGGTTGAATTCGGCAGAATACTGTTTAACTGTCATGCTGCCTTGCCTCAGTTGCACGAACTCGTTCTCCATTTGACGTTGTACTGGAGGGGGTATAAACTCCTCTTCAAATGCGAAACAAAAAGTCGTCCATGAGATCGCCTCCTCTTCATGATCAAATTAAAGAGATCGTCGATGCACGTTCCACCAATCGTGCGCGTTGAGGCGGAGCTGTAGCTGCGTGCAGGCGACGCGCTTCTCTTCGGAGACCTCTAGCAGAGCGAAGTGGTCTTCAAGTTCGGCCAACCAATCTAGCTCTTCGGCCAACCAATCTAGAGCTACGACTGGGTCCTCAGTCCCGTTGAATGGGGTATTGTAGACTTTCTTGAAGTGGCTAAAGTCGAAGGCAGTCACTTCCCTCGGCCTTGGAATTTACGGTGTCTCAACTTCAAGCACGGGCTGTTCCACCAGAGTCGGCGCTCTTGCCGTGGAATGGTTGAAAGCCAAAGTCTGAACGATCTGTTGCAGGGCATCTACCTGCTTCTGTTGGACTGAGAATTGAGCTTCTATATTGTCTTGAAACTTGAGCTGACTCTCCTCCGCCCGCTTCTCGGCCCGTTCATAGCGAGCCTCGTCCTTTTGTTGGTTTGCCTCCAACATCCGCAACATTTGCTGGATGTGATCGATGCATGGCACGGCTGTAGTGCCTCAAATCCCGATCCGACCGGGACGAGAACTATGTAATTGGGCTTGTGGCTAGTCCGTCTGAGTCGTAACTTAGATCTCAGCATCTTCTTGCCACGGACAAAATGCGATGATCCTTTCCAACTCATGGAAATGCCTCTATTGAAACGAGTCCAATAGTTTTCATATTTTGGTTGCTTGGTTTTCTTGATTGCCGTTTTGAGGTTTTGGATTTGTTGTTGCTTTTGATTTGCTTGGTTTTCGCTGCTGGTTTTATCGTTTGGAACTTGAGATTTTGGGGAGTTCGGCAAGGAAGGATAGGCAAGATTTCTAACTCGGTGCTTGTGCTGTTTCAGGTCCGCGTAACTGACGTTTGATCGTCGCTAGCGGGATTCCTAGTTTCAGCCTCTTTCCCTTAACCAGTGAGTGGTTTGGTCCCTTCTTTCCTACTTCTTCATGCCAACATCTCTAAGTTTCAATCGTTCACTCGATGATGCCCGGTTGGATGCCTAGGAAATCCTTAGCCACAGGCATGCCAGCCACTAAGAAAGGAACATGGGATTTGTAGACTAATTTTACCATATGCTTGCACACCTTATAATTTGAGCTTGTTTATAAGGAAGAGTTGGTTGTTGGTGGCGGCCTGCTGCCTCGGATAGAGTTTGGACTTATGGGATAACTGAATCGGAACACCGCTTGAGAAAATATGAACTGTTGCATGAGATATATATATATGTTGTTGCTTAACTTCTTCTGTTTAATTTGATGCATTGTATGTAATATGAATTATTTCATGCATTTGCATGGTCTGGGACAACTTGTGCACAGGGTTTGGCGTTTCCTCGAAACGGCTTTCCGGGGCACTGGAACCGTATCGATCCGGAGGGAAATATTTGATTCGTGCTCGTCATGATGCATAGCGGGACCTCCAATAGGGCTTGCTACCCGGGCTGATAGGGCGCGTCGCTAAGCTTGAAATATGTCCCTAAGGTGTCGATCATACCAATGACCGCATAGAATAGAACGCATGCTAACTTATTGTCTTGTACAGATGGTAAGTATACTTGTGTTTCGTTTCAGGGAAGGCGTGCATCGATTGAGTAAGCAATCGGTGTACTGGTTGGATTCAATGCTATATTCTTTCCTATCAAAACATGCAACTGATATGAATTGATTTCACTTGCTTCCTTATAGAAGCTATCTTAATGCATGCTCGCCCCTAACAAGCTAGTGTCGATTTAGTCGAGTGGGTTCATCCCGCTCACCAGTACAAGTTGAGTACTGACCCACATTGTGGGCAACTATTTCAGGCACTCAGACGGTGCAACGCTAGAGCATAGCGAGGAGGCGTTAGGAGCACCTCTATTTTGAAGTATAGTTGGAGTCAGTTCATTTTGAAGGCATGGACTTTAATCTATACAAGGGCGTAATATGCAAACGACATGGACTATCTGACGGAGCGTGTCCTACATTTTGAGTTATCTTTTGTAATGTAATTCAATAGCCGAGAAGGCGCATCAATGTAAACTCTATGTAAATTACTCTGAATATTCAATGAAAAAGCATGTTTCTTCCGCATTTGTGTTCAAATCTCTGTGAATGTGATTTATAATTTGTGTTTCAAAATGGGTTCCTAAAACTGCAAGTTCTTGCCTTGTGCGAGCGCAACCCCAGGCTCGCACGGCATCACGCCCCTAGCGAGGACGAATCGGTTCCGTAAAGGATCCGGCGAGGACGAAAGACCCTTTCGGGATCGGGGCGTGACATATTGGTATCAGAGGACGGCTGTACTTCCTTGGGATTTTAAAGAATATAAAGGAGTTTGATGCGCCTCTCAATTGAGTTGCGTTCGGCGTCCGCTGCATCAGATGAGTCGCCTATATAATGAGCCCGTAGATATAAAATCTATCGATTTTGGAGTGTTAACAAGCTACTCTCTTTTGTAGCAATGGCTAAGAAAAACACTGCCGCTGCAAGCAGTGCTCAGCCTATCCAGAGCGATCCGACAAGTTCTGGAGAATCCGGAGGAGCGGGTTCAACCGGTATGGCGGAACGGCTTATGCATCTCATGGAGGTGCAGCAACAACAAGCCGTTACGCAACAGGCATAATTTTCTTCTCAGCAGAAGCAAATGGATACCATGATGCAACTGATTGCATCCTTGGTACCAAGCAACGGGACTGCCACTATGACTCCTTCCCCACCGCTGGCCGTGGCGGTAGAGGATGAGTCAGAAGAAACTCAGCCTTCAGCTAGGAACACCTGCCGTGCGGCAGAGTTCACAAAAATGCATCCACCTACGTTCAACGGACGAGCGGAACCGGACGTGGTGTTGGGATAGATTGCTAAGCTGGAGGGACTCTTCAACCTGGTTGGCATCCGGGGATCCAAGCGAGTTGCCTGTACATCGGTTCAGCTGGAACTGCGTGCGCATGATTGGTGGGAGGCAACGAAGCAAGGGATTTACGATGCCAATCCCAACTGCAAAATAACTTAGGAAATGTTCAAATCAGCCTTCATTGAACAATACATTCCCAGGGCCGTGCGTCAACAAAAGGAAGACGACTTCAGCAATCTGGTCCAAAAAAGTTTGTCTGTGGACGATTACGACTCAGTGTTCGCTAAACTGGCTAAGTTTGCTGGGTACTTCCTGCCTAACCAGCAGGCGTGGTGCTATCGCTTTCAAAAATATTTGAATGATGAGTTGCGTAGGGACGTCATCAATCAGAAATGTCAAACCTACAGGGAATGCTACGAAGCAGCCCTGGGCAGCGAGCGGATCTTTGGGCGTTGTCCCCCAAAGGCAGAAGTATAAACCCCCTGTACCAACAACAACAAATGACCTCTGGAAACGGGAGGGTCTGGAGCACATAAGCGTCAGCACGCGTCGGATAACATGGGTCAGACTCAGGCACCGAACTGTACCAGGTGCGGCAAGGCAGGGCATCGAGTAAACGAATGTCGGGTTACTGGATATTTCAAATGTGGTCGTCTGGGCCATAAACAGTTTAACTGCCGGGAGGGTAAGCCGAATCAGAACAACGGGAATCAGAATAAAGGGCCTCCAGCAAGTGATGCCAATGTTGTGCCAGTAAACCCACAACGTCGGGGTGCTCAAGGCCGAGTCTATGCATTGACTCAGGATGAGGCATCTGTCTCTGAAACAGTCGTGACAGGTACATTACTTTTCAGAGAATTGCCCGCTAGAGTCTTATTTGATTCAGGTGCTACGCATAGTTTTATATCTGCTGATTTTACTGTTGAGCAAAAATTAGCTTCTACTCCCTTAACTATGAACCTTTGCGTGAGTACACCTTCGGGAGTCGACATGCCCGTCCATGCAATCTGTAGGGATGGTTATATTTGCATCGGAGGAAGGAAGCTTTCCTTAGATGTCATTGTATTAGACATTAAGGATTACGATATTATTCTCGAGATGGACTGGTTGGGTGCTTGCCATGCAACAATCGAGTGCGCGGAGAAGCGAGTCGTATTCCGTCTACCCGGTGAGGCAGACTTTTACTATTTGTGCAGCGCTGCACCGAAGACGGCAATGATGATATCAGCAATTTCGGCTAGACGTATGTTACATTCGGGTTGTGAAGGGTACTTAGCTTCTGTTCGAGACACCCGACAGGAAAGTGCAGATGCAGCTCAGGCTGAAATCATAGCAGATTTCCTCGACGTGTTCCCGGACGAGCTGCCTGGAATGCCTCCTGATCGTGAGATCGAATTCAGCATCGACACATTTTTGGATGCGCAACCGATATCGAAGGCACCTTATCGAATGGCCCCAGCAGAGATGAAAGAACTTAAGGTTTAGTTACAAGATCTGTTGGACCGAGGATACATACGTCCAAGCGTTTCTCCGTGGGGTGCTCCGGTACTGTTCGTGAAGAAGAAAGATGGATCCATGCGGCTGTGTATTGACTACCGAGAATTAAATAAGGCGACCATTCGAAATCAGTACCCTTTGCCAAGGATAGATGACTTGTTTAATCAACTGCAAGGTGTAACAGTTTTCTCTAAAGTTGATCTCAGGTCAGGGTATCATCAGTTGAAAATCAGACCAGAAGACATTCAAAAATCTGCGTTCAGAACCCGTTACGGACACTATGAGTTTCTCGTGATGTCATTCGGCTTAACGAACGCCCCTGCAGCTTTCATGGATCTGATGAACCGCGTGTTTTGGCCTTACATAGACAAGTTTGTCGTCGTGTTCATCGACGACATTCTGATATATTCCAAGAACGAGGCAGAACACAAGGAACACCTGAAGATCGTGTTACAGATATTACGAGAACATAAGTTGTTCGCTAAGCTCAACAAGTGCGAGTTCTGATTGAACAGCGTGGCGTTCCTTGGACATGTCATCTCGGCAGAAGGCGTCGCCGTAGACCCGAAGAAAATAGAGGCGGTGGTGGACTGGAAACAACCTACGTCAGCCAGCGAAATTCGAAGCTTTCTCGGCCAGCAGGATACTACCGTAGGTTCATGAAGGATTTCTCTAAACTGGCCTCGCCTTTGACTCGCCTTACTCAGAAAGGGATTGTATACAACTGGAGTGATGAATGCGAAGCCAGCTTTAGTGAACTGAAGCGACGTCTTGTTTCAGCTCCAATTCTTGCACTCCCAGATGGGGTAGAAGAGTTTCAGATATAAAGTGACGCTTCAGGACTCGGATTGGGATGTGTACTCATGCAACGGGACAAGGTAATATCGTACGCCTCCAGGCAACTGAAGCCGCACGAGAAAAACTACCCGATATACGATTTGGAATTGGCGGCGATTGTATTTGCATTGAAGTTGTGGAGGCATTATCTTTATGGTGTTGCTTGCAAAATCTTTACAGATCACAAGAGCCTCAAGTATCTCTTCACCCAACGGGAATTGAACCTCCGGCAGCGGCATTGGCTAGAACTTATTAAGGACTATGATCTAACGATCGTGTATACTCCGGGCAAGGGAAACATCGTTGCTGATGCTCTGAGTCGAAAGCACGTGGGCTCGTTATCTATAGACAACCGTTTACTTCGAGATCTTGAGGCGATGGGCATCGAGTTCCGAGTTTGGCATCAAGGCGTGCAGCTGGCACCACTCCATCTTGAACCGAGTTTACGAGATAGAATCAAGTCAGCTCAGGAGGGCGATTAGTTCCTAGCGAAGGTACGCGGATTGATCTCGGCAGGGAAGATGCCTGATTTTGTGGCAGGCGAAGATGGGGCCTTACAAATGAAAGGAAGGCTATGCGTCCCTAGCGACCCTGAACTCCGAAGGGAAATTATGGCGGAAGCGCATTACGCGAAGTATTCTTTGCATCCGGGGAGCACTAAGATGTACAAGGACTTACGCGGTACCTTCTGATGGCAAGGTATGAAGCAGGATGTGGCGACCTTTGTGTCACAGTGTATGGCCTGCCAACAGGTGAAAGCTGAACATCAGAGGCCCGATGGGGAGATGCAGAACCTCGCTATTCCCGAGTGAAAATGGGACAACATCACTATGGATTTCATTGTGGGATTTCCGAAGACGCCACAGGGGCATGATGCGATTTGGGTCATAGTTGATCGTTTGACCAAATCAGCCCACTTTCTGCCTATAAAAGTTGCGTGGAGCGTCGATCGGTTAGCACAGATCTATATAGACGAGATTGTTCGATTACACGGAGTGCCTGCTTCTATCGTCTCTGACCGTGACGGACGTTTCTTATCTCGTTTCTGGACTAGCCTACAGTCTGCTTTGGGAACCAAGCTACAGTTCAGTACCGTATACCACCCCCAGACTGATGGCCAAATAGAGAGAACAAATCAGATACTTGAAGATATGTTATGGCTGTGTGCGATCGATTTAAAGACTAGTTGGGACACGCACCTTTCATTGGCGGAGTTTGCGTACAACAACAGCTACCAATCGAGCATCCAGATGGCACCGTACGAAGCACTCTATGGGCGCAAGTGTCGATCTCCAATCTGTTGGGACGAAGTCGGCGAGCAGCAAGTACTCGGGCCAGAGCTGGTAGAGCAGGCAGTCGAGAAAGTTCGCTTGATTCGGGAAAGACTCCGTACTGCGCAGAGCCAACAAAAAAGCTATGCCGATACTCATCGTAGGCCCTTGGAGTTCATGGTCGGGGATCATGTCTTCTTGAAAGTGACGCTGATGCGTGGAGTGATGCATTTCGGCGTAAAGGGCAAGCTGAGTCCCAGGTTTGTCGGCCCCTTTGAAATACTAGAACGGGTGGCAGCTGTGGCATACCGAATTGTACTACCTCCCGCCTTGGCTGGAGTGCACGACGTATTCCACGTTTCCCAACTTCGAAAGTATGTGCATGACTCGAGTCATGTAGTTAGCTTCGAACAGCTAGAATTGCGCACGGATTTGTCATACTCAGAGGAGCCGACGCAGATTCTGGATCGTAAGGAAAAAGTACTTTACAACCGTACGATATCCTTGGTTCGCGTGCTGTGGCGGAACCATACAGTTGGAGAATCAACTTGGGAGATGGAATCGGAGATGAAGGAGAAGTATCCTTCGTTGTTCATTGAGTCGGAGGTAGGGCTTGTTCTTAAGTTTCGGGTCAAAACTTTTTCTTAGTGGTATATTATGTAGTGCCTCAAATCCCGATCCGACCGGGACGAGCACTATGTAATTGGGCTTGTGGCTAGTCCATCTGAGTCATAACTTAGATCTCGGCATCTTCTTGCGACGGACAAAATACGATGATCATTTCCAACTCATGGAAAGGCCTCTATTGAAACGAGTCCAATAGTTTTCGTATTTTGGTTGCTTGGTTTTCTTGATTGCCGTTTTGAGGTTTTGGATTTGTTGTTGCTTGGTTTTCGCTGCTGGTTTTATCGTTTGGAACTTGAGGTTTTGGGGAGTTCGGCAAGGAAGGATAGGCAAGATTTCTAACTCGGTGCTTGTGCTGTTTCAGGTCCGCGTAACTGACGTTTGATCGTCGCTAGCGGGATTCCTAGTTTCAGTCTCTTTCCCTTAACCAGTGAGTGGTTTGGTCCCTTCTTTCCTACTTCTTCATGCCAACATCTCTAAGTTTCAATCGTTCACTCGATGATGCCCGGTTGGACGCCTAGGAAATCCTTAGCCACAGGCATATCAGCCACTAAGAAAGGAACATGGGATTTGTAGACTAATTTTATCATATGCTTGCACACCTTATAATTTGAGCTTGTTTATAAGGAAGAGTTGGTTGTTGGTGGCGGCCTGGTGCCTCGAATAGAGTTTGGACTTATGGGATAACTGAATCGGAACACCGCTTGAGAAAATATGAACTGTTGCATGAGATATATATATGTTGCTGCTTAACTTCTTCTGTTTAATTTGATGCATTGTATGTAATATGAATTATTTTATGCATTTGCATGGTCTGGGACAACTTGTGCACAGGGTTTGGCGTTTTCTCGAAACGGCTTTCCGGGGCACTGGAACCGTATCGATCCGGAGGGAAATATTTGATTCGTGCTCGTCACGATGCATAGCGAGACCTCCAGCAGGGCTTGCTACCCGGGCTGATAGGGCGCGCCGCTAACCTTGAAATATGTCCCTAAGGTGTCGATCACACCAATGACCGCATAGAATAGAACGCATGCTAACTTATTGTCTTGTGCAGATGGTAAGTATATTTGTGTTTCGTTTCAGGGAAAGCGTGCATCGATTGAGTAAGCAATCGGTGTAATGGTTGGATTCAATGCTATATTCTTTCCTATCAAAACATGCAACTGATATGAATTGATTTCACTTGCTTCCTTATAGAAGCTATCTTAATGCATGCTCGCCCCTAACAAGCTAGTGTCGATTTAGTCGAGTGGGTTCATCCCACTCACCAGTACAAGTTGAGTACTGACCCACGTTGTGGGCAACTATTTCAGGCACTCAGACGGTGCAACGCTAGAGCATAGCGAGGAGGCGTTAGGAGCACCTCTATTTTGAAGTATAGTTGGAGTCAGTTTATTTTGAAGGCATGGACTTCAATCTATACAAGGGCGTAATATGCAAACGACGTAGACTATCTGACGGAGCGCGCCCTGCATTTTGAGTTATCTTTTGTAATGTAATTCAATAGCCGAGAAGGCGCATCAATGTAAACTCTATGTAAATTACTCTGAATATTCAATGAAAAAGCATGTTTCTTCCGCATTTATGTTCAAATCTCTGTGAATGTGATTTATAATTTGTGTTTCAAAATGGGTTCCTAAAACTGCAAGTTCTTGCCTTGTGCGAGCGCAACCCCAGGCTCGCACGGCATCACGCCCCTAGCGAGGACGAATCGGTTCCGTAAAGGATCCGGCAAGGACGAAAGACCCTTTCGGGATCGGGGCGTGACAACGGCTCGCTGACGCTCTGAACTTCCCGAAGTGCCCGAACTACTTCCTTGGCCTTGTGTTTCATCCGGTGTTTACGCTACGGATTGCGTTGGTGTCATTCCTTCAAAAGAAGGTAAATTACATTAGGATCATAATGTATTATGGACTTATTGTATGAACGTATCTCATTTTGGCCTAGCGAGTTCAAGAGTTCGCACAGGAAATTGATCGTTAAAGGAACTTTTCCAATGCGAGAGTCTAAGGAACTTGAATCTGTGCTCTGATACCATTATGTCATGACCCGATTCCGTAGAATCGTTGAGGCGTCCCTCGAATCGTGACCGCTCTCCCTCCTCCAGCCATCGCCACCGGCCCCTGCTCCGCCTACAGCCACCGCCATCACCACCATCATAATCTACGAACCAGCACCACACAGCCCGAGCCGACCCCCCGACCGTCCCCTGACTCGCCACCGTTGCTCAGTCGGCCACCCCACTCAGTCGACGACTCCCCCAGGCCATCACCTCCGTCCCCGCCACGGCTCGCCCCCGGTCGACGCCGCAGCCGGCCGACACGACCCCCGCAGCAGCAGCAACTGCTGAATACCGCTGCTGTTGACGACGACCCCCCCGCCTGCCGGAGCTCCGTCCGGCCACCCTCGCCGGCGACGACTCGCCCGACGGACCCGCCTCGACCCCCTGGACGTCAAGGTATAAACTTAGTATACGTATAGTATATAATACATAGTATATATGGTTTGCATTGGGTATATATATAATATATATATATATATTAAATACAACATAATACAGTATATATATAAATACACAATACAACATAATACAGTATATATATAAATATATATATATATATATATATATATATATATATATATATATATATATATTTATATATATACTGTATTATGTTGTATTGTGTATTTATATATATACTGTATTATGTTGTATTTAATATATATATATATATATATATATATATATATATATATATATATATATATATATATATATATATGTTTTCTGTTTTGTGTATTTATATATATACTGTATTATGTTGTATTTAATATATATATATATATATATATATATATATATATATATATATATATATATATATATATATATATATATATATATATATATATATATATATATATATATATATAGTTCGTATTATATGTATAACATAGTATATATTATGTACATGTATTAAATACCTTATTATATATTTAATATATATTGTGTGTGTATATATATATATATATATATATATATATATATATATATATATATATATATATATATATATATCCATTAACAATATATATACACTACATATAATTATTTAATACAAGTATAAACTAGGTATATAAGTATTTCGTATCATGCTGTATGTATATACCTAGTTTATACTTGTATTAAATAATTATATGTAGTGTATATATATTGTTAATGGATATATATATATATATATAAGTATTTCGTATTATGATGTATGTATATATATATATATATATATATATATATATATATATATATATATATATATATATATATATACCTTGTATATTTGGTATATTATATATTTAGTATTTTGTGTATATATATAAATATATATATATTTGGTGTATTTATTATATTGTGTATAGCTATAAATATATATATTTTGTGTATATAAATATATATATATAAATATATAAATATATATATATATATATATATATATATATATATATATATATATATATATATATAAATATATATATATTTGGTGTATTTAGTATATTGTGTATAGCTATAAATATATATATTTTGTGTATATATATATATATATATATATATATATATATATATATATATATATATATATATATATGCTCTATGTATTTAGAATATTTATAATGTGTATATATTTGGTGTATTTAGTATATTGTGTATAGCTATAAATATATATATTTTGTGTATATAAATATATATATGTATGTATGTATGTATGTATGTATGTATATATATATATATATATATATATATATATATATATATATATATATATATATATATATATATATATATATATATATATATATATATATGCTCTATGTATTTAGAATATTTATAATGTGTATATTAGTGTGTTACATAATTTGTGTATATATATATATAAATGTATATATACTTTGTGTGCATTAATATAGTATATATTAGTATATATTATATAAGGGTACATTTTCCATTTTGTATATTTATACATATAAATATATATGTATTTGACTGTATAATTATGTTGTATATGTATATTTATGGATATGAATTGTTATCTATATATGTAAATATATATGTATATGTACTAAATTATATATATGGTATTAAGCATATTAATTTGTGTATTATTAAGTAATTGTCTAGATGCTATTTAATATGTACTATTAAACATACGTATTTTATTATGTTTAAATATGTATTAGTATACATATATGTATATATGTTGTATGTTATTAATGTATTATATGTATATATGTATTTTGTACGTATTAGGGCAACGTTGCATTTATATTTATGTATTTATATATAAATACTTATTTAATGTATTTACGTATTGATGAGTTGGTACTTATATATATATATGTATAATGTATATATGTACATATGTCTAAATGTAGTTGTATATATAAGTATGTATGTTATTAAATTATCTATTGTATATATATGTATATGTGTTTGGTATGTGTACTTGTACTAGGTTAATATAAGTAATTAAGCATGATGTAAATTAGTGATTTATAATTTTGGGTTATCTGTTTGTAGGCATCCGAGACGGTGCTACCTTGACTGCTGGTTCCGGAGCATTGCTTGTGCACACTAGAGTTCCAGACAAGTATACCTTGCCTTGTTGTTACTGTTTAAATTCGGATGTTAACTAGTTGCATATTTCATTGTTTCAATATTAACTGTGCGCGTCCGAGAAGACTCGAGTGCAGTCAACGAAGGCGTTGATGTTAGGACTTGTGTCAAACCTAGTGTCTAGTAGACCCACCTCAAGTTGAGGAGTTATCAATATGACTTCCCAGGCCTTGACACGTATCTTAACACGTCACAGAGTGAGTTCATGTAGGGATGCGTGCTTCATGATCGACTGGCCATCAGCATGAGCAGCACGTGTGACGGCATTTAGCTTAGTTGTTTATTTCTTTAGCGACTTGCATCATAGTATGAGATGTCAATGTCGCATTCGCGACTTGTACATTGACATTGGGCGGGGAAGATAATTAGTAGGCGTATGGGACAGACATTTGGCCGCCGTAGTTTCAGAGTAAACTGCGGGGCCGTGAGCCTCAGTGTTACCCGGTTATGGGCCATGTGTTACCCGGTTATGGGCTCAGGTTTCCGGTTATGGGCATATATGCTTGTCGATACATCCAGCAGAGGTTACTAGCTGCATGCTATCATGATCGGTGATGTAGTCAGCATATACTCCTGGCGTTCAGTTTACAGCTAATGTCATGTACTTAGCCTCTGGCTCAACGCCATGCTTTATACCTTTCACCTACCCATACGTACCAGGGTTGTCTTCAAAGTGCATTCACTTAGCTGGTTAGATTACCCTTGAGTTTATATAGTATATACTTTATGGCATGCATTTTTGTATCTTGTTACGTCCCTCTGAGGACCTGGTTCCCTTCCAGATCCGGACGAGCACTTGTACCCGACCATCTACGGAGCAGGAGTAGAGACAGGATTCCTGATTGAGGACATCGAGGCATTTCCAGGGGAGTTTCCGTGACTTGAGTACGCAGCTGTTTCGGACTAGAGTTTTCATATCTAGCTAGTTGATACTCTAGTCTAGTTATCTTACTTCTTTCTGCACTTTATTTTTATTTCTGTATTTCAGTGGGTTTGTCCCCATCAGACTATTTCAGATGTATTATGGATATTCAGACTCTTGTATTTTATTTATTTACCAGCAGTTGTTTCAGCATTTTGATATTGTATTATGTGGATGAGATTAGACATTACCTGCTATATATTAGCATATTAGACTTGTTAGTATTTTAGGACAGCGTAACACGCTTCGATAGGATCCATTAAATTGGGATATCCTTCGGAGACGTATCAGCTGGCCAATGCCACGTGGCTTGGTCCCGTGTATTTTGGGACTGGGACGTGACACCGTGGCAAAGCCGTCCTCCAGCCCGGAGGTCCTTATCATTTTAAAGTTTAGTAAAGGGATATAATGTACATGACTGCTATCTCATTTTGAGTCAACACTTTTGTAAGCCCGTGCGGCAAATTAGCTGACTCGTTCAAGAGTTTGTAATAGATGTTCATTATCAATAAAGAGAACTTTTCCATGTTTCAAATATGAGTTTCAATTTATCTGCGTACTCTGAATATGTGCTCGTTATGCAAAACACTCTAGCCTTGTGCGGACGCAACCCCAGGCCCGCACGACGATCACGATTCGGGGGACGCCTCAATGATTCTACGGAAATCGGGTCGTGACATGATACATGTTGGTCCATGAGTCTAAACTAAACTAGTTAGGTGCACTAACACAAGTCCAAAATAAATAACTAACATCTAACAACAAATAAATAATACAATAACTAATTATTTATCATCCATAATATTTAATTAAATATAAAATTACTAAAATACCCTTTTCTAGAAAATGTGGTAGTGACATAAAGGGCCAAGTCTGGAAATTATTTTGCCTCAAACGAGTATTCTCACTAAGCAAAGCGGGTCGGGTCGTTGCACTTTCCGTTTGAATCGGCTATCCGCTTGAACGGAACGGGTCGTCACACTACAACTAGTGACCTTCATATAGATAAGAGTTGGTTCAGTTTGAGATTGTGCATTCATGTAGGCAACGGTGCCACCTTGCCTTGGGCAAGAGTGTGCGCATCAATGATTGGATTAACAAGGCTTGGATTGTGGTGTGATGCTATAGATTTGAGACTTGGAGTGTGATGTAGTTCGATAGGTTCACACTTTGCTTCGGGTTTGAGTAGAACGAATTACATGCTTAGTCTTATTTGAGTTGGATATAACTGCTAGTATTTTTGCTTGAGTTGAATGATTGCATTCTTAAACTGCTTTACTACTTTCCTTAATATGTCATGCCTCTGCTATGAAATTAATTTAGGTTCAAGTAGAAAGTTCACCATATAACTGTTTGCATTCACTATCTATTTAGTGTCGGTTTAGGTGAGTGGGTTACCCCGCTCACCAGTACAGCTGTGTACTAACCCACGTTTGTGGGAATTATTTCCAGGTACGCAGGTGTAGTAGCTCAGCTTGGATATACGGGTCATGATGTATGGAACTGTAAGTACCTTTTTTGGGCAAGAGAAAAAACAAGAGTGTTGTAAGCCATTGTGACATTCTCCTTTGTGGCATCTTCATTTGGACCCTTCGAGAGATTCGCTGCGTATACTCTGATGTGCTGTTATTGATAACAATACTTGGCTTTGGCTACAACTTGGTCGTTTCGATGATAACCATGACATTTGACGTCATCGTCTTGTGCGAGCGCAACTCCAGGCTCGCACAATATTACGCCCCGATGAGAACGATTGTCCTGCGGGAGCGCTGCAACGTGGTGATTTCACGTTCAGCGGGGATGATCGAACTTGTGGGAGATTGAAACGTGACAGCCTATGTATCATCTCATGTTGTAAGCCGCTTGGCACGCTTTTATTGTTGAGAGAGAGAGAGAGAGAGAGAGAGAGAGAGAGAGAGATTGAGTGACTTGTAATCTCGGCTTAGCGCCGCTTGTAACCTTATATCATTATCAATATGAGTTTTTTTGTATCATACTTGTGTTCATTCTATGCTTCCGCTATATCGACTTTGCGAACTAGTTATCGAACGACCGTTTACTTGTGTCGTTCAAATATTCGCTGCATTAGAGACTATCTGTGCGACTCTGTGGCTTAGTTATTTCATCGCCTGTTCGGACTTTGGTCTTGCGCGGGCGCAGCTTGTGCTCGTGCGACATCACGTCTTGATGGGAACAATCGTCCTGCGGGAGCGCTGGTTTGACGATTCACGTCCAGCGGGGACGGTTGATCCTGCGGGAGATCGGGGCGTGACAATGCTAGTCATCTTTCTAAAAATAGGTGTTCTTGAGTATTGCTCTGATGGAGACGAATTCGATGTAGTTTCCACGTCTCTTGGAACACTAGGCAAAATAAGTACCATGTCGAAATTAAGTATAGTTCTACTATAATCTATACTAATATTTAATCCAAATATCAGAAATACCAATAACATTTTCGCGTAATATTTTTTTTACATAAAAATAGCATTATTTATGAATAAAAAAAAATCATTTAGTCACTCCACTTAATTCAAACTTTCACAGAAATTTAATAATATCATTGTTTTTTAAACTCCTCGTGTGTCATAAACCCCTAAAATCTCCTCAATGACACTACCAACCAAACTGGCAAAACCCCTACTCCTCTTTCATGTCCAAATCCAAACCCCTCATCCCCATCATCAAGAAACACCCCCTCCAGAACCCCGTAAAACCTTCCTCCCCCAAAATCCAGAAACTCGCCGCTTCCATCCCAAAAATCCTCACTTCCCCGAACTGGGAAAAAACCCTCAACTCCATCTTCCCTGACGAAGAAGAAGAAGAGAAGATCCCACTTATTCTCACCCAAATCCCGGACCCCGACGCTGCCGTCGCATTCTTCCAGTGGGCTAGCCGCCGCTCCCCCGCGGCCCCGCCCCACTACTCCGCCCTCCTCACAGCCGTCGCCCGCTCCCGCCGCTTCCGAGAAACCAAACTCATTCTCCAAACCATGGAAGCCAAACATATTCCACCCACCCAGAAAGCCTTCAGTGCCGTAGTAGGCGCGTACGCGCGCTCCGGCCTCGACGCCGACGCAGTTCACCTTCTCAACACTATGAGGCGGGTCGTCGGTGCTCTCCCTGACGTCGACGACTGTAACTGTTTGCTGAAGCTGCTTGTGGAAAAGCGGAGGTTTGGGCTTGCACGCGAGGTGTATGACGGAATGCCCGAGAGGGATAACTATAGTACCTGTATCATGATGAGGGGCCTGTGTTTGGAAGGGCGGATGGACGAGGTCGAGAGGCTGATGGGGGACCGGTGGGGGATTGGTTGCGTGCCGAACGTTGTTTTTTATAATACTTTGATCGACGGTTACTGTCGGAACGGCAATGTCAAGAAGGGGTACGTGTTGTTTAGGGAGATGGAGGCAAAGGGGTTCCTGCCGACGTTGGTTTCTTATGGCGTTTTGATAAATGGATTGTGTATCGAAGGGAGTTGCGAGGGGATGATAAGGTTGATTGATGAGATGAAGGAACGGGGATTGGAGCCGAATGTGAAGATTTATAATTGTGTCATCGATGGTTGGTGTAAACACAGGTCGGTTCGTGAAGCGAAGGCTGTTTTGAGGCGGATGATTGGGAGTGGTTGTGAACCGGATGTTAGGACGTACAATGTTTTGATTTCGGGGCTTTGTCAGGATGGCAAGGTTAGGGAGGCGGAGCGGCTGTTGAGGAAAGGTGGTCAGAGGGGACTGCCTCTGAATGAGTTTAGTTACACTCCTCTTGTTCATGGGTACTGCAAGCAAGGGGAGGTCTTGAAGGCCTCAGACCTGATTCTTGAAATGATGGAGAGAGGGCATATGCCAGATTTAGTGACTTATGGAACTCTTGTCCACGGGCTTGTTTCCATGGGGGAGGTTAAGGAGGCTTTGGGAATTCGGGAGAGGGTGATGGAGAGGGGAATTGTTCCTGATGCCAACATCTACAATGTATTGATTAATGGGCTTTGCAAGAAAGGGATGCTTTCTGCGGCGAAGGAGTTACTTTCTGAGATGCTTGACCAAAATATCCTCTTGGATGAGTTTGTTTATGCCACGTTGATTGATGGGTTTGTCAGGAATGGTGACCTTGATGAGGCAAGGAAGGTTTTTGAGTTCGTGGGACAGAAGGGAATTAGGTATGGAGTTGTTGTATACAATGCCATGATCAAAGGATATTGTAAATTTCGAATGATGAATGATGCCATCTCACACATGAGCAAGATGAGACAAGTGGGGTTTCGGCCTGATGAGTTCACATATACGACAATGATAGATGGTTATGTGAAACAAGGTGATATGAGTGGGGCTTTGAGGGTGTTTGGTGACATGATGAAGAGAAAATGCAAGCCGAATGTTGTTACTTACACTGCACTAATTAATGGCTATTGCTCTAAAGGGGAACTCACCACAGCCCAAGCTCTCTTTAAAGAGATGAAATCTAATGGTCTTGTACCGAACGTAGTCACATATAGTATTCTCATTGGTAGCTTTAGTAAAAGTAATCAGATTGATAGAGCTGCTGCCTTGTTTGAGGAGATGTTGCTTAACAAGTGTGCTCCTAATGATATTACATTCCATTATTTACTTAATGGGTTCACTAGTATTCAGTCACTTGATTCCAATGGTGAAAGTACTATCCCAAAGTGTAGTGGGTCTATGTTCCTAGTTATCTTCAGGAATATGATCTCTGATCGATGGGATTACAGGACTGCGGCATTTAATGCTATCATCTTCTGTCTTTGCAAATATCAAATGCTTACAAAAGCTTTGGAGTTGAGAGATAAGATGATTCAGAAGGGTTGCTTACCAGATTCTGTCACATTTGTTTTCCTTCTCCATGGAATTTGTTCAATAGGAAAGTCAGGGCAGTGGAAGAGCATTGTATCTCGGGATTATCAGCAGAATGAACTAGAAATTGCTCTTTCCTACAGTAGTTTTTTAGACATACAACTAAATCAAGGGAGACGATCAGAGGCAACATGTATTTTGCAATCTTTACTTGATGGTATTAAAATAGTATTGGAAGTTGAATATCCTTCATAATGACTTCTATGCTTTTCCCCGGATTGATGCAAATGCAAAGAGGATGGCATTGGTAGAGTCGAGCCACCCAAATATGCTCTGGGATAGAGCACAACTTCAGGTTGGATATTTTTCTGATTGCGGGTAAGTGCTGCTGGTTGTTAACCTGAAAGCTAATAATTTTATATATAACAACAACAATAACAAAGTCTTTATTCCAATTTTGGGGTCAGATATATAAATCCTTTTCTTCCATTCGCTCTGTTAGTGGCCATGTCTTCTAACAAGAAAGCTAACATTTTCACATCTGCTTCATTAATCAATGTATCTGTTAGAGTTATTTTATTTTGTTATTTATCATATGAGGGTATAATAGTAATTGTGGGTGTATTGCATATCAATATAAATAGACATGAGATGCAACCTAGGGTTTAAGGTCCTTGCAATCTCCTTTCTCATATTTTCTTTTCTCCTACTTTTTTTCCTTCTCCTCTCCATCTCCAAACTTCACTTGGTATCAGAGCATATATTTGAAAGTACTGTACATCCCATCCACGACAGGGACGATCGAACTCGGCCGTGAGTTCGACAGGGGTTCGGGGGCGGTAGCTGCTGATTGCAGGGTTCGGGGCGGCAGGTCCGAAAAAAAATTCCGGCTGTTTTTCGTCTACTTTTCATGATTCGCCGTTCGTCGTTCGTGGTCGTGTGTTTCGTTTATGAGATCTAGGGTTTCTACAGATCTTCGTTGGTTATTCGTCGTCGGTTGAGGTTCGTTGTGAGATCTATGATTTCAAAGACCTCGTCTTTCTGTTGCATCTGCAAGTATGGTGGGGACCGAATCTTCTAGCGAGGTTAATAGTGGTGGTGGTAACGGAAGTGGTTCTCCTTTTACTGTTATTCATAATGATAAATTGAGAAAGTCGATTACAGCGGTGAAACTCAATGGTGCGAACTACCTTGTCTGGTCCAAGTCTATCAAAGTGGTGTTACGGGCGACGAAGAAGTTGAAGTTTTTGACAGAAGAACCCCTGCCTGAAACTTTCGCTGAGTATGAAGATTGGATGAGTGCAGATGCATACATTATGTCGTGGTTGTGGCATAGTATGGATCTACATATCGCTGCTAATGTCCAGTGGTGTGAATCAAGCAAACAGATTTGGGCATCTCTGAAAGAATCATATTCGCAGAAGCGAAACGTTGCCCGTATCTATGAGTTGTACGAGTTATTGTTCAATACAAAGCAAAATGGGAAGCCTGTGAATGAATATCTGGCTTCAAAGAAGGCTTTGTGGGAGGAACTGCTTCAATATCATCCTGTTACTACTGATTTGAAGGAAGCTCGGAGACAGAAGGAAGAGTTCCATGTTTCACTTATCCTAGCCGGCTTGGATCCTGCGCTCGAACCTTATAAAGCTCAAATCCTTGCTGGAGAGCAGTTACCTATGGTGGCAGATACTTTCTCCCGTCTCAATCGTTCCTTTCTGGGACAGAGTTCTGTGGTGCCGAGTACTGACTCTTCTGCCCTAGTTTCTAGTGCTGTTGGTCGTGGTGGTGGACGTGGTAGTGGACGTGGCGGTAGAGATGGTAGTCGTAGTTTTGGTCGAGGAGGAGGCCGTGGTGGTAGAGACAATGGTCGTGGTGGTGGCCGTGGTCAACCATGGAAGTGTAACTATTGTGGAATGCTCGGTCATGTAGAAGACTATTGTTGGGACAAGTGGGGCAAACCAGAATACGCACATCAAGTGCATGATGAAAATATGCAGTCCCAGGTCACCACTTTTGCTCTCAGAGATGATACTTCGGGTTTCAATCTGACTTCAACGTCCGATACCTCATCTCTATTTCAACAGATCCTCCAGAAGTTGAACGTGTTTGCTAGTACCACCTCCCAACCTACTGCAACCATGGCACATATAGGTAATTCTGCTTTTGTGGCAACCCAGTCACCATCCACCTCTTGGGTCATCGACTCAGGAGCAAGCTCTCATATGTCCGGTATAACATCTATCTTTCATAATCGTAGTTCCATGAAACATAATATTATCTTGGTTGATGGGTCTACTCGTCCTGTGCTTGGAAAATGTGTCATTCACCCTACTCAATCACTATCATTATTTGATTCATTATATGTGCCTAATTTTCTATTTAATTTGTTATCTGTGAGCCAGTTAACCAAATCTCTTCAATGTTCTGTGACATTTTCTCCCAATTCGTGTGTTTTTCAGGACCTCAGGACGAAGAAGATGATTGGTTCGGGGCATGAAAAAGATGGACTGTACTACTTGGATCTACTTGGAAATGCCTTCACTTCTGTTTCTACTTCTCTGTTGCAGTGGCATTATCGTTTGGGACATCCGTCTTTGGCTAAGTTGCGTCAAGTTGTTTCTAGTTTGAGTCATGTTTCTAGTCTTGAATATGAGGCTTGTCAGTTAGGCAAGCATTACCGTAGTTTCTTTCCTCGTCGTAGTGAGAGTCGTCAATTAGAGTCTTTTGATCTTGTTCATTCTGATATTTGGGGTCCGTCTAGAGTCAAAAGTCCGAAAGAATTTCAGTATTTTGTTATTTTTATTGATGATTATTCCAGAATGACTTGGTGTTATTTAATGAAAGAAAGATCTGAGTTTCCAAATGTATTATCTGTCTTTTATAATGAAGTCTATGTTCAGTTCGATAAACATATCAAAATTCTGCGTTCTGATAATGCTTTGGAGTATACTCAATCTTCTGTGAACAGTTTCTGTGTTGATCGTGGTATGATTCATCAAACCAGTTGTGTCCACACCTCTCAACAAAATGGTATAGTCGAACGCAAACATCGACACATTTTAGATGTGGCTCGAACTCTCATGTTCAATATGCATGTCCCTAAACAGTATTGGGCAGATGCCATTCTTACTGCATGTTATCTTATTAATCACATGCCATCATCTGTATTAAATAACAAAGTTCCATTTACCATATTACATACAGATGTCGCACATTTTTCCTTATCTCCTCGAGTGTTTGGGTGTGTCGCTTTTATTCATAACTTGGAACCTAATCGAGATAAGTTGGCTCCTAAATCTCTGAAGTGTGTCTTTCTTGGTTATTCCCGTACTCAAAAAGGTTATCGTTGTTGCAGTCCACAGTCACGCAAATATTATGTCAGTGCAGATGTTACATTCTTTGAGTCTACCCCTTTCTTTCCTTCAGGAGACCGTTGTATTCCTTTAACAACAGATTTGATATCTTCCATACCACTTCCGGTCATTCCTGAATCAATTTCTGTCTCCATTCCCCATTTACAGGTTTATCAGAGATCCAAGGACAGGCCAGTGGTTCTGCAGAATTCGGCCTTCAACTAATCATCTTCCGTGCCTGAGGTTTCTGCTCCCATCACCACAGATCCAGATGATCTTCCTATTGCTCTCAGAAAAAGATGCCTTTTTACCACAAAGAATAAGCATCCCATTTCTAACTATGTTTCATTACACCGTGCTTCACCATCTTTTCATGCATTTGCTGTTTCATTGTTTTCTATTTTTATTCCCAAAACTTACAAGTAGGCTATGTCATCTTCTGGTTGGAAAAGTGCAATGGATGAGGAGATGTATGCTTTACATCAAAATCAGACTTGGGAGCTTACATCACTTCCTGTTGGAAAGCAAACAGTGGGTTGTAGATGGGTGTATACTGTTAAGTATCACCCTGATGGTTCTGTTGAGCGCCTCAAGGCACGGTTGGTTGCCAAAGGGTATACTCAGACATATGACGCGGATTATATAGAGACTTTATCTCTAGTGGCTCAACTGAATTCAGTTCGGATTCTTATTTCTGTGGCGGTTAATCACCAATGGCCTATATATCAGCTGGACATAAAGAATGCTTTCTTGCATGGTGACTTACAGGAGGAGGTTTATATGGATCAACCACTGGGATATGTTGTAGCAGAAAATAAAAAACTCGTATGTCGATTGAAGAAAACATTATATGGACTGAAACAGTCACCTCGTGCTTGGTTTGACAAGTTCAGTTCAGTTCTCATTCAGTATGGCTTTCGGCATACCACATTCGATCATTCAATATTTTGTCATTCTTCCTCAGCAGGTATTATCGTGTTGATTGTTTATGTTGATAATATCATTATATCTGGGAGTGATCATGCTGGAATTGTGGACTTGAAGGCCTACCTTAGTCATCAGTTTCATACTAAGGATTTGGGTCTTCTTCGATATTTTCTTGGAATCGAGGTTGCTCGATCTAAGAAGGGTGTGTATCTGTCACAACGCAAGTATGTTCTAGACTTGCTCTCCGAGACTGGGATGTTGGAGTGTCGGCCAGTTGAGACTCTTATGGATTATCATAACAAGCTTGATGCTGACAGGGAAGAGTTATTAGAGGATGTTGGATATTATAGACGTTTGGTTAGCAAACTTATATATCTTACTGTTACTCGACCAGACATCACATATGCAGTTGGAGTAGTTAGTCAGTTTATGCATGCTCCTCGGCAACCACATTGGGAGGCTATCTCTCGCATTCTTCGATACTTTAAGGGTGCACCTGGAAAGGATTTGTTGTACAAACCTTCCCAGTTGCTTACGGTGACTGGGTTCAGTGATGCTGATTGGGCAGACAATCGCAGTGATAGGATGTCTACTTCTGGCTATTGTACGTTTGTGGGTGGCAATCTTGTCACGTGGCGTAGTAAGAAGCAGAATGTTGTGGCTCGTTCTAGTGCAGAGACCGAGTACCGTGCGATGGCTCATACAGCTTCTGAGATGATGTGGGTGCAGTCTCTTCTTCATGAAATGGGAATTATGATTCCTATTCCGATGGAGATGTATTGTGATAATCAGTCGGCAATGTTTATCGCAAGTAATCCGGTGTTTCATGAGCGCACGAAGCATATCGAGGTAGATTATCATTTTGTTCGTGATTTGTTGCTGAAGAAACAGATTGTCACTCCTTATGTTCGGTCAGAGGATCAATTAGGTGCTATCCTCACCAAACCACTTGCTCGTGGTCCATTTTTTGATTTATGTAGCAAGCTGGGCATGTTTGATCTATATGCTCCTGCTTGAGGGAGGGTGTTAGAGTTTTTTTATTTTGTTATTTATCATATGAGGGTATAATAGTAATTGTGGGTGTATTGCATATCAATATAAATAGACATGAGATGCAACCTAGGGTTTAAGGCCCTTGCAATCTTCTTTCTTATACTCTCTGTTCTCCTATTTTTTTCCCTTCTCTTCTCCATCTCTAAACTTCACTGTATCAAACATGGTCTATATCGTAGACTAATTTTTATTTACTGTATAGGTGTCTTATCTTCTATGACTGCAATAAATTTGCATTTGAACTTTTTAGAACATACTATCTCCTTTCCCATTTGCAAGCAAGTCTCTTCTCCTCCAGTTTATATCTTACATCCTTAATACCCGGACTAGGATTCTACTGTTTCACCTTCAATCAGCTAGGAAGCATGGGGCATTCAAAAGTACCATATTTATATTATGTGCATGTCAAACAGGAATAAACACCGAGTCAATGTCATGTGAGTGTCACTATATCTGTATAGTCTCCTCTCTCATGTGTTTGCAGCATAGACGACCAACTTCACTTGGTCTTTTCTGTCACGTCCCAGTCTCCCGCAAGCTCAATAGTCCCCGCTGAACGTGAATTACCACATTGCAGCGCTCCTGCAGGACAATCGTTCTCATCGGGACGTGATGCCGTACGAGCCTGTAGTTGCGCTCGTACAAGGCGATGTTGTCAAACACCAAAGTTATCATCGAAACGGTCAAGTTGCAGCGAAAGTCAAGTATTGTGTACCAAACACACATCAGAGTAATACGCAACGAAGCTCTCGATAAGGCCCAAATGAAATGCCACAAAGGCTAGTGCCACGAAGGTGATGTAATACTCTTGCTCTTTTCTCAAGCCCACAAAGGTACTTACCGTTCATACATTATGTCCCGTATATCCAAGCAGCGCCACTACACCTGCGTACCTGAAACAATGCCCACAAACGTGGGTCAGTACACAGCCGTACTGGTGAGCGGGGTAACCCACTCGTCTAAGCCGACACTAAGTAAAATAGTGAATGCAAAGAGTTATATGGTGATCTTTCTAGTTGAATCCTAGATTCATTTCATGGCATAGGGATGACATGTTAAGGAATGCTGTAAATCAAGTTAAGCATGCAAACATTCAACTCAAGCCAATCGACAAGCAATATATAACCAACTCGAAGGAAACTAGCATGCAACCCGTCCTACTCAAACCCAAGCAACACGAGAACCTATCGAACCATTATCCAAGCCTCAATTTTCATCCTCAATCCAAACCACAATCCAATCTCGATAATGCACACTCTTGCCGAGGCAAGGTAGCCGCGCCTACACGAAAGCACAAACCAACCAAAGTAAAGCAAACCAACTCTTATCTATATGAAGTCACTGGCCAAGCCATAAAGGACGTTGATCGGACTAATCAATAGGCAGTTCTACCCGATCTAGATCTGGTAGCTAACCCGCCTGGTCGTATCAAACTACCGGCACCGCGCCCAAGACGCGTTACCATTGTCTCCTCCATGGTCGAACAGTCCCGTTGTCCCGGAGACTATCCTGTTCGAGGAAACGAACCCCTGTGTAATATAGGTTGTCCGTGACATGCAGACACTAAGTAGGTATGACGAGAGGATCGAATATTCTCGTCCCACCAAGCGATCCTAGACTCATCCAACCAAAATCCAACCAAATATCCATAACCATTCTTCCAACATATTGCCTAAGACACAAATCTCAAGTTATTTCCATAGGCACAATGCCGCTTCTCGATACAGTATTCCAATTGGGTGCAACACCCCTCACTAAGGACAACCCCGTGGCACAATGCCCCAACAGTGGCACAATGCCCTCACTGATGCAGTTGTTCGGTTTCGAACCACAACTGCACGCTTTGCTTGACAAAGTGTCCAAGTGATGCTCGTGCACGGATGCACGTTCGCTCGCCCGAATTCCCGAGGTTCCAACCAAGATATATGATTCCAGCTGCTTCTCCAACTGCCCCAAATGTAATCCAACTCTAGCTCCAACTATCCTGCACGAAAATCAATTCAAGCCACAATCCTATCCAAGCAAACGACGTACACTCTATGCACGCCTCAGTGTAGTGATCCCAAGTTCCAGTCCAAGTGTTCAAGCCTTTACGTGTGTTCTATATTATTAGGCATGAAGGAGTAGAGGAGAAGGGACAGAGCCCACTCACCAAGTTTGATTCTGTTAAGTATCATGTCCTGCTGATACGGCCGATCCCTTGAACCCGCGGTCCGATGCAAAGCACGATCTACTCAATTGGTATGACCGTGCGAGCAGGCCGTGCTCTCCAAATCATCCGACCGATCAGACTAAGAAAGACGACATTATCGCTCCAATCCAGCTATCTCAGTACTGCTCTGAACGAATACCTGATTTCCATCGAACTCCGCTAGCGATCTGCACATGAAACCAACTCAAATCAATACTTGTTCCCAAATCCAACAAATTGAAATGTACCCAGCTATTGCCTCATTCAATCCGACTCAGCGTAACGCACCGTGCGGTTGCGGGACGTTACATAATATACCACTTAGATTCAGGTTCGTCCCCGAACCATACTAGTATCCATTCTCTACTAGCATGCCGCAATCCCACTTCATAACTCTGCTCTATGCAACTCACATTCTCTTGATCCATACTCAGCATCTCGCTTGCGCTGAACTCACGCACAAATTCTATATTCCCACATCCTCCTTGCAGCTCAATACGAATTCCTCATCCTTGTAGCTCAATACGAATTCCTCATATCGCTTAGTTTTGGATCGTACACATATTTAAGGCGTTCCTGAAATACATGCATTTCAGCCGAGCTTAGCGATAGCAAATTTGGACAAGTTACAAGGGTATCTTTATGTCCGAGGCACTCATTTGCTTTACTCCCAATTGAACCAATCCTGACGTCCATTCCAACATATTCGCACAAGCGCTATCCTCAAGTATGATGATTTTCCACCGACTTTAATTCAGTTCGTGTTCCAACTCAATCCATCCAACTATTTTTGAATCCACACTAGCACCATGTTCTGCATGCACTATCTCCAAATATCATCTCTTGCACCAAACGATCATCACTACTACCCTAGCTAGACGACTTACCCAAATATCAACTATACTTTTAGATCATCTCAGCCCAACACCTTTTCCTCAATCTCAATACCTCACTGGGTGAACATCTATATTGAGGTTCGTGTGATCCACGAAGATTTTGTCGCCACGCCAAAGGGATAGTGTCGCCACGATTTCAACGTGGACACACTCGTCACAATTCCTAGGTTGTACATGGAATAGTTTTTCGCGCTGCTTCTACTGCCTCGAAGCACAGGATATCACCTTTGCCTTCTGCACGAGCACGCATCCCAGACTAAGTTTGATGCATCTTGTAGATCTGAGGCACTTCTGTCCCTTCCAGTATTGCAATAATTTGATCTGAACGAGCCGCTGCTTTAACTTCACAAGCTAGTTTCACAGTCGTCAATTCATATGAATGCTATTTCCTTCCGGGGCACGACGAGTCAGAGGCGATGCTATCTTCAAAAATCTGCGACTCCGAATCTCATCAGTTGACTTAGGCCATTCCCACAATCGCTTCGATCTTCTGGCTGCATCTTCAGCTGAAGGCTATCCCAATGATCTCTCAAATCCAACACTCAGTCAGTAGGCCAATCTCCAACACACACTACTCACATATGCCCTCGACGCATTCCCAAATGCGCCGCCGCAAGGGTCGTGCTATGGGTCTACAATATTCATCTTTGAATTGGCGGGTAAGTCACTAGGGTCAGCTGTTCCGAAGCTACGCTCGATAATTGTAAGTCATCACGATGGACAGTTACTACAAACCATGCTATATCTCAACTGCAAATCCGAGCCATAATCCAACCATTCCATCCGAACGAACTTCCGAATCCGAGCACTTATGCACTACCTCTGATGAATCCGTCAACGAAACGTCGCTTAACCACTTAGAGTCTTACTATCTATCCAAGCCACAATTCGAAAACTGTGCTCGTTGAAACCGTCTTCCATCAATCCGCCGTACTGCCCTGAATCCATTAAATTTTTCGAACTGCCATGTTCGACTTCTCGCACTACCACTTGCAATGATTCCGAAACCAAAGACTTGCTCCAAATTCTTATCCGTATGCCAGCTTCATAGTACACGTCCAACTTGCTCGAGCAGCATAGTGATTTGCTCCAACATTGCTCTCTAATTTAGCTATCTTCAAATGTCTATCCGCCACAATCCTTTCTCTCGTTCCACTCCTTAGCCTGTTTTGATTTCTCTATGTTCCGATTAGTCCATACATTCGCAATGACTCTAGCATCAGTTCCAACATAAATCTCAAATCCATATTGCTTATACTTGTTGCCTCAATCCGCCTCAGTACTGCAAGTTAACTTCCAATCTGACTCAACATCAACTAGACTTGCCTCATGTCCGTTTATGTCTTCCGAAGAATCCGTCTACCACCGTTGCACCATTTCGCCAAATTCTCACTTCCGCTAAACCTGAGTCCAACTTCTCGAGTGCTAATTTCGAAAATCCTTCAAGTTCGTTCGAATCCAATGCATTGTCCCTCCAAAACTAGATCGTGTTTCATTGCTCAACCAACAGCTCAAATGTGTTGCCCAAATTCGTAGTCCGTGTTCGCTATCCTTCGAGTCACCCATCTCTTCGTTCAAGCGTATCCCAACGGTTTGTTCCTCATGCTCAACTCTCTTTGCATCCAAGAATGCTTCACCGAACTTCCAAATAATGCAAACGAACTTTGATATTCAGCTTTCCATCTGATTATCTCAATTGTTTGTAATGCTTGGTCTGCCTCAATCCCTCAAATTTTCAAACACTCATTCCCATAGCTCGTTCCGATCTCGTCCATCTCTTAAGTCCAACGATACTTTCATTTGCACAAGTCCGTTCTCGCTTGCTCAACTCAACATTCGCTTGCTCCATTTTTCATTCTTTCCAACTCAACCGATGTGCACCAACAAACTTGTATTCCTGTTGCCCGTGTCTGTTGAGGCAATTTCCATTATTGTCTATCCAAAATATTTCAATGCCTTGCTTACTATGTGGTATCCTATATACCACTCCGAATCAAGTCGCTACTCGCATTATGATTCCTTGCACTGATCCAAGATCCGTTTGAACCATCCCATCTCCAACTCAAGTCTGACACAAAAACTCAGCCAACAAGTGAACCATCTTACTGTTTCCCATCAATCTCGTTAGGCAACTTGTGCTATGTTCTATTCTCAATGTTTCCTGCTATTCTCAACACAGTCTGATATTTTTGCTACACGAGCAACCCGTGCAACGAGCTTTCTTCCAAGTAGTCCAACCCAATACCCAACTGTTCCACACATTTGTTGTACGAGCAACTCGTGCAATGCTATCATGATATTCCCAAGCCAAACTCAAACATGCTCAAAACAATGCACCACACGAGCAACTCGTGCAACGCTCTCTGTGATATACCCAGCCAAAAAATTAAACTTCTATCCAACACAATCGCTACACGAACAACTCGTGCAACGATCCATTCTCATCCCATGCTTTTACTCACAACATGCCGCATAACCAATCTCGTCTGCCAACCAACTGATCCACTGATGCAATCAGAAACTCCCCAAACGACAAGCCAAACTAACACAACGACACCTCACTCTCAACTTGCTGCACAAATGCAACAACGCTCAACAACTTGTTGCAGGAATGCAATAACGCCTAACGATACTAAGCGGTCTAACGAAAACCAACAAAAGCAACGCAACCAAGAACAACATGCAGCCACAACCAGCAATATATAGACTTATTGCATGAAACATCCAATGCGACACCGAGTAGAGCCAAGAGCTAAACGACACGCAGAAGCTATTTAGAGTTTGTGACGAAGCGAAGTACCAAGTCCAAGAAAATGAACCAGGCGCTCTGATACCAATATGTCACACCCCATTCTCCCGCAAGCTCAATGGTCCCCGCTGAATGTGAATCATCACGTTACAGAGCTCCAGCAGGACAATCATTCTCATCGGGACGTGATGCCGTACGAGCCTGGAGTTGCGCTCGTACAAGGCGATGTTGTCAAATACCAAACTTATCATCGAAACGCCCAAGTTGCAGCGAAAGTCAAGTATTGTGTACCAAGCACACATCAGAGTAATACGCAGCGAAGCTCTTGATAGGGTCCAAATGAAATGCCACAAAGGCTAATGCCACGAAGGCGAAGTAATACTCTTGCTTTTTTCTCAAGCCCACAAAGGTACTTACTGTTCATACATTATGTTCCGTATATCCAAGCAGCGCCATTACACCTGCGTACCTGAAACAATGCCTACAAACGTGGATCAGTACACAGCCGTACTGGTGAGCGGGGTAACCCACTCGTCTAAGCCGACACCAAGTAAAATAGTGAATGCAAAGAGTTATATGGTGATCTTTCTAGTTGAATCCTAGATTCATTTCATGGCATAGGGATGACATGTTAAGGAATGCTGTAAATCAAGTTAAGCATGCAAACATTCAACTCAAGCCAATCGACAAGCAATATATAACCAACTCGAAGGAAACTAACATGCAACCCGTCCTACTCAAACCCAAGCAACACGAGAACCTATCGAATCATTATCCAAGCCTCAATTTCCATCCTCAATCCAAACCACAATCCAATCTCGATAATGCACTCTTGCCGAGGCAAGGTGGCCGCGCCTACACGAAAGCACAAACGAACCAAAGTAAAGCAAACCAACTCTTATCTATATGAAGTCACTGGCCAAGCCATAAAGGACGTTGATCAGACTAATCAATAGGCAGTTCTACCCGATCCAGGCCTGGTAGCTAACCCGCCTGGTCGTATCAAACTACCGGCACCGCGTCCAAGACGCGCTACCATTGTCTCCTCCATGGTCGAACGGTCCCGGTGTTCCGGAGCCTATCCCGTTCGAGAAAACGAAATCCTGTGCAATACATGTTGTCCGTGACATGCAGACACCAAGTAGGTATGACGAGAGGATCGAACATTCTCGTCCCACCAAACGATCCTAGACTCATCCAACCAAAATCCAACCAAATATCCATAACCATTCTTCCAACATATTGCCCAAGGCACAAATCTCAAGTTATTTCTATAGGCACAATACCGCTTCTCGATACAGTATTCCAATTGGGTGCAACACCCCTCGCTAAGGACAATCTCGTGGCACAATGCCCCAACAGTGGTACAATGCCCTCACCGATGCAGTTGTTCGGTTTCGAACCACAACTTCACCCTTTGCTTGACAAAGCGTCCAAGTGATGCTCGTGCACGAATGCACGCTCGCTCGCCCGAATTCCCGATGTTCCAACCAAGATATATGATTCCAACTGCTTCTCCAACTGCCCCAAATGTAATTCAACTCTAGCTCCAACTATCCTGCGCGAAAACCAATTCAAGCCACAATCCTATCCAAGCAAACGACGTACACTCTATACACGTCTCAGTGTAGTGATCCCAAGTTCCAGTCCAAGTGTTTAAGCCTTTACGTGTGTTCCATATTATTAGGTATGAAGGAATAGAGGAGAAGGGACATAGCCCACTCACCAAGTTTGATTCTGTTAAGCATCATGTCCTGCTGATACGGTCGATCCCTTGAACCCGCGGTCCGATGCAAAGCACGATCTACTCAATTGGTATGACCGTGCGAGCAGACCGTGCTTTCCAAATCATCGGACTGATCGGACTAAGAAAGACGGCATTATCGCTCCAATCTAGCTATCTCAGTACTGCTCTGAACGAACACCTGATTTCCATCTAACTCCGCTAGGGATCTGCACATGAAACCAACTCAAATCAATACTTGTTCCCAAATCCAACAAATTGAAATGTACCCAGCTATTGCCTCATTCAATCCGACTCAGCGTAACGCACCGTGCGGTTGCGGGGCGTTACACTTTCCCCCTCACCATTTCTTGTCTACTTTATGTATTTGCATGTATTCTATTCAAGGTTCAAAGTATCGATATCGGAATCGATATCGTACGATTCCTATGAGTATCAGGATCGGCGGTATCGGTGGTATCGGCTGTTTCGGATCGGAGTATCGGATTTTTTGGTATCGGAAAGCAAATAACTATTAGTAAATTATTAATATTTTAGAAAATATATTTTATGCATTTATGCATAATTTTAAGTATTTTTAGTGTTTTTCTTAGTATTTTTGAAATTGAATGAAATTGTAGTCACCCTTGTTGATTGATTTACATGCGATAGATAAATTTTTCTCTTTTATATGCTTTTACAACCTTACTATGCTTTTACACCCTTACTAATTGGTCTTTTTCATTCAATTTTCTTTGTCGAATTGACCGGAAATGAGATCTCTAATGTCGGTATCGGTTAGTATCGGATATCGGATCGGGACATGCCAAACTGTATCACTATCGGCCGATACTGCAAATTATGATTTTATTTTGAATCTCTATATTTTGTATCTATTTGTCAATGCTTCAATTAATGGTTCTCGACAGGAATTTGTGTAAGCAAATCTGTGTTGCTGGTGGTGATAGTGATTTGGTAGAGTCTCCAACGGAACCCAAGTGGTCTTCTCAAGGTATGCTTACAATCATATTCCTTTTTCAAAGTTTCTAAACATCATTCTTGAATAGTGTGTACAATTTTATGTTGATTTGTTTCAACTTTCGATATAAAAACATCATACTGACTTTTCCATTTTCTGAAGTTGATATGCCATGCTATTGCATGTGACAAAATTGGAGAAACTAGTCTTTCTACTTTGCACATTTCTTTTTCTTCTGATCAATATATTTGCTGTTTATTTTCGCTGATAGATACTCTACAATATATTCTAGAAGGCTAATATTTCTACATCTTCCTTTTAAGTTTTTTAAACTTTGTAGTTATGATTATACCTATTTTGCCTATGCATATATATGAGGCTATCTGACCATGCAATAGAGGAGAAGAAGGGGGAGAGATGCTTATATTGATGCAGTTCAGGAATTCCTGCGGTTCCAATTAGAGGTAGGATTGTCTGAAGTGGTGACGTCTGGACATGGTGTAACCAAAGGAAAGGGTCGGCCAGGCAACTATCTCGGCTGGACAAACTCCTCATTGGTCAGGGTTGGGATGATTGCTTCCATAGTACCTCATGCAAAATCCTTAACAGAGCAGAATCTGACCATGCTCCATTAATTTTAGAGCTTGGCAAGGACACTGTCACTGGCAGGAAGAATTTTAAAATTTTCGACGAACCATGAAGAATTTTTGAAGGTGGTGAGCGAAGCATGGACAACTTAGGGGGCACGCCAACGGTCTAATAAACCTGGGTCTGAGACTTAAAGCAACCCGGCGTGCTTTATCTTCTTGGAGTATAAACACGTTTGGGGACATCTTCTTCGAGACGAGGAAAGCTGAAGAGAATGTTACTATAGCGGAAAGGGACTTTGAAAATGACCAGAGCCAGATCAAGAGAAGCCTGCTGAGTGAAGCTACAACAAATCTTAGATACAGGGCTAAAATCGAAGATGATTATTTGCGTCAAAAAGCCCGCAACAAATGGGGAGAGGAGGGTGATAAAAACACCAAATTCTTTCATAGATGTGTTGTGGCGAGGAAGAAAAAACTGCATATCCACTCCATCAGTCTTGACCACGGGCGGACAGTTACGTCGTTGACAAACATTCATGAAGGAGCATCTGAACACTTCCAAGCTCTATTTTCTAAAAGTCAGGTAAATGAAGATAATCTTTTTCTGGAGGTTATCCCTACACTCATAGCAGGGGCGGACAACATAATGCTCGAGGCGATCCCATCTATGGAAGAGATTTTCGAATGTTTGAAGAGAATGAACCAGTCTAGTGGTCCAGGAACGGATGGTTTTTTTAGGAAAATTTTTCATGGTACGTTGGGACATCATTAAAGCAGATATATGGATTGCTATCTCTTTCTTTTTTCAAGGTTTCCTCCTGCTTAGGGCCATATCTGTAACGACCCGTTCCGCTCAAGCGGACTACCAATTCAAACGACAAAAGTGCAATGTCCCGACCCGCTTTGTTTCAGCGAGAATACTCTGTTTGAGGCAAGAGGATTTTCAGACTTGGCCTTTCAGGAGTTACGGCTTAGGCTTTCAGAGGCTCGCTCGGAGTATCGCTCGACCGAGGTGAATTATCGCTAAGGTGGGTGGCTACGATGAACTTGTCTTTGCTTAGCCAACACACTTAAAATATGGATGTTTCATGCTAGTCGCTAGGTGAATCACTCCCCTACATGCTAATAAGAATACAACGTTCCTAGCTAAGGAAATAATCCCAACTTGTATTGCTTGTGTTAGAACATGGAAATGAAACATTGCTTATAATCGGACCCTCGCATGCTGACTTTTGCCTTGTGCAATGAGACCCCGCTATGCCTCGAGTAGAACGATGTGTATATGCTCTTCTTGGTGCACTGTTCACTTGTTCACACTGCACGACCCTAGATTATGTCGCTCGGTAAGTTCCTTTACGGTTTTACTCCTCGGCTTACCTTCGGGCCTGAGCCAACGTGAATGCTTAAGTTTTTTTATGAACGCAATGCTTGCCTGCTTATATGTTAACTTGAAATGTTGCCTCTGACTCAATGCTTGCTACAATGAGATTATGCCACAATCAACAACACAATCGGTTATCGTGCATGCATCGAGTCAGCCAGAAGACTATCGAATAGTCCTTCTGTGCAATATGAACCTGCAAGTATCTGGGACCGTTAGGTCGCCAAGGCAATCCCCGAACCAGGGGCATGCATCAAGGCAAGTTATACACCAAACGAGAACCCTGTCAAATAAGGCAAGTAATACAGCTCGTGGAGCAATACCGTTCAGAGCACGAATTAAGATTCAACCACATCGTGTATCTCCTGTATCTCGTGCATCTCGTGAATCTGGAATGATCCAATACTTGCATGGTCACAGACAACTCGTGCACGAGGTATCTCATTCCTCGGGCGATCACCGGGGCACCATAATCGTACCGACCTAGGAGGAATGCTTGTGTGTATTGCCAGCACCCAAGAAGGGTCCAGTATGCTATCCCGGCTTGTGGGTTGGCAATACATGGTATTCGGCCTTGGTAACGCATATTACCTTGGACTCTCTGTCTACCCAATAGTCTCTCTGTTCTGGCGGGATGGCGTGCAACGACCCTCATGTGTCGCCCGATTGCCCTGAATTGCTTGTCTTGTACAAAGCGTTGCACCCCATTCCGCAATTGAGACTATCAAATGCCTTGTCCTTTATGGCTATGCCAGTGACCCCATGTTCATATAGATAAGTCATCCTCGCTTAGCGACAATCCGCGTGCGAGTTATTGCATCGCGTCGAGAACATCTGAAACACCTGAACGATCTTGAGAATAAGTAACTTGTACATATGGAACACTTCAACATCTTCTGCAAACGCCCTATAATAAGTATAAATCGTGCACCCGAAACATAACCTCGCTTACGACACTCGTGTTTGCACATGTTATTGCCCCTTGATTCATTATATATGCTGCTTGTGCTTGAATTAACTTGGTTTGCCTCGGACATGGAAGGACAAATGGTAAGTTGGTAAGTCTCGCCGTGTTTCCTCTTATATCGCACGGCGCACTGCCACACGAGTTAGGCTACTCAACATTGCCATGAAACTGATCCTAAGGCAATACTAGAAAGACAACTAAATAGATGGTGCACGAAACCTATTGAACGTGTTTGGATTTGTCGAGCGGGCGAGTAGCCTCCCTACTAGTGCATTTATGTACTGATAACCCACCAGATTGTTTGCAGGGTGTGGGTGAACCTCGTTCGGTGCGGATGCCTCCTTCGTGCGTGCTAAGGCGTGGAGTTCACTCTGGAGCCTTGGAGCGTTGCGTCCGGAACTGAAGCGCATATACAAGACATAATGTTGGAACATCGCCTATATCATTCCACAAATGTAGCCACTTGGCACGCTTTTACTGTTTCAGAGAGAGAAGCTTGAGCGACTTGCAATCTCGGCCTAGCGCCGCCTGTAACACTTGTTTAATATCAATAAAGAGTTGCTTTACTCCTATATTTGTGTTATTCAATGCTTCCGCTATTGACGACTCAGTGAACTTGTTACCAATCGCCTATGAGTTTATAATTCCGTTGCACTCGGACAATTTGTGCGACTCTGTGGCTTAGACCTCTTACCGCCAGCCAGAACGACCGTCTTGCACGGGCGCGGCTTACGCTCGTGCGACATCACGTTCGGATGGGTTAAGAGATCGTCCTGCGGGAGCGCTGGCGCGGTGATTCGCGCCTAGCGGGGACGGTCGATTAGCCTACGGGAGATCGGGGCGTGACAATATCCAGCACTTTGTTGGCCTTAATCCTGAAGATCGACACGCCTTCTGGTTTCACGGACTTTCGGCCCATAAGCCTATGCAACTTCAACAACAAAATTATTTCTAAAATCATGTCCTCTAGATTATCGACTCTTCTTCCCAAACTCATTTTGGAGGAGCAGGCCTGGTTTGTGAAGGGGAGGGAGATTGCCGATAATATTATTATGGCGCAAGAAATGTTTTCAGATCTTGGCAATAAGAAGAGAGGTGGAAACGTGGCCTTCAAAGTTGACATGAAAAAAGCTTATGACATATTAGATTGGCAATACCTTATCTGGATTCTCCGTCGGTTTGGATTTAGCAACTCTGTGGTAGATATGGTTCGGTGCTTGGTGTCGAATGTGTGGTTTTCGACCATTATTAATCGGTGCACCTCTGGCTTCTTCAAATCGTTTAGAGGATTGAGGCAGGGTGATCCTCTCTCCCTGACTATTCATTCTGGCATTTGAAGGTTTGAGTAGGAATCTCATTAAGATGGAAAGAGAACGTGGGTTTTCGCACTTCTCTCAACCAAGCGGAACCCCCTTGGTGATGCATCTTGCCTCTGCGGACGACATTGTCATCTTCTCCTCCGGCAACAAAAGATCGTTAGAGAAAGTGATGCAGGTGTTAGCGAGATATGAAAAGGCTTCGGGACAACGGGTCAACGTGGCCAAAAGTAGACCGGTGGTGGACGCGTCCTTGACCGTGCCGAGGAGGGTGGCTATAGAGGCGGTGGTGGGATGTAAGGCTGACAACCCCCCTATGATGTACTTGGGTTGTCCTATTACCAAAGGTAAGCGTAATGCAATCATGTTCGACCCTCTTATTAGAAAGTTTCGGGGGAAAATTGAAGGGTGGCACCGTGGCATAGTCGAATCCTCTCTTTGGGTGGCAAATTGATTCTCCTGCGACATGTATTGTCATCCATTCCTGGATACACACTTGCGGTGTGTTCTCCTCCCATCAAAGTGCTGCGGTTGATAGAGAAGCTTATGATGTGTTATTTTTGGGGCTCGCAAGAAGGAGGTCAGAAGAGGAGGTGGGCATCATAGGCTACCGTTGCGCGTCCGACTCAGGAGGGAGGCTTGGGTATCAAATCTCTTCAAGATACAATAGCGGCATATTCAATGAAAATGTGGTGGAAGATTAGAACATGAGAGGCTCTTTGGTGCAAATTCATGTGGGCGAAGTACCAAACGAAGGGACACCTAAATCATTTAGAGCCGACTTCTATTACATCTTTCTTCTGGAAGAGACTGCTTGTTGGTCGTGAGTTGGGGGATAAATACATCAGGCTTTCTATTGGTAGTGGGCAGAGTTCTATATGGTGGGATAGATGGTTGGGAGAAGAGCTCATTCAAAGGAGCACATGATGTAGGTTGGAGGTTATTTCAGAGTTGCTCAAAGAGGACAATGCATGGGACTTCCCCAAATGCTCGGGTGAGTTGGGACATGTATTGACAGATCGGATCCGGGCTGCAAGTCTGCAGGCGTCGGGCTATGCTGACGTCATGTTCTGGGCTCTCGGCAGCGGAGGTAAGTTTAGCCTTGCGTCGACTTGGTCGGTGATTAGGGCTGAAAACCTGCGGATGCCTTGGCATCCAAACTATGGAGCAGTTGCATGCTTTTGAAATGGTCGGTGCACGTTTGGAGAGCTCTTAGGGGCAAGCCGACGACCGATGACCATCTTCAGAGTTTGGGTATACAACTATCATCGAAATGTTACTGTTGCGAGACACACCAAGAGGAGAATATATACCACATTTTAATTGAGTGAGATTTAGCGATTGCTACCTGGAAACACTTTCAGCTCATTATGGGAAAACTGCAACAAGTAGCCGAGATCAACGTTTGGATGCGACGGTGGTGTAGTAGTGGAAACTGTCACGTTAACACAGTGGTCGGGACAGTCATCTGCTGGGTTCTTTGGAAAAACAGGAACAAGTGGAGATATGAAAACTACCGATATGATGCTAAGCAGCTTATTCTGGAGGTTTCTAGGCTTATTGCCTGGGTGGCAGGGAGGTGCTCTCATGCACCAGCTTCGCTTTTCCTTAGTTTTTAGTTTTTAGTTTTAGTTTTAGTTTTTGTTTTCCTCGTTGTCGTCCCTTTTTAGGACAAAGTGATTTTTGGGGGCCTGTGAGCATTTTGTGAGGCTATCTGATTTAGGTCTTCCATGATCTTTTAACCACTAAATAAGAATAGTGTCTTTATGTTTTTTTGCTTTTCCAGGAGAATTATTTTTCATTAGCAGAGAAGGAGCGGCTTCTGGAATCTCTACAAATGGGTAATTATTGCCTACATAAAAGCTTTGATCTTAAAATTCCACTACTGCTTTATTTTCTTTGCATGTTTATGTGTTTATACTGTTATGCTTTGTTCAATATCATGCTTTACTTTGCTGCAACTACAACTTTTACTCATACTCCAATGAGTTCTGTGCACCAAAAAATGATTAATGCTAAACTATTTCCTAGTTTCCATTTATACAAAACTATGGGCATCCATGTACATATTCAACCATATATATACTTATATGATACAAGCTAGATCTTGTTACTACAAATACTGAATGGGCTAGATCCTCTCATCACTGCCAATCGTTTACTCACAAGCTTGTCAAAAATCTAAGTTTCTATGTGCATCTTATCTATCTTGTTAAGCAACTTTAAAACATCTGAATTTTGAACAAAAGTTTGGTGTAATTAGTTATGTTTATGTCGTGTATACTTTTTCTGGAACAGGTTGAAGAAAACAAGGAGGTTGTACCTGTTTAGTCTTTGGATGCAGATTTCACACGACCAATGTGGGTTCTTGGCATCAGTTCTTATGACTTTGTTGGAAAAGATGGGGGGAACCAGAACGGAGTGCGCAGTTACAGGTTCAGTAGCTAACTTGATGGCTCCCCATTTTTTTTAAATATAACTACCAAGATTACCACAGTTAGATAATCTTGTCTGATGGTACTTTTGGTTGTGATACATTGATTATCTTATGCAAGAAGAATGGGAGATCGCATCTGGGAATATTGGACGATACCCGTGGATCCTTTTCATTTCTGGATACTCCATTTACTTATATTGGTAATATCGTAAATTGTCCATTGCTTATATAATATGTATAGAATAGCTAACATTTCTTCCTTCAAACAATATTTTCACATACTAAGGGATTTGTTAATAATATATGCTTAATTTTGTTTTTGCACAGGTTTCTGCATCCTGCTGCTTATACATTGAAGGTGTTTTTGCAACCCATCCCCTGTCAAGTGCTAAGGTTGATAAACAGCTTCATGCTGAATAGCTGATGTATTTTTATTAAAGTAGAATGATATTGTTGTTTCTCATTCTATAAATGTAAGGTCAATCATTTCAACTTTGTCAGGTATCTTTGGATGAAAATCGCTCAACAGCAAAGGAGTTCTTGATAATTTGGCCCTCATAACCAGCAGTTACAAAATACAAACCATACTTCAGCTTGCCACAGCTTATTGAATTTCCTACAGAGTTGGCTGATCGAAAAGCATATGCATATTTCTATCCACCGTCAAATCCCATTTATCAAGCTACGTCAGATGAAAAGCCTCCTTTATTGGTTGAAAGTCATGGTATGATATGCTTCTTTTCATTTCATATAATAATATCCCATTTCATGTTGTGGTTCAGCTAGTTATTGTTTTAACCTCGTTATCGCTCTCTATCTTGATAGGCTTCACAGTTTCCTCTAGGAATGAAAAACTTGTAATTAAAAGAGAAGTGACACCCATCCAGTGACATCCATCCACATTGCACAACACAAGTGCTTCCACAGAAATATGGATTCATCAATAATTTTGACGAACATAATTAAGCCTACATTGGAAAATAACTTATACACAATGGTAATGGCATCATTCTGAGAATCCGTCCTGCCAACCGTGCATCAAAGCTTTATAAGTTCTGTTGCTTTTTCCAAATCTTTACTGAAGTGCCAGATTGCTTATTCTTAAAATTATTGTAATATCACCAACATTTTTACATGCTTTTACATACAGGAGGTCCCACACTCGAAGCATGTGGAATGCTGGATCTTAATATTCAGTATTGGACTAGTCGAGGATGGGCCTTTGTTGATGTTAACTATGGCGGAACCTCTGGTTTCCTACTAAATCTTTACCTTGAATGCAGCCTTGGTATTATTTTCCTTCTTATTGAACATCTTTAGGATGAATGATGGGAAAGTTTTCTGTGTTCCATTAATGACAATTGATGAAACAAACATCCAACTACACGGAGATATATTTTCCAGAAAGTAAAGAGAAAAATACAAATATACATGTTCTGATCAAACTAAAACTGGATCTGTCATTTAGTAGTTAGCTTACCCCAGCAAAAAGTTATCGCTTTTGTTGATACAAGTCCGAGATTATTATTTACATCTTGAGCTTCCTCTCGTCTTATGGAAACAATCTCGATTTGAAGATCAATTACATTTGGTGACTGCCAAAATTATTATAAGAACACTTTGGGGTGATAAGTCCTCTCAACCCAGCCTGTTTAGGCCCTCTGTTGAACCAACCCACTCCACTCTGATTCCTTTGCTCAATGTGTTTAGATCCCATGTTGATCCAACACACACTTATTGCCATGCCCAACATTTGGTAGGCACTTTAATGATCTAGTTATTTAAGACACCTTGGTTCCTATATGTCCGGTGTATGTTGATGCACCTAGCTAATGCAAGTTATCCAGATGCTGATGCAACATTCATCCTATCTCCCGCAACACCAAAGCCTTTATCCCAAGTTTTTGGGGTCAATTTTTTGAATCCTCTTCTTAAGGGCCATATCTTCTGTAATGCTAACAAAATCCATATCATTGTTTAACATTTCAAACCATATTTGTTTAGACATACCTCTAGTCCTAGTGGCTCCATTAAGGACTAATTATTGTTTCTCCTTATAGGAGCATTTATTGGTCTGGTTTGCTATGCCCAACATTTGTTAGGCACTTTAATGATTTAAGTATTTAAGACACCTTGGTTCCTATATGTCTGGTGTATGTTGATGCCCCTAGCTAATGCAAGTGATGCAGATGCTGATGCAACATTCATCCTAACTCTCGCAACACCAAAGCCTTTATCCCAAGTTTTTTGGGTCGAATTTTTGAATCATCTTCTTAAGGGCCATATCTTTTGTAATGCTAACAAAATCTATATCATTCTTTAACAGTTCAAACCATGTTTGTTTAGACATACCTCTAGACCTAGCGGCTCTATTAACTACTAATTATTACTTCTCCTCATAGGAGCATTTATATATCTGGTTTGCACATATGTCTAATGTTAGGATTATATACTAAAGTATCACTTTGTATTAACTATATTTTCATATTTTTGGATGAGAATCATATGGGCAAATGTTTGCATGTTATATTTGTTATAATGTTAATGCAAGTGTCTGATATTCTATATTGTAGATAATATGTTGTGTGGTGTCACATAGAACATCATATTATCAGTTCTCTGTGGAATATATAAATAGTTCACAACCTAGATGGATTTAGACAAACCATTGGTAAGGTTGTAGTATAATCTGGTATTAGTCTATCTTGACTATAGGTTTACACTAGTACACTTTGTGTGTATTGAACATGACCACTTGAGGTTGTTCTCTTTGTACTGACTACATAAGAGAACAAACACCTCTGTTATTATGGATGCTTGTGCTCTTAATCCGAATATAATAACAGACATGTATATGCAGTGTGCATTATTTTGACTCATAAAAGAGAGATTCATTATGGATCAATAACCTCTATGAATTGGGTAATGGCATTGTGTGTATGATAGGCTGTTGATTATAAAAGGAATCCATGGCCCGATACATCGGGTTGATGATGTCCCTTAAGGAACTCATAAGGATTGTCATGTAAACCCTGTAGGTAGATTATATCCGACATGACAAATAAAGTTGAGTGGTACTACTTAAGGATAAAAGATGCCGATCAATATAGTTGTCTGTAACTTAATTTGATCGATGACATTCGATATCTTAAAATGGGGAGACGAACATGCATATAATAAGTAGCCTATAAACATAATTTGGGATTATGAAGGTAGTGTAACAATAGCTCTTTAGTGGACCGAGCTATTGTTAATGGGTCTGGGTTGTGTGTTCGGACTGAACATGGGATACCCAGAACCGTTAGAAGACCTAACCCTAATTTCTCCTCATGGTCTCTGCCGTAGCCTATATATATACTCTATTCTCTGGCCGTCATATTATATCAGAAGCGAGCAACTTTCTCTAAATTCGTCTTTCACGTAAGGAGAGAGATGGTCGACCAAGGAGAAGAAAATGTTGTAAGATCGTCGTCCACACGACGTCCATTCCGAGGAAGTAATACGTGCAGAAGATCTTGGGGTCGCTAACTGATCATGGTTTCTGAAAACCTTCATCTCCTTCTCGTTACTTTAAGTATAATTCGTGAACCCTAGTTTTCGTCTTTGAAGGGTTAGATCACGTATTAAACCAGTTAATCTTCTATCGATCGATATTGCACACCAATCTGCAGTTTTGGGATCCCCATTTCCATCATCTAAACCACCTTAAGTTGACTTTATCTCGTATTGTCCTCATTTGACGTTTCCTTTAACTTCTGATGAATACACTAATTTCTTATCCGATCATTTAGTTTATTGCCACTTATCCATCTCACATTCTCATTTTGGCTACACTAACTTTCTGGACATTTCTTATTTACCCAACGCTCTCATCCATAAATCATGGTTGATCTTATAACAGTTTTGTAGAATTTTCCTTTACCTACTGATGTTAGGCATGGTTCCTAGCCGATCCATCACACCTTGGCCCATTTTTTACTTAAGTTCTGAGTGTTGTTCTTGCCATTATCTGTTAATTTAAGTTATTCATAATCAGACTTTTTTTGGTTGTCATTAATTACGAACTTAAATGTTTATCACTTTGTAGCTAGAGTGGTCTATGCATCTTTTTTTCATACTCCTGGGTTAAGAGTCATAAGTTCCATTAATTATATTATATTCACTCATTGATACAATTAGTGGTTAAACTAAAGCTTAACACTTTAGCATATTTGAAGGCTACGACAAAGAATATCGAGAGCGATTTTTGGGACAAAGGGGCATTGTTGATGTAAATGACTTGCAATTGTGCTGGATTTCTTGTAACTTTTTGTGCAGCCTTTACCTTTTACCTTTTCTTCCTTGGTGAATATCAACTACATTTTTTTCCTTGATGCTTTTATTTAAATTTTTTGTTTATTAATTATTGTTATCAAAATTTATAGTTATCTTAATATTTATTAGAATTTATAAAGTTCAGTTCAAAGATACGGAGAGGTCATTCACATGATGATTTTTATAATGTTAAGTAATCATTTTTTTTGTTACTTTGATAAACATGTATTAACAATTCTTTCACTTTTTTCCTAATTTTTTTGTTATCTTTTAAAATTCTGGTTCGGTTATAGGAATCGTTCATGTCGCTGAGGAAACACGCTTCCTTCACAGAATAAACGAGCTCTCGTCGCCAGATAAACAAATTCCCAAGTAAGAACCGTCGAATCGAGGTTCTTACTTAGATCAATTGGCCTCCTAGGAGTATCCGGCTTCTAAGCCTTGTTGAGGCAAGGAAGGTCTTTTAGTTCATAGGATAGAAGGGAATTAGAGGTATGGAGTTGTTGTATACAATTCCATGATCAAAGGATTGTAAATTTTGAATGATGAATGATGCGATCTCACACATGAACAAGATGAAGCAAGTAGGGTTTCGGCCTGATGAGTTCACATTACACCACAATGATAGATGGTTATGTGAAACAAGGTGATTTGGGTGGGGCTTCGAGGATGTTCAGTGACATGAATGAATGAATTAATGGAAGATGCAAGCCGAATGTTGTTACTTTCACTGCACTAATGATTGGGTATTGCTCTAAAGGAGAACTCAGCAGAACCCTAGCTTTCTTTAAAGAGATGCAATCTAATGGTCTTGTACCGAATGTAGTCACATATAGTATTCTCATTGGTAGCTTTAGTAAAACTAATTGATAGAGCTGCTGCCATCTTTGAAGAGGAGATGTTGCTTAACAAGTGTGCTCCTAGTGATGTTACATTCCATTATTTACTTAATGGGTTCACTAGCATTCAGTCACTTGACTCCAATGGTGAAAGTGTTATCCAAAGTGTAGCGGGTCTATGTTTCTAGTTACCTTGAGGAATATGTCTCTTATCAATTGGATTACTGCATTGCGGTTTAAAGCTATCATCTTTTGTCTTTGCAAATATCAAATGCTTACAAAGGCCTTGGAGTTTAGAGATGAGATGATTCAGAAGGTTTGCTTACCGGATTCTGTCACATTTGTTTTCCTTCTCCGTGGAATTTGTTCAATAGGAAAGTCGGGGAAGTGGAAGAGCATTGTATCTCGTGATTATCAGCAGAATGAACTAGAAATTGCTCTTTCCTACCGTAGTTTTTTGACATACAACTAAATCAAGGGTATCCTACTCAAATCCAACTTTTTCCTGCGCGCTATCATTCGTTCGCGCCATATTCCAATTGCACTAACTCCGATCGCATCCCCGATTATTCCATCTCAACTCAAGTTTCAATTCGTTTGATTTAATTCAAAATCACTCGTACGATTCTTAAGTTTTCTCGACCAAGGTTTTGGTTTCCATTACCTTTGAATTCCTAATCGATATAAACCTTATCCCTTGTTCAAACAAGGATTTGCACAATCACGTCGCTTGTTGCTAGGCTCGTTTGCTATCCCGTACGATTCACTAGGTTAAGGTCCGTTTGGGTGAATAGGTACTTCAAACTTTTGTGATCAGTGTAAATTCGGCAAGCCACTCCATAGAGGTAGTGTCGCCATAATTTTAGCTCGAACACAATTGCCGCTAGCTCCAGGTCATGCATAGGATAATTCTTCTCGTGCTTTTTCTATTGTCTGGATGCGTAGGCTATCACCCTATCCTGCTGCATGAGTACGCACCCTAAGCTCTGCCCTGACGTGTAGCTGAATATTTGGAATCTCGAGATCTCGTCTGGTAGTGCAAGTAGTGGGGCAGAAGTGAGGCGATGCTTTAACTCTTCAAACGAGACTTCGCAGTCGGCGGACCACTCGAATATGACTCCCTTCTGTGTGAGGCGAGTCAGAGGTGATGCTAACTTGGAAAAGTCCTTCATGAAACGCCTGTAGTAGCCCGCTAGCCCTAGGAAGTTTCGAATCTCACCGACGGATGCATGCCGCTTCCACTCGACGATGGCTTCAACTTTCTTTGGATCGACTGAAATGCCTCCCGCAAAAATGATGTGCCCGAGAAAAGATACACTGCTCAGCCAGAATTCGCACTTACTCAGTTTTGCGTATAGCTTGTTGTTCCGAAGAGTCTGTAGCACGGTCCGCAAGTGCTCTGCATGTTCCTCCCTGTTCTTCGAGTACACCAAGATATCATTAATGAACACTACTATAAACTTGTCGAGATATGGCCGGAACACACGATTCATTAAATCCATAAAGGCGGCAGGGGCATTGGTAAATCCGAATAGCATCACCAAAAATTCATAGTGGACGAGTGCGAAAGGCTAATTTCGGCACGTCGTCCGGCCTACTCTTGAGCTGATGGTAACCTGAGCGAAAATCAATTTTCGAGAATACCGTCGCACCTTGTAGTTGATCAAAGAGATCATCGATCCTGGAAAGAGGGTACTTGTTTCGAACAATGGCCTTATTCAATTCACGATAGTCGATGCAGAGCCGCATCGAGCCATCATTCTTTACGAACAATACATGCGCACCCCACAGAGACATGCTCGGACTAATATACCCATGATTTAGCAATTCTTGCAACTGAACCTTCAACTCTTTTAGTTCTGCCGGGGCCATTCGATACGGAGTATTGAAAATTGGTCGAGTCTCTGGAAACATATCAATAGTGAACTCTATCTCTCGGCCGGGCGGCATGCCGGGCAACTCGTCGGGAAACACATTAGGGAAATCCGCCACAACGAAAATAGACTCAATGTTTGCGCAATCTTGCTGCGTGTCTCGAACGGACGTCAAATACCCATCACAGCCGGAATGTATCATCCGCCGAGCAGACATTGCAGAGATCACCATGCAGGCATTCAACGCTCTCGACTGTGGACTGCACGCATAGCAAAATTTGATCTCGCCAGGTAGGCGAAACACGACTTTCTTTTCCGCACAATCAATGGTAGCCGAGCAAGCGCCGAGCCAATCCATTCCCAGAATGATGTCGTAGTCCCTGATGTCTAAGACTATCGCATCAAGTGATAATTTTCTTCCTCCGATGCAAATGTTACCTTCACGACAAACTAAGTGAGCTGGAAAATCCACGCCCGATGGAGTACGGACGTTAAGGTTTAGGCCTGGCGGTGTTATAGAAAATGTGTTCTCGGCGGCAAAATCCGTCTAAATGAAACTATGTGGCACCAGAATCAAACAATATTCGAGTAGGTACATGATTGAAAAGTAATATACCTGACACCGTCGTGTTCGATGCGAACGCCTCTTCCCGAGTCAGAGCATCGACCCGGCCTTAAGCGTTCTGTGGTGCCGTCTGATTCGCTCGAGGTGCTTGACCCTGATTCTGAGACGGACGATGCTGCTGCTGTGCACGGCGCGGAGGAGGATCGTTGGGGCGATCCCGACAATCGCGAGCAACGTGGCAAACTTACCACAAACGAAACATCCCCCTTTTCGAATACGACATTCGTTAATGTGGTGTCCTGGCCTGTGGCAGTAGGCACAAGGTTGCCCCTGGATCTGGGTCCTGAGAGGCGCCGTTATTGTGGCGCTTATGCGCATTGTTACTACCTATGTTGTTAGGACGCTTGTGATTGAAATTTTGCATAGCGCCGGTGTGAACTGGGGGGTACTGCGGCTCTAGGGAGAGGGCATGGTTTAGGGCCTCCTGCATGGTACGGTACTGAGGCACGACGACGTGGGCACGAATAGAAGATCGCAGTCCTATCTCAAACCTTCATGCTCAACTTTCGGCGTCACAGAGATAAGACTTAGCAAATTATGGAAGCCTGTTGAATTCTGAGGCGTATTACCGCATTGTCATGCTTCCTTGTTGCATATGTGTAAATTCATCTTCCTTCTCGCGACGGTCGGCGGGTGAAAGATACTACTCCTCAAAGGCCTTACGGAACACGGACCAAGAGATAGTCGTCTTGTCGTCTTCACTTATTATAGCTTTTTTGTGCACATCCCACAAATCATGTGCGTTTAAACGGAGCTGAAGCTGAGCGCAAACGACTCTCTTTGTTTCGTCCATACGAAGCACTTCGAAGTGGTTTTCCAACTCAACCAGCCAATCCAACGCCACAGAGGGGTCCTCGGTCCCCTTGAAGGTAGCATGACACATCTTTTTGAACTCTGATATTTGCAGGATGGGACCCTTTTCATCTGAGGGCGGAGGTTCCTGAGAGCCCTGAAGCACCACGGTATCGGCTACAAATGGCACTGTGGCGGCGACCGCTGATGCGGAATGGTTGTTGGCGACGAGCGTCATCACAATCGTTTGCAAGGTATCTATTTTCTTCTGCTGTGCTTCGGCCTGAGTCCGCTGCGCCAAAAATTGAGCCTCAATCCTGGACTCGAATTGGCTCTGACGTAATTCGGTCTGTCTCTGCTGCGTTTCCATCAAACGCATCATCCGCTTGAACGGATCGACAGAGGGTGCGGTAGCTGGACTTCCTGAGCTGTCCGATGTGCCGGAACTGCTCCCTTGCACTTATGTCACCATCTGTGCTTGTGCATCCGGCTCTGATGTCGTTCCTTTAAAGAAAAGTAACTAGCAACAGTCTCAAAATATATTATGGACTCACTGTATGGAACGCATCTCATTTTGGCCAAGCGAATTCAAGACTGGGAGGGACGGTCGTTCAAGAAAACTCTTCTGATACGAAGGTCAAAGGATCTGAAGCCATGCTCTGATACCAATATGTCAGGTCCCGATTTTCGCTAAATCGATAATCGTCCCCTGGGCGTGATGCCGTGCACGCGTAAAACGCTCGTGCACAAGTCCTAGGCATAATGATATACATTAGAACACTTGCAACAGAGTACACAAATAAGATGTCGCACAATGAGATATAGAAAAGTTCTCTTTTATTGATAATGAACATTTGGATACAGACTCTTGACCCAAAAGTAATAAAGACGCCGCACGGGCTTACAACTTGGACACAAAATGAGATAGTCGATCCATATATTACATCACTTATATTTCAAAAGCACAAAACACCTTGGGTGTGAGTTAGCACCATCGCCTAGGAGCTTCAAAAAGGAAAGTGCGAGCTCATTTCTTGATTATGTACTTGCTCCAAAAGTCACAACACGAACGCGCCAGATCAAGGAAGGGTTGGAGAAAGCTTCAGCTCCTCGCCACGTCGCCTCGGCTCGGGGAACATGCTGCAACGAGGGTCAGTACTTCAAAAAGTACCGGTGAGGGCGAGCTAACCCAACATACCAAATCGACATCGTATTCATGTGAACATGCAATATTATTATTATTATGTGATCTTTCTATCTTGACTTAGTTCAATTCTTTATATACGATAGAATGGAATGACATAACAAAATGCACCACCGTTCGGTGACTTTACCTCTGCCGTCTGAACCACCTGAACAAAATTTACCATGAACTTCCCTGCCACGAAGACATAGTTAGTCTGCACAGTTTAATTATACATAAAGATCACTGTCTTGACTAGCCGTCATGGACCATAGTCTGGGTAGACGGCGATGCTTGCAGCCCAGGTAGCGAGTCCCACTACAAACTCCCCCCCCGTGCTATGTTGCTAGCACGACTAACCGATGTTCCGATATGTCACGCTCCGATTTCCGCTAAATCGATAATCGTCCTCCTGGGGTGATGCCGTGCACGCGTTAGGCGCGCGTACACAAGGCCTAGGCATAATGATATACATTAGAACACTTGCAACAGAGTACGCAAATTAGATATCGCACAATGAGATATAAAAAAGTTACCTTTTATTGATAATGAATATCTGGTTACAGACTCTTGACCCAAAAGTAATAAAGACGCCGCACGGACTTACAACTTGGACGCAAAATGAGATAGCCGATCCATGCATTACATTCCTTATATTTCAAAAGTACAAAACACCTTGGGTGCGAGTTAGCACCATCGCCTAGGAGCTTCGAAAAGAAAAGTGCGAGCTCCTTTCTTGATTATGTACTTGGGCTCCAAAAGTCACAACACGAACGCCCCCGATCAGGGAAGGGTTGGAGAAAGCTTCAGCTCCTCGCCGCGTCGCCTCGGCTCAGGGAACCTGCTGCAACGAGGGTTAGTACTTCAAAAATTACCGGTGAGGGTGAGCTAACCCAACATACCAAATCCACATCGTATTCATATGAACATGCAACATTATTATTATGTGATATTTCTATCTTGTCTTAGTTCAATTCTTTATATACGATAGAATGGAATGACATAACAAAATGCGTCACCGTTTGGTAACTTTACTTGTATCGTCTGAACCACCTGTACAAAACTTACCATGAACTTTCCTGCCACGAAGACATAGTTAGTCTGCACAGTTTAAATATACATAAAGATCACTGTCTTGACTAGCCGTCATGGACCATAGTCTGGGTAGACGGCGACGCTTGCAACGCAGGTAGCGAGCCCACTATACACTCCCGTCTCACCCGTGCTAAGTTGCTAGCATGACTAACTGATGTTTCGTCCCGGACTAATCGGCCCCGGTGCCTCGTCGACCGTTCGCAGGAACCAAAAATCTTGTGCACAAGTTATCCATGACCATTGACGATCTGAACACTAAGTTAACATATAAAGCATTTCAAAACATCAATATGAACGGAACTACTTTAACTCAGTGCGATGGCATAGTCTACTAGCTGGTATGATCAATTCACAAGTTATGTACTATCCATTGAGCAGTTATAGATGAATAAGTTCTAACTACAACTGAACACAAAATAGCTATAACGGACGTGCACGATCGTTGAGAATTCTATGTGACAAGCATTATAAGTGTTTCAAGTCTACTTCTTTATTCTGACTCAATTTTATTCTTTTGGTATCGTTGATCGGAATGCACAAATGAGTCAATTTATTAGGAATTAAGACTTGGAAGAAGGGCGCTAATCGAAGTAAAGCCACTCACAAGTTGGTGAATCGGAAAAGAGAACAAGGGAGATATTCAAGACTCCGCTTGCGCGTCGCCTACACGATCACCTGCACGCACCAACAGATGATCAATATCTCCTGCTTCAATCTCCAAGGGTTCGATACGAAATGCGAAATCCAAAGAACGAAGACAATTAAATCCATCGAAACCGTTCAAGAAAAACGCAAATCATAAAACCAACAAAAAGGCAAACAAGCAGCATTCGAAAACAGGCAAAGAAACCAGCGCAACGGAAAGGCCCCTCGCCGAGTCCTTCCTTGAGGCACGATCCGTTGAATGTCGGACCTGATTCCGAAGAAACCAATCCATAACGAGGAAAGGATCTTGATTCAATCTGTCCCGATCGAACGATCCCAAGTATTTCTTAGCCGCGCTCCCCGAATAGGAGGAACGGGGCGCTACATAGATATGGATATATGGATTCTATCAAACATGTTTGAGGAGATAGACTATGCAAATTACTAGGCTTGTCCTGCTACTTGGATATCATGGATTGCCCGAACGGACTCGACTCCTGTACAAACGAACGTGTTATTGTGTGTAGGATGATCCGTGCTCGATGTTTAGAAATCTGAGTGAAACGAGCTTGGGTAGAATATCCCATGCAAACGAACATTGGTTTGACCTTAGGAATGGGGGCGAGCATCGTGCGATGAATCGTGTGCTTGAACCTGTATCTATAACCTTGTGAGCTGACATAGTAATTAGGCATAGACCATGTGCCGAGTGAAAGAACTTGTGTAACAGACTTTAGAACATTGCTTGAGCAAACCATAGAACCGGGGCAACAAGACTTAGTATTAGACTTGGAACGGTAAGCGTGTGCTATGTTTCACCCGAATTGATGAACGCTAGTCGATTGATCGGATATATCGTGCTTAACGATAGTGCAAATACTTAATTTGAGTTGAATGGAAATAACTTGAAATTTGATTGACCCTGTCGGAAGTATCCTTGTAATTTGTAAAACGAGAACCTTTGAGATTTTCGTAAAGTAGCTTGTCCGAATTCACTATCCCTAAGTTTGGTTGAATGCATGTGTTTGAGGGACGCCTTGAACATGTGCACGATCCAAGACCCAGTGATATGTTGAACTCGAGTGCACAGACCTCGCTATCGCTAAGTTGGTTGACATGCATATGTTTGAAGGACGTTTTGAATATGTGTACGATCCAGACTCGCGATATGCTGATCTCGAATGCTAGTGCAAGTGAAAATGTTAAGACCCGCATGGACAAGTATAACGACTTGTATAAGTTTACCTCAACCTTAGATCATCGTTCAAGATGGATCATACCATACCCCGCGTTAAGCGATATATGTTCCGCGCTAAGGCGCAATAGAGACTGAGTCAGAACTTGGATTGAATGATAGTCATTCAATGAGACCGACCCAGCATACATGCGACACGGTGTAAGGAACGAGTAGAAAATTGTGTTCGAACGGATCTAGTGGTACCGATTGCTACGTTTGGAATAGATTCGATAGTGCGGTAGACCGGTTGCGCATAGGAAGTCTCGAGGACGAGACTTTTTCTGAGTGGTGTATAATGTGACGATCCGTTCCGTTCAAGCGGACAACTGATTCAAACGGCGCAAGTGCAACAACCCGACCCACTTTGCTCAGCGAGAATACTCGTTTGAGGCAAAGGATTTTTCGACTTTGCCCTTCAGGAGTTCCGGCTTAGGTTTTTAGAGGCTTGTTCGGAGTATCACTCGACCGAGGCGAAACATCGCTAAGGTGGGTGGCTACGATAAACTTGTCTTTGCTTAACCAGCACACTTAAAATATAGATGATACATTCTAGTCGCTAGGTGAATCACCCCATGTATGCTAATAAAGAATACAATGCACCTAGCTAAGGGAATAATCCCAACTTGTATTGTTTGTGTTAGAGCATGAAAATAAAACTTTTTTTGTAAATAGACCCTTGTATGCTACCTTTGCCTTGTGCGAGTAGACCCCGCTATGCCTCGAGTAGAACGATATATACTCTTCGTAGTGCACTGTTCACTTGTTTATAATGCACGTCCCTAGATCATGTCGCTCGGCATATCCCTTTACGGTTTCACTCCTCGCTTTACCCTTAGGCCCGTATCAAACCTGGATGCTTATGTTTTCATAAAATGCATGCTTGCATGCTTATATGTTAACTAGTACTTGTGTCTCGTTTCAATGCTTGTCACACAATTGCATGCCACAATCAAGTAAACACTATCTTGCCTTGCATTCATCCAATTCACCGGAAGACTATTTAATAGTCGTTCCGTGCAAGTATGAACCTGAAAGTATACGGGACCGTTAGGTCGCTAAGGCAAATTCTGAACCAGGGAATTGCATCATGTCAAGTAAAGCAAGAATCATAGCTCATGGAGCAAGACTTATTCAGGTATTCGGATCCTTGGTAGTCTCTCGAGAGCGGGCGAGATGGTGTATGTGCCCTTTATTGCTTCACCCATTTTCGCCCAAGAGACTACGCATCATCCAATGGCTAAGTGAATCGAGAATTAAAATGTCATTTCATGACTCCCGTGAACCGGAAATCCAAGACTTGCATGGTCTCGGACAACTCGTGCACGAGGTATCGTGGATTTCTCGGACGATCACCGGGGCACCGGGTGTAACGCCCCGCTCCGAACGGTTACTTATGGAACACTAAGCTGCTTCGACTCGGTTGAGAATCGAGTCTCGGGGAAACCTTACCGCCAAATCAACACGGACGAAGTGCAATGAACCGTTCGAATTGATCGAACGGCTTCTATTGAAATGAGTCCAAGAGTTTTCGTTGGTTGCTTTGCTTCTTGGTTTTGTGTTGCTTTGTGTTTTGAGTTGCTTTCGATGACTTGGTTTTCATGATTTCGCCTTCTCGCTTGCGCGTTCTTTTCGAATCGTAAGGGAAAGAGATCGAAGTATGCTAACCAAGTATTATTGCATTTTCAGGACGCATAACCAAAGAGTGAACGTCGCTTAAGGCTTCCCCATCCTCTCGTTCGATTCATTCGGTGAGTGGCTTAGGCCCTTCGATGAATCTTTCAGTTCACATGCCTAAATAAAATGATCTCTAGTTCACGAAATGTTGCCTCACTAAAAAGATAAGCTAAAGAAATAAACTGCATGCGAATATACATAGAGTTTCTGCTTTACTTCAATTGAATGTTGCCCCTTGTTGCATCACTATATCGTGCATTGAACCTTCATGGTTAGTGTTTGTGTCAAGTGTAAAAGAATGAATGAGAAGAGTAGTAGTCCGTCCTGACGTCCGGTCCTGCGGGATCTTGGGGGGTGTGACTATTAGATTGTTATATGCTTGCTAATGTTGTGCATCCTAAGAGTTGATTTATAAATGTTGCTTGTCATGCATGGGTCTCGGACAACTTGTGCACAAGGTGATAGTCTCTCGATCGGTTTCTGGGGCACTGGGAATCGGTCGGTCCGGAAGGGATTGTGAGAGCACCCTGACGTCTGGTCCTACGGGATCTTGGGGGGTGTTGTTGTCCAATAATGGGCAAACTCATGAACCGTCATATAGATAGGGCGCATGCTAGGTTTACCTTCTTGCATACCTATCATTTTGACACCAAAAGATTGATACATAAGTTTATGCATATATGCAAATTGTGGTTAACTTGTGTGTCTACTGCAGGGATAACCGCTCGACCGTGGGTAAGAATTATCATATGCATATGCTATATATCGTCTATGTTTCCTTACATGAATTGTTAAAAAGAAACTAGATAACCAGAAAGATCACCTAATAATGCTAGCTTCATCTGCTTACTTAGTGTGGATTTCTAAGGTGAGTTTGGCCACGGTCGCTCACCAGTACATGTGGTAGTACTGACCCACGTTTGTGGGCAAATATCCAGGTACTGGAAGCGAGAGTTTGGCAAGCATCTTGAATCTGAATCAGCGTGTGCGCACCCTTCCATAGGACTGTGTTCGTACTACTTCCTCCGTTGCTTTTCTCTCCAGTGGGCTACTCTTCTTCGGCTAGATGTTTTGGTTATTTTGGTCCTACTACAAGGATGTAATGTAATGGGCGTTGTGGCTAATTTTGGGAATGTAAGAGTTGTAAGCCTTCTAAGGCATATTTTGTAACTCAGCCAAACAAGCACTTTGTAATCCAAATCTTCAGTATTCAATAAAAAGCAAGTATTTTGTGTGCCTATCAAATGTGTTCAACTTTGGTTCTCTACATTTTACTCTGTGCCTATATATATATATATTTTCGTCTAACTTGTGTCTTGTGCAGGTACGTTGCCTGGTGCAAGCGCAACTTAGGCTTGCACGACATCACGCCCAAGCGAGGACGAATCGGTTCCGTAGGGACCAAGCGAGGACGATCGGCCCCTACGGGATCGGGGCACGATAGGTGGTTTCAGAGCATGGTTTTACGTCCTTTGCCTCTTCAAATATCGTTTTCGAAAATGATATAAGTTTTCAAACGGTTTCAAAAGTCCCGAATTTTGAAAAGTGATTTCGAATCTATAAGAAGTAAATCGAGAGTATGAAAGGTCCCTAAGAGTATGAAAACCCAACGTCCCATGCAATAAGTCCATAATACGTTATGAGACTAATGCAAGCTACTCTCTTTTGCAGCAAAGATGACAAAAACAGGTGCTAGTAACCCTGAGACATCGCGCGCAGCAAGCGTTAGCGATGATCAAGTTGATAGGCTGATTGCAATGTTTCAGAATCAAAGTGATCGTCATGCTGCACAACAGGAACGATTTGAGGCTCAGCAGCAACGAGCTGATGCTAGAGCCTTGGCACAACAACAGCAGCTTGACTCTCTGACTCAGATTGTGACAACACTAGTAGCACATAGTGGTGCATCGGGAACTGCCGCAACACCTGTGACTGCCCCGACCATGCCTCAAGGAGCAGGATTAGCAGAAACAAATGAGCCTCGTCGTGCGGTCGGGAAGTCTACCTTTAAGGTGCTGAGTTTCTGAAGTTGAACCCTCCGGAGTTCGAAGGCAGGACCACGCCGGATAAGGTGATGGACTGGGTCGCAAAGATGGAGAGCTTGTTTAGCTTTGCTTCAATACCTGCGAACAAGAGGGTGGCGTGTGCAGATATGCAGCTGCGATTACGTGCACACGATTGGTGGGAAATTAAGAAAGCAGATCTAGCCACCAAGCATCAGGATGGTAGGATCACTTGGGGAATGTTCAAAGAAGTATTCCTTGCACAATATCTTCCGCCAGCTGTCAGACAGAGGAAGGAAGACGAGTTTACCGAACTTAAGCAAGGGGACATGTCCGTCGAAGATTATGAGTCGGAATTTTCCAAACTTGCTAAGTTCGCTAGCTCGATGATTCCTGACGAGGGAGCCCGCACACATCGGTTCATAAAAGGCCTAAACGATAATCTGAGGAAGGATGTTATGAACCGGGAGTGCAAAACATACATACAAGCCTTTGAGGCAGCCGTGCAGAATGAACAGTTCATGCCACGAAGTGCTCTGGAGAAGGCACCGGCTCCTCGAAACCCTCCTGCAAAACGATACCACAGTGGTGAGAAGAAGGCCGATATAGAGAAACAGGCCGACGCAAGTGAGAACCGCAGAAAAGTGTGCAGCTTCTGTGGCCGTTCGGGTCACCTTAAAAAGACTTGTTTTGCCTTCAATAGGCTGTGTTATAAGTGTGGGCAACCTGGCCATGAATCTCGAAATTGCCCGAAGAGGAAAGCCACTGAGAACCCAGGGGATGATGCAGGTGTACAAACTCATACCCCTCCGGGTCCTGCTCTTGATCCAACTGATCAGATAAGAAGGCCGAGAGTTTATCAGTTGAATATAGAGCGTGACACGAGTGGGCACGATGTTTGTGAGTCTGATTCCTTTGATCTCTTGATGCATCGTATATCGCCTCCTTGATTTTTTAAGTTTCGAGGACGAAACTTCTTCTCAGTGGGGTAGTATGTAACGTCCCGCTCTGAACGGTTACTTATGGAACACTAAGCTGCTTCGACTCGGTTGAGAATCGAGTCTCGGGGAAACCTTACCGCCAAATCAACACGGACGAAGTGCAATGAACCGTTCGAATTGATAGAACAGCTTCTATTGAAATGACTCCAAGAGTTTTCGTTGGTTGCTTTGCTTCTTGGTTTTGTGCTGCTTTGTGTTTTGAGTTGCTTTCGATGACTTGGTTTTCATGATTTCGCCTTCTCGCTTGCGCGTTCTTTTCGAATCGTAAGGGAAAGAGATCGAAGTATGCTAACCAAGTATTGTTGCATTTTCAGGACGCATAACCAAAGAGTGAACGTCGCTTAAGGCTTCCCTATCCTCTCGTTCGACTCATTCGGTGAGTGGCTTAGGCCCTTCGATGAATCTTTCAGTTCACATGCCTAAATAAAATGATCTCTAGTTCACGAAATGTTGTCTCACTAAAAAGATAAGCTAAAAAAATGAACTGCATGCGAATATACATAGAGTTTCTGCTTTACTTCAATTGAATGTTGCCCCTTGTTGCATCACTATATCGTGCATTGAACCTTCATGGTTAGTGTTTGTGTCAAGTGTAAAAGAATGAATGAGAAGAGTCTAGTAGTCCGCCCTGACATCCGGTCCTGCGTGATCTTGGGGGGTGTGACTATTAGATTGTTATATGCTTGCTAATGTTGTGCATCCTAAGAGTTGATTTATAAATGTTGCTTGTCATGCATGGCTCTCGGACAACTTGTGCACAAGATGATAGTCTCTCGATCGGTTTCTGGGGCACTGGGAATCGGTCGGTCCGGAAGGGATTGTGAGAGCACCCTGACGTCCGGTCCTACGGGATCTTGGGGGTGTTGTTGTCCAATAATGGAAAAACTCATGGACCGTCATATAGATAGGGCGCATGCTAGGTTTACCTTCTTGCATACCTATCATTTTGACACCAAAAGATTGATACATAAGTTTATGCATATATGCAAATTGTGGTTAACTTGTGTGTCTGCTGCAGGGATAACCGCTCGGCCGTGGGTAAGAATTATCATCTGCATATGCTATATATCGTCTATGTTTCCTTACATGAATTGTTAAAAAGAAACTAGACAACCAGAAAGATCACCTAATAATGCTAGCTTCATCTGCTTACTTAGTGTGGATTTCTAAGGTGAGTTTGGCCACGGTCGCTCACCAGTACATGTGGTAGTACTGACCCACGTTTGTGGGCAAATATCCAGGTACTGGAAGCGAGAGTTTGGCAAGCATCTTGAATATGAATCAGCGTGTGCGCATCCTTCCATAGGACTGTGTTCGTGCTGCTTCCTCCGTTGCTTTTCTCTCCAGTGGGCTACTCTTCTTCTGCTAGATGTTTTGGTTATTTTGGTCTTACTACATGGATGTAATGTAATGGGCGTTGTGGCTAATTTTGGGAATGTAAAAAGAGTTGTAAGCCTTCTAAGGCATATTTTGTAACTCAGCCAAGCAAGCACTTTGTAATCCAAATCGTCAGTATTCAATAAAAAGCAAGTATTTTGTGTGCCTATCAAATGTGTTCAACTTTGGTTCTCTGCATTTTACTCTGTGCCTATATATGTATATTTTCGTCTAACTTGTGTCTTGTGCAGGTACGTTGCCTGGTGCAAGCGCAACTTAGGCTTGCACGACATCGCGCCCAAGCGAGGACGAATCGGTTCTATAGGGACCAAGTGAGGACGATCGGCCCCTACGGGATCGGGACGTGACACCGGGATCGTGCCGGCCTGGGAGAAATCATATAGGGACTTCTCGAGCTTCGGCGGGATGGTGTCTGTGCCTCGAGTTTTAGCACTACACCATCACCGTCGGAAGAGTCCGGGTCTCTCCTGTTACGGCGGGATGGTGTGCGCCTCGAGTTTTTAGCGCTATACCCATCTCCGTCAAGCGACTCGTCCAAATGGCTTGTAGCACCAGCGACCCTCATGTTCATATAGATAAGTCATCTTCGCTTTGCGGCAATCTACGTGCGAGTCATTGCATCGCATCCTGTAAACTGAAATACTGAACGATCTTGAATATAATATACTTATGCATAATCGAACGCATTGAACATCCAATGCAAAAATGCCTCATAACCTGTGTAATCGTGCAACCAAAATAGAACCTCGCTTAGACACTTGTGTTTGCACATACTATTGCCCCTGGTTTTCATTATAAATGCTCGTGCTTGATTTAACTTGGTTTTCCTTGGACAGGGAAGGACGGATGGTAAGTTGGTAAGTCTCGTCGTGTTCCTTATATCGCACGACGCACTGCCACACGGGTTAGGCTTTACATCATTGCCATGAAACTGATCCTAAGGCAAAACTAGAAAGATAACTTAATAGATGGTGCACGAAACCTATATATACGTGTTTGGATTTGTCGAGCAGGCGAGAAGCCTCACCTCCAGTGCATTCATGTATTGATAACCCACCAGATTGCTTGCAGGGTGCTGGAGACCCTCGTTCGGTGCGGATGCCTCCTTCGTGCGTGCTAAGGCGCGGAGTTCACTCTGGAGCCTTGGAGCGTTGCTTCCGGAACTGAAACACATATACAAGGCTAATGTTGGAACATCGCCTATACATCATTCCACAAATGTAGCCACTTGACACGCTTTTACTGTTTTAGAGAGAGAGGCTTGAGCGACTTGTAATCTTGGCCTAGCGCCGCCTGTAACACTTGTTCAATATCAATAAAGAACTTGTTTTATTTTTATACTTGTGTTATTCAATGCTTTCGCTATTGACGACTATGTCAACTTGTTACCAATCACCTGTGCGTTTAAATTCTGTTGCACTCAGACAATCTGTGCAACTTTGTGGCATAGACCTCTTACCGCCTGTTCGGATCTTGGCCTTGCACGGACGCGGCTCACGCTCGTGCGGCATCACTTCCAGATGGGTCAAGCGATCGTCCTGCGGAAGCGTTGGTGCGGTGATTCGCGCCTAGCAGGGACGGCCGATTTCCTTGCTGGAGATCGGGGCGTGACACCAAGCGGCTTACAACTTGGGATGATACATAGGCTGTAACGACCCGTTCCGCTCAAGCGGACTGCCGATTCAAACGGCAAAAGTGCAACGTCCCGACCCGCTTTGTTCAGCGAGAATACTCGTGTGAGGCAAAAGGATTTCCAGACTTTGCACTACAGGAGTTTCGGCTTAGGCTTTCAAAGACTCGCTCGGAGTATCGCTCGACCGAGGCAAATCATCGCTAAGGTGGGTGGCTACGATGAACTTGTCTTTGCTTAGCCAGCACACTTAAAATATGGACGTTTCATGCTAGCACTAGGTGAATCACCCCCTGCATGCTAATAAGAATCCAATGCACCTAGCTAAGGGAATAATCCCAACTTGTATTGCTTGTGTTAGAACATGAAAATGAAACATTGCTTATAATCAGGCCCTCACATGCTACCTTTGTCTTGTGCAACTAGACCCCGCTATGCCTCGAGTATAACAATATACATATGCTCTTCGCACTGTTTCACTTGCTACACTGCACGACCCTAGATAATGTCGCTCGGAAGTCCTTTTACGGTTGCACTCGGCTTACCTTCGGGCCCGAGCCAACGTGAATGTTTAAGTTTCAATGGAAATGCATGTTTGCCTGCTATATGTTAACTTGTAATGTTGCCTCGACTCTGTCACGACCCAATTCCGTAGAATCAATTGAGGCGTCCCCCGAATCGTGACCGCCGTGCGGGCCTGGGGTTGCGCCCGCACAAGACTTTAATGATTTGCATAGCAAGCACATATTCAGAGTACGCAGATAAATTGAAACACAGATTTGAAACATGAAAAAGTTCTCTTTATTGATAATGAACATCTATTACAAACTCTTGAACGAGTTAGCTAATATGCCGAACGGCTTTACAAAAGAGATGACTCAAAATGAGATAGCAGTCCTGTACATTATATCCCTTTACTAAACTTCAAAAGATATAGACCTCCAGGCTGGAGGATAATAGCTTTGCCACGGAGCTGCATTTGTGTATGAAGAGTTGCAGCTTCGGACTTCAAAAGGCTTCAAGGCCGCGGTGAAGGTGCGCTAACAGCTGGACTGGATCGGGTAGACGACTTCGGCTCCTCGCTCGGTTCGCCTTGGTGCGGAGAACCTGTTTCAACGAGGGTCAGCATGTCGAAACATACTGGTGAAGGCGAGCTAGCCTGACTATACCAATCAACACGTTGTTTTAATGAAGCATGCATATTTGTGGGTTTTTATCTTGCCTTAGTTCATTTACAAGTAAGCAGCATATAGAATTTACTGAAATGAACGTGCCACCGTTCGGTGGATTTTACCTGCCCGTCTGAATTACCTGCACAATACTTACCATGACTTCCCTGCCACGAAGACACAAGTTAGTTTGCAACAGGTTTAAATATACAATAGATCACTGGCGTATGCCAATAAGGACACTAGTCATAGACGAGAATGGTTTGCAGCGAAAGTACAGTGGGTGCTCCAAGCCATTCCGTCCAGTACAGTTGACTATACAGTAGGGTTCCGTCCGGACCGGATCGGTGCCAGTGCCCCAGCGACCGTCCGCAGGAACCAGTTACCTTGTGCACAAGTTGTCCGTGATCGAACAGTACGTTACTAAGTTAACAGTTCATGCAGTTGAGGCAAACAGTAGTACAGGACAGTCGGTATTGCATGATTCATTTAACATAGCCTCCTTGAACAGTTTAGCGCATACAAGGTGTTCCATACTTAGCACGATTCATAGAACAGTTATAAACGAACTAGCATACAGTATGATAACAGTTCACATATTTGATTGACAAGCATAAGAACCAAGTCTATTCTCTTTTATCTTGGTTTCTTTTATTATTACTTGGTATCGTTTGATCGGGGCCTAGAGAATGCAAGTGTTTTAGCTGTGAAGCTTGGAAGCAGGGCTAGCTAATCGGGTTGGTAGCCACTCACTTAGATAGTTGGAAGGAGAAGGAAAGAGGCGCTTCACGACTCCGCTCGCAAGCCGCCTACTGCTCGTTCACCTGCGCACGAACAACTCGATTAATACTTCTTCCTCTCTTTCCAATCTCGGAATAGAAGTGCAAGTCAATGAACGAAAACAATGAAAACCATCGAAACCGTTCAAGGAAAACAAGCAAATCCCAAAACCAACTCAAAGCACGAAAGCAACAAGCGACATCGAAAACCGAGGCAATAAAAGATAGCAGCGGAGAGGTCCCTCCTGACTCTGCCGCTAAGCCGATCCTTGGGGCGCGGTCCACTGAATATGGGAATCGATTCCGAAGAAATAAATCCATAACGAGGACGAGTTCTTAATTCAATCTATCCCGATCGAACGATACCGTCTTATGTTTCTTAGCCGCGCTCTCCGCACCGGGAGAACGGGGCGCTACAGACTCAATGTTTGCAACATGAAATCATGCCACAATCAAGAACACTATCGCGTATCGTGCATGCATTCGAGTTAGCCAGAAGACTATCAAATAGTCCTTTTGTGCAATATGAACCTGCAAGTATCCGGGACCGTTGGGTAGCCAAAGGAGAATGCATCAAGGCAAGTTTAAATCTGAATGGAAAGCATATGAAGTTTACATATAAACGAGAATCACGTCAAGTAATCAAGTATCACAGCTCGTGGAGCAATACTCGTTCAGAGTAAGAATCAAGATTCAAACATCTCTTGTACTCGTGTTATGGATTGTCTTGTCAAAGATGGGAATTTGGAATGACCAAAGACTTGCATGTCGCGGACAACTTATTTAACAAGTGGGTCTTCGGATCCAAGTTCCACGGACGATCTCCAGGGCACCGGGGCTGATCTGATCCGGATGAAACTCATGCAACCTTCTTGTGCGAGCTGGATGGCACCTCCGCTAACCTCAGCAGATAGGCTAATAGTCTCTTGTGCTTGGACGGGATGGTTTGTAGCGCCTCTTGTGCTTTCGTTGCAGTCCATCCTGGTCATTGACTGTCCTTTATGGCTATGCCAGAGACAATTGTTCATATAGATAAGTCATCCTTGCTTAGCGGCTATCCGCGTGCGAGTCATTGCATCGCATCAAGAATACCTGAACACCTGAACGATCTTGAGGATAACACTCGTACATATGGAGCACGTGAACATCTTATGCAACACACATGATCATCCGAGTAACTCGTGCATCCGAAACATAACCTCGCTCACGACACTTGTGTTTGCATAAGTCATTTGCCTGGATTTCATTATATGAATGCTTGTGCTTGAATTAACTTGGTTTGCCTTGGACAGGGAAAGATAAATGGTAAGTTGGTAAGTCTCGCCGTGTTTCCTCTTATATCGCACGACGCACTGCCACATGAGTTAGGTCTTTCAAATATGCCATGAAACTGATCCTAAGGAAATACTAGAAAGACAACCTAATAGTTGGTGCACGGAACCTATTGAACGTGTTTGGATTTGTCGAGCGGGCGAGTAGCCTCCCCACCAGTGCATTCATGTATGATAACCCACCAGATTGCTTGCAGGGTGCGGGAGAAACCTCGTCGGTGCAGATGTCTCCTTCGTGCGTGCTAAGGCGTGGAGTTCACTCTAGAGAACGATGCGTCCAGAACTGAAGCACATATACAAGCCATTAATGTTGGAACATCGCCTATACATCATTCCACAAATGTAGCCACTTTGCACGCTTTTACTGTTTCAGAGAGGCTTGAGCGACTTGTAATCTCGTCTATACGCCACCTGTAACACTTGTTCAATATCAATAAAAGAGTTTGTTTTACTTCATACTTGTGTTATTCAATGTTTCCGCTATTGACGACTCAGTGAACTTGTTACCAATCGCTTATGCGTTATAATTCCGCTGCACTCGGACAATCTGTGCGATTCTGTGGCTTAGACTTATCGGCAGCATGAACCACGATCTTGCACGGGCGTGGCTTACGCCCGTGCGACATCACGCCCAGATGGGTCAAGCGATCATCCCGCGGGAGCGCTGTCGCAGTGATTCTCGCCTAGCGGGGACGGCCGATTAGCCTGCGGGAGATCGGAGCGTGACAGAATGGTATCAGAGCTTGGTTATACGCCTTTGGACTTCATTTCGATTTTCTCAGTTTCGAAAGCTCGTTCATGGGTTATGTGTACACTCTCTCTCAATGTCCCAAACGGAATGTTCCAACAATGAGTCTAAATACTTTCGAAAAGTGCATGTGAATGATATGATTGCTTCTACGAAATTGTGATGCTAGGGCCTTTGTGCCAACCTGTGCTAGATCCTTCGGAATTAGACTCGTGCTAGAACTTGCGCGTTATGTGCGAACCCGATACCTATACATGTTTGCCCAACTGTTTAATGTACGAAATCGAATATTGTTCCGAACGGTTAACTTTGCACACAGCCTTTCGGCTAAGTTGTGTTGAGTATCGCACGCCAAGACCCTTTGGTGCAATCTGAGTTGCAAACGAGATTTGGATATCGTTCAGGAATAAGACAAGTCAGACTTAGAATGCCAACCGATAGAACATTCTCGGATTTATCGCTTAGACGAATATAGAGAATCGTGCTTGAATTTTTGGACAATAGCTCAAACGATATTTCGTGTCGGAAGATACAAATCGATTGAGGATTTAATTGGATGACTCAATTCCGAGTGGTGTATGGATCATTTAGAAATGTCCAAACGGATCCATAGGTCTCGTGCGATTTCGGATTGAAACAAACGGAGTGAACTTGAATACAATATCGCTCGAATATAAGTTAGCCCGAAATGAATATCTTGGTTCGATGAAAGAGATAAGCGATAATGGATTTGGCTTGGAGTTTGGAAGAACGATCTTGAAATCTAGTTCGAAACGATAACTCTCGAAATTAGTCCCAACGAGAACTATTATCGTGCGGGAGCGCTGACGTGGTGATTTCACGTACGCGGGGATGATCGAACTCACAGGAACACGTTCGGTGATTATTCCAAATGAACTCGATGAATGGAACGTATCAAAATGGTATAGACTTGGGTTTGAATATTTGAAACATAGTTGCTTAAGGAATGCTAGAAAAAGACTATGGAATTACCGAATGGTAACATTAAAGGGATGTTTTTGCTAGATGAATTATAATCACTGCATGAACGGACTTGATAGATTTAACTTGGATAGAGCAAAGGAAAATATAAGGTGTCTCGATCGTGCCGAATAACCATGACATCAAACGTTCTTGTCTTGTGCGAGCGTAACTCTATGCTCGTACATGCGTCATGCCCGGACTAGGACGATTATCCAGCGGGAGCGTTGGCGTTGGCGTTGGCGTGGTGATCTCACTTCCAACGAGGGTGATCGAACTTGCGGAAGACCGGAGCGTGACAACTAATGGATCGTCTTGACTTTGGTTCGACACGATAAGACGAATTTAGAATGCAGGTGAACCAGATATGTTTCATGGATAAGTTAGCCTAGAACCTGAAATAAATCGCGCTGGATGGTTTCATGAATGGATACATGAATCAGGTTGGACGACTTGAAGTTATAAATAAAGGTTTAGAATTGAATCTTGGCTTGGTGGTCTAGACTTGGAATGGATATGGATTCTATCAAAACATACTTGAGGAGATAGACTATGCAAATCACTAGGCTTGTCCTACAATTTGGATATATCTTGGATTTTACTGAACGGACTCGAACCCCCGTGCAAACGAACGTGTTATTGAGAGTAGGAAAAATCTGTGCTCGATGTTTAGAAATCTGAGTGAAACGAGCTTGGGTAGATTATCCTGTGCAAATGAATAATGGTTTGACCCTAGGAATTGGGGCGAGCATCGTGCGACTAATTTGTACGATGTATCGTGTGCTTGAACTTGTACCTATGACCTTGTGAGCTGACCAAGTAATTAGGCAGACGGCCCTGTGCCGAGTGAAATACCCGTGTAACCGACTTTAGCATATTGCTTGAACAAGCTATAGAACTGGGGCAGCAAGACTTATAGTTAGACTTAGGAACGATAACGTGTGCTATGTTTGACCCGAACAGATGGACGCTACTCGGTAGATCGAATAGATCGTGCTTAACGGTAGTGCAAAATACTTGAATTGAGTTGGAATGAAAAAATAATATGGAATTGGATTGACCCTGTTGGAAGTATCCTTGTGATTCATAAGATGAGAACCCTTGAGATTTTTGCAAAGTAGCTTGTCCGATTTCACTATCTCTAAGTTTGGTTAAATGCATATGCTTGAGGGACGCCTTGAACGTGTGCTCGATCCAAGACTAAATGATATGTGAAACTCGAGTGCTAAGATTTCGCTATCGCTAAGAGGTATTAATCGAGCTGTTCGTGATGCAGGTGAACGAGCAGTAGGCGGCTTACGAGCGGAGTCTTGAAGCGCCTCTTTCCTTCTCCCTTCCAACCAACTAAGTGAGTGGCTACCATCCCGATTAGCTAGCCCTGCTTCCAGTCTTCACACCTAATAAATCTTGCATCCTTGTTTGCCCCGATCAGACGATACCAAGTAATAACTAAAAGATGTCAAGATAAAAATGAATAGACTTGGACTATATTGCTTGTCAATTAAACTTGTGAACTGTTATCTTACTGTATGCTAGTTCGTTGCAAATGTTCTATAAATCGTGCTAAGTATGGAACATATCTCGTATGCAAATAATTGTTAGGGAGGCTATGCAAAATGAATCGTGCAATACTACTTGTCTTGTACTCGTGTTCTTGTACTCGTGTTGCCTCAACCGCATGAATTGTTAACTAAATAACCATGTTCGATCATGGACAACTTGTGCACAAGGTAATAGTTCTGCGGACGGTCGCTGGGGCACTGGCACCGATCCGATCCGGGCGGAACTCGTGTATAGTCATCGTGTACGGGACAGGATGGCTTGCAGCGCATCGTGTACTCTCGTTGCATGCTATCATTGTCCTGGATTAGTCCATTATGGCATCAAGCCAGTGATCCTCGTGTATATTTAAACCTGTTGCAACTAACTTGTGTCTTCGTGGCAGGGAAGGCATGGTAAGTATTGTGCAGGTGTTTCAAACGGACAGGTAAAAGCCACCGAACGGTGGCAAGTTCATTTCAGTATTATACATATATATTGTTGCTTGTAAATGAACTAAGGCAAGATAGAAAGACAATAAATAATATGCATGCTTCATTAAAACAACGTGTTGATTGGTATAGTTGGGTTAGCTCGCCTTCACCAGTATGTTTCGACATACTGACCCTCGTTGAAACAGGTTCCCCGCACTAAGGCGAACCGAGCGAGGAGCCGAAGTCGTCTTCCCGATCCAGTCCAGCTGTAGGCGCATCATGACCGCGCCGCATTTTGAAGTACTCGAAGAAAGGAGCTAGAACCCAAGCAAGAATGTAGCTCCGTGGCAAAGCCGTCCTCCAGCCCGGAGGTCCTTATCATTTGAGTTTAGTAAAGGGATGTAATGTACAGGACTGCTATCTCATTTTGTGTCAACACTTTTGTAAGCCCGTGCGGCAAATTAGCTGACTCGTTCAAGAGTTTGTAATAGATGTTCATTATCAATAAAGAGAACTTTTCTATGTTTCAACTTGTGTTCAATTTATCTGCGTACTCTGAATATGTGCTCGTTATGCAAAACACTCTAGCCTTGTGCGGGCGCAACCCCAGGCCCGCACGGCGGTCACGCCGGAGGACGCCCCTACGATTCGGCAAAATCGGGGCGTGACACCCTGCATTAAGCAACATGTCCCGCGCTAAGGCGCAAATGAGACTGACTCAGCATACACGCGACACGGCGTAAGGATCGAGTAGGAGATTGTGTGCAAATCGGATCTAGTGGTACCGATTGTTATGCTTGGGATAGATTCGATAATGTGATAGAACGGCCTTCGCTCAAGAAGTCTCGAGGACGAGACTTTTTTTGAGTGGTGTATGATGTAACGACCCGTTTCGCTCAAGCGGACTGCTGATTCAAACTGCAAAAGTGTAACGTCCCGACCCGCTTTGCTCAGCGAGAATACTCGTGTGAGGCAAAAGGATTTCCAAACTTGGCCCTACAGGAGTTTCGGCTTAGGCTTTCAGAGGCTCGCTCGGAGTATCGCTTCGACCGAGGCGAATCATCGCTAAGGTGGGTGGCTACGATGAACTTGTCTTTGCTTAGCCGGCACACTTAAAATATGGACGTTTCATGCTAGCACTAGGTGAATCACCCCCTGCATGCTAATAAGAATCCAATGCACCTAGCTAAGGGAATAATCCCAACTTGTATTGTTTGTGTTAGAACATGAAAATGAAACATTGCTTATAATCAGACCCTCACATGCTACCTTTGTCTTGTGCAGCTAGATCCCGCTATGCCTCGAGTATAACGATATACATATGCTCTTCGTAGTGCACTGTTTCACAAGCTACACTGCACGACCCTAGATAATGTCGCTCGGAAGTCCCTTTACGGTTGCACTCCTCGGCTTACCTTCGGGCCCGAGCCAACGTGAATGTTTAAGTTTCAATGGAAATGCATGTTTGTCTGCTATATGTTAACTTGTAATGTTGCCTCGACTCAATGTTTGCAACATGAAATCATGCTACAATCAAGAACACTATCGCGTATCGTGCATGCATTCGAGTTAGCCAGAAGACTATGAAATAGTCCTTTTGTGCAATATGAACCTGCAAGTATCCGGGACCGTTGGGTCGCCAAGGCAGTCCCCGCACCAGGGGAATGCGTCAAGGCAAGTTTAAATCTGAATAGAAAGCATATGAAGTTTCCAGATGAACGAGAATCACGTCAAGTAATCAAGTATCACAGCTCGTGGAGCAATACTCGTTCATAGTAAAAATCAAGATTCAAACATCTCTTGTACTCGTGTTATGGATTGTCTTGTCAAAGATAGGAATTTGGAATGACCCAAGACTTGTATGTCGCAAACAACTTGTTTAACAAGTGGGTCTTCGGATCCAAGTTCCACGGACGGTCTCTGGGACATCGGAGCCGATCCGATCCGGATGGAACTCATGCAGCCTTCTTGTGCGAGCTGGGTGGCGCCTCCGTTAATGCAGCGCCACCTCAGCAGATAGGCTAATAGTCTCCTGTGCTTGGATGAGATGGTTTGTAGCGCCTCTTGTGCTTTCGTTGCAGTCTATCCTGGTCATTGACTATGTTCTTTATGGCTATGCCAGCGATAATTGTTCATATAGATAAGTCATCCTCACTTAGCGGTTATCCGCGAGTCATTGCATCGCATCAAGAATACCTGAACACCTGAACGATCTTGAGGATAACACTCGTACATATGGAGCACTTGAACATCTTATGCAACACACCTGATCATCCGAGTAACTCGTGCATCCAAAACATAACCTCGCTCACGATACTTGTGTTTGCATAAGTCATTTGCCTAGATTTTACTATATGAATGCTTGTGCTTGAATTAACTTGGTTTGCCTTGGACATGGAAGGATAAATGGTAAGTTGGTAAGTCCCGCCGTGTTTCCTCTTATATCGCACGACATAATGCCACACGAGTTAGGCCTTTCAAATATGCCATGAAACTGATCCTAAGGCAATACTAGAAAGACAACCTAATAGTTGGTGCACGGAACCTATTGAACGTGTTTGGATTTGTCGAGCGGGCGAGTAGCCTCCCCACCAGTGCATTCATGTACAGATAATCCACCAGATTGCTTGCAGGGTGCGGGAGAACCTCGTTCGGTGTGGATGTCTCCTTCGTACGTCCTAAGGCGTGGAGTTCACTCTGGAGCCTTGGAATGCTGCGTCCGGAACTGAAGCACATATACATGACATTAATATTGGAACATCGCCTATACATTATTCCACAAATGTAGCCACTTGGCACACTTTCGGCTATACGCCACCTGTAACACTTGTTCAATATCAATAAAAGAGTTTGTTTTACTTCTATACTTGTGTTATTCAATGCATCCGCTATTGACGACTCTGTTAACTTGTTACCAATCGCTTATGCGTTATAATTCCGCTGCACTCGGATAATCTGTGCAATTCTGTGGCTTAGACCTCTTATCGCCAGCATGAACCACGGCTTTGCACGGGTGCGGCTTACGCTCTTGCGGCATCACGTCCAGATGGGTCAAGCGATCGTCCCGCGGGAGCGCTGGCGCGGTAATTCTCGCCTAGCGGGGACGGCCGATTAGCCTGCGGGAGATCGGGGCGTGACATAGGCGATGTTCCAACATTATGTCCTATATATGTGCTCCAGCTCCAGATGCAACACTCCAAGGCTCCAGAGCAAACTCTATGCCTTAGCGCGCACGAGGGGACATTCTGCACCGAACGAGATTCTCCCGCACCCTGCAAGCAATCTGGTGGGTTATCAGTACATGAATGCACTGGTGGGGAGGCTTCTCTCCCGCTCAACAAATCCAACACGTTATATTAGTTCCGTGCACCAACTATTAAGTTATCTTTCTAGTCTTGCCTTATGATCAATTTTATGGCATAAGATACAAAGTCTAACTCGTATGGCAATGCGCCGTGCGATATACAAGAAACACGGCGATACCAACTTACCATTTGTCCTTCCCTGTCCAAATGTAACGACCCGTTCTGCTCAAGCGGACAGCCGAGTCAAACGGCAAAAGTGCAACGACCCGACCTGCTTTACTTAGCGAGAAGACTCGTTTGAGGCAAATGATTTTCCGACTTGGCACTTCAGGAGTTCCGGCTTAGGATTTCAGAGGCTCGCTCGGAGTATCGCTCGACTGAGGCGAATCATCGCTAAGGTGGGTGACTACGATGAACTTGTTTTTGCTTAGCGAGCACACTTAAAATATGGATGATACATGCTAGTCGTTAGGTAAATCACTCCTACATGCTAATAAAGAATACAACGCACCTAGCTACGGGAATAATCCCATCTTGTATTGCTTGTGTTAGAATATGGAAATGAAACTTGGCTTATAACTTGGGCCCTCGCATTCTAACTTTACTTCGTTCAAGTAGTCTCCGCTACGCTTCGTGTAGACCATTATATACTCTTCGTGCGGGCGCAATTGCCTGGAAGCATAGGCAATCACCTTCCCGTGCTGCTGTAACACACAACCCAAACCCTTTCCTGATGCATCACTATAAATGGAAAATCCTTCTGCTCCTGATGGTAGTGTCAAGATGGGAGCTGTAGTCAATCTCCTCTTCAGCTCCTAAAATGCTTACTGACAATCCTCAGTCCAGACGAATTCTACGTCCTTCCTGGTCAGCCTAGTCATCGGCTCTGCAAGTCTGGAAAAGTCCTGAACAAATCTCCGGTAGTAGCCTGCCAATCCAAGGAAACTCCTGATCTCTGCTACTGAACTCGGGGTAGACCACGATTCAACTGCTGAGATCTTCTTCGGGTCCACCGAGATTCCATCTCCTGTAATAACATGCCCAAGGAATTCAACCTTATCAAGGAAGAATTCGTACTTCGATAACTTGCCATACAGTTTCTCCTTCCTGAGGGTCTCCAGAATAATTCTCAAGTGCTGCTCATGCTCCTCTGGGGTCTTCGAATATATCAGAATATCATCTATGAAGACTACAACAAACTGATCCAGGTACTAATGAAATACCTTGTTCATCAGGTTCATGAACACTGTCGGGGCATTGGTCAACCCAAACGGCATCACCAAGAACTCGAACTGCCCATAGCGAGTCCTGAAAGCTGTCTTCGGGATGTCTTCCCTCTTCATTTTCACCTGGTGGTACCCTGACCTCAAGTCTATCTTGGAGAATACCTTCGCTCAGCTCAACTGGTCAAACAAATCATCAATCCGCGGCAACGGGTATTTGTTCTTGATAGTGAGGTTATTAAGTGTCCTGTAGTCGATATACATACGTACCGACCCATCCTTCTTTGGTACAAAAAGTACTGGAGCACCCCATGGTGATGAGCTGGAACGGATAAAGCCCTTGTCTTGCAACTCATCCACCTGCTTCTTCAACTCCGCCAGTTCGCTGTTGTTTACTCTATGGACGTGCTGAGAGATCGGCTCTGCGCCTGGCACCAAATCTATAGATAATTCCACATCTCTGTCCGACGGTAACCCCGACAACTCCTCTGGTTAGACATCCAAGAACTCTGCAATCAACGGATGTGGCGGCTCCTGCTCTTCTACCAAAGCTCCATATAAATCGGATGAACTCGAACTCCGGCTCTTCTGGCGTCTGAAATAAAACTCTGCCTCCATGACAATCGATACTAGCGTGATGTCTACTCAACCAATCTATCCCGAGTACTATATCGTAACTAGAAAGTGGCATTACGAGTAAACATACGCTCAGCTCACGGCCTCCCAAATAAACTCGCTGGTTCTTGCAAACATCACTGACCAGGATGATGCCACCCCCGGCCGTAATCTTGCAAGTCCTCGCCAACGGTTCAGACTCAAGACGATGCCTCAAAGCAAAAGATACAAATACAAAGCTATGAGAAGCACCAGAATTGAACAAAACATGAGCTGAAAATGAGTCGAGATAAACTGAACCTGAGATGACATCGCCAATCGACTCCTCCTCCTCGACAGTCAAGGCAAAAGCTCGCCCCTGTCGCTGTGCTCCTCTGCTGCTGATACTGGGCAAACTGCTGCTGCTGCGGTGGAAGAGGTCCTCTCTGCTGCTGTCCCGCTGGTGGTCTAGCGGGTGCCCTCTGTGCCTGTCCTCCACCCTGAGCTGGACGAGCTGGGACTTTGGGACAAGCCCGCAACTGATGATCTCCCGATCCACAGAATAAGCATTGGCCTAGCCTCATCTTGCATGTGTCCCATCCGTGTCCTTGCTTCTTACAGAAAGTGCAAGGAACTGTTGTCCTCTGGATCTGATGCATCTGCTGAGCCGGCGCTCTAGCTGGCCCGTGATATTGCTGCCTCTGGTGCTGGTAAGGCCTCTGGTGCTGCTGCTGGAAGTGAGGCCTCTTCGCTGGACCCGTGTTGTTGCTGGATCCTCCTGTGTCCCTCGGCCTCTTAGAGCCAAGCTCTAAGTCATCATCCGCTCTCTGCGCCTGTCTGAGTATCTCCTCGAATGTGGCAGTAGGATCTCCGTTGGTGTGGGGTTTGACCTCCCGGTTCAGGCTCTTCCTGAACTTCCTTGCTCTGCCTCTAGGGTTCTGTCCCTCCACGAAGCGACCTAGACGGCAATACTCCGCCGCATACTCGTCCATTGACATACCTCCCTGGACGAGGTACTGGAACCAACTCTCCAAAGATGTAAGAGCCACGTCCGGGAAGAACTCCTTGAAAAGCTCTTTGAAAGCTTCCCAAGAGAGTCCTGGTACTGCAATCCTCGGGTCTGTCCGGAACCATGTCAGTGCAATGTCGAACATCATACAACCCGCTTCCTCTATCTGTAGTATCTTTAGAATCTGCGTCAGTCGCAGGTTCCGCTCGATGTCCTCGATCAACTCGTCCGCATAGATAATCCCCTGTGTGCCCCTGAAGTCCTTCGGGCCCATCCTCTTGAAGTCGATGATGGTACCCGGCCTCGGCCGATGCAGAATAAACTGAGCTGGTGCCGTTTGTGGATGGGAGGTAGTAGCTCTCTCCACTGCTGTAAGTGCGATCTGGTGAGCATTCTCCACGCTCTGTCGCAGGACCTCGAACTGACGCTGTTGCGCCTCCATCATCTGCTAGAAGATCGCGAACATCTGCGTCTGATCAGCTACTCGTGGTGGAGGTGGAAGATCCTCGGAAACTGTGTCCTCTCCTCGGTACTGGAGGTGGAGCACCTCCGAAAGCTGCTGCCGATACGTCCACCTAGACCGGTGAAGCTGACCTCCTGAATGTAGGTGCTGGACCATCGTCTGAGGGTGCTGTCCTCATGGGTGATGAAGTGACTGATCGCGCTGTCGCGACACCTGATCGTTGGGAACGTGTCTTCGGCGGCATCCTGAAGATAGATTGAAATACGGAATCAATATTGAATATGATACGATATCATCAAAGAAGGACCGAACTTTATTCAAAGCAAAACAATATTCAATAGATAAGGATTTGTAAAACTGATTTGGAATTTTCCTAGGTGTGATTGAGTAAACTCTCAGCCTAAATCCTATTTCCTAAAGCAGGCACGTAGCAGTACTCTAGACGAGCACCACTACGATATCTATCTTGACCTGCATGGGCCGCCACTAAAAATGTGTCACGACCCGCACCCGGATATTCGGACACGAGTGCGTAGTTACGCCCAGCCTACGTCGTAGAATCGACGGTAGAACGATGTCTGGGTCATTTTTAACTATCTAACATCTCAACAATATAATATGGTACCTGTCAATCATCTCAACTCCAAACGGAGGAGCAATATGGTATCTCACATGAATAACTAATCTCAATCACAAAACAAACTAAGGAAGAATAATGCACGAATGAAATAGCGAAGGAAAGAATAAGATACAATCGACAATCTGAAATAATAATACAAACTGTGAATCCACCAAAAGAATAGTCTAATACAATCCAATACAAATATAACTAGACCTCCTTTGGCTCTGCAACTAAGTCCTCCTGGTCAATAGGAGTATCCTCTAAAGGTACGACGTCTTGTGGTCCGTAGAATGTGGGACACTGCTCTAGAAGCCAGTCATCTGGAAAAATATATCCAGTCAGGATTGGAGCGAAATACATACCTCTGAAAGCAGTTTCAATAGCATAATCGAGCATATAAACAGATATAGAAATGAAATACAAGATCACTAAACATATGAATGAATGAACAATAGATATACAGGTAATGTACGAGAATATCGATCAACAATATGAAATGTCACAATATGATAAAATAACTGCAATCTAAACTAAACTAATGTGCCTCAGAATACAAGTTCATTATGTGATTGGGTTGGGTGAATATGATCAGGTAAGACGATTACAAGTGAGGTATGTAACCAAAATGTACACGATGTAACAATGGGGCTTTGATCATATAATCAACTCCTACTCTCCTACCCCCAACTAATACCGATGGATCCAATCACGACACGCTACGAACACGAAATATAACCACTGAACAGGAGCAGTGGGTGTACACGAATATCATAACCACCAAACACGAGCGGTGGATGTACACGAATAAGCACACTGAACACGAGCAGTGTGTGAACACGAAGTATTATCAATACCCAATATACACGATGAGATACAATATACACGAGTACCCGCTGAACACGGTAGGGGATAACATCTCCTGACGTGATCCATATAGTACCAGTCCGTGGAATTACTGTGTCGGGATCAATGTATACAATTCTAGAACATACATATATACAATATTATGAATTGAAAACTATCAGAGAAATGTACTCGCCTGAAGTCCTGAGCAAAGTGTGTCTCTCGATGTCCAAGCTGTGTCACACAACTTATATATGGTATGTTGCATCAATACAAGGTTCTAAAATGAAAATAAGTTAAGTTGATGCAATTCTAAGTCATAAAGCCATTTCTAGGTCAAACCGATGAAATCTAGGTTGCAAGAGTCTACTACTAAGTCACTAAGTCAGTACACTATGAAGCTATGCTATACTAGCTAAGCTATGATACAAGGCACTCAAAGAACCGTATCCTAAGATACGCAAGTTTAATTATATGAAAATAGTGTTTTATATATATATATTCAAGTCAAATATTATAACACTACAACAAATCAATTGAAATATAATATCTTGGCCTTGCACCAATGCGTATCGCACCTACCTCGATACCCAAACTCAATACCTTGGATATCGATCCAATACCTTGGTAATACCTTGGTATCCCAAGGCAACTCAAAACCTACTCAGTATAGCTAGTACTTATATAACCCACAATACACTATATGCTAGCCTATGCTAATTACTATAATATATATATCAATACAATTATAGATACTAAAAATAATACAATACATATATTACCTAGCAACACCTATCTATCTAACTATATATAAATACTACATACTAGAATACATATCTATCTAACTTAATAATAGCTTACCTACCTCTATATATATATATATATATATATATATATATATATATATATATATATAGTTAACCAAGTAACTGATACTCTTAACTACTCTAACAAAACCAAACCATTATCCAAACTCAAGTACCCAATACCTTGCCTGATACTGAACACTGGAACTGTTACTGCTGATATGTACAGTGAGGTACTGATACTGTGTTACCTGGCTCCTGTGTTGATGCTGCCTAGCTGAACCTGTGCACGAGCTGCACCAGCTGTGCTCGAGGTGAATGGCTGCTGAATCTGAAGGCTTGCTATGCTCCTCGAGTTTGCTGAACTGAATGTATTGCCTGCATAGTGACTCCCCGCTTGCTGTGAAGCTCCCTGTGTCTCCAATGCCCTGATACGCGGTGCTGGCTGCTACCCATACTGTGCTCTGCAGCATAGTTGGCTCTTGCTGATACTCCTTGCTGAATTGCTGCACAAACCGACTCTGCTGCCTAGTGCACTGCCCCCTTGCTGCTGATGCAGCCACCTGCTGTACTGCAGGTCTTCCCATGGTTGCCACTGCCCCCTACTCGAGCTGCTGAAGGCTACACATAGCTGCTACTTCTGCTGCAGATCCTGTGCACGAGTTTCTGCACAAGTGCACACTGCTAGAATTGATGGCTGCACACTGCAGCTGTGGAGGAATGCACGATTTTCTGCTGATGCCTCTCAGTTGCTGCAGGCTTGCAGTGGACTGCTCAGTGCACTGTGGATTCTGTGCACAAGTGCACTGTGCAGTTGCCTGAGCTGCTGCTCCTCTCTTCAGTCATTGACTGCACATAGCTGCGGTAGCTCTTTGCATGCACTGAAGCACATCTCCTCTTGCACAGCTAGCTGCACACCTAATTGCTGAACTCTTCTTCCTTGCTGTGCAGTGATGCAACACTCCCTCTCGCACACTCAAGCACACACAGACACACATACCCAATTATACAAGTACATATATATATATATATATATATATATATATAGATATATAAATAGATATATATATATATTCTAATGTATGCACATATTGACACACACAAATATACACTAATCATAAATACACTAATATATATATATATATATATATATATATATATATATATATATATATATATATATATATATACACGTATAGAACTAAAGGCAAAACACCAAACACGTGGAGTACACCGCACCCGTATCACACTAGTTCTATGATACGGTTGCGATACGGCTCCAACACACAACCAAACGTATCCCTGAGGACACGAGCAAGTCTAAAACACTAATTATGAACAATACGTATAGTAATTAGAGTATCTATATGTCCGTGTCACAATATGATATGCACAAGACCTCGTGTCGGAGGAAAATCTCCAAAATCAACCCGTTTCGTCAAATTGACGAGATACGGCCTACACGTATCCAATTGTGGATACGATAATAGTCACAAACAAGTAATCAAATGTCATTTAAATCTATTAGACCCAGTGACAAGCACTACATGTGCCAATCTCGAAATTCTTCCAAAATTGGCACCAAATTGGACATAACTTCCACCGTAGGTCTCCGATGAACCTAAAACTAATTTCTATGGGTAGCCTATGCATGTGGGTTGATTTCTCATGGTTAAATCTCAGATTTAGAGTCTATTAGAAGGGAAAAAACTGAAATGTATCTATTGAGAGATGGATTCCCAATAAAAAGTTCCCAAGTGCCAAGTAGCTCATCTTCTTGTAGATCTTGGCCTCCTCCTCCTTGCTCCTTGCTTCCTTCTTGTAGATCCTTGATGTAGAAGCCTCAATGAAGAATTAGGGAAGGAATTGGTGAAGAATTGGTGGAGAATTGATGAGGGAATGGAGGGAATTTGGAAGAGGGAAATTGTAGATCTAGAAATTGGGAATTGGTGAAATGAAATGGTTTCTCTCTCCTCATGAAGGGGCTGGCCATATAATCCCCCTCCATGCAATGTAAAAAGTCACAAATACCCCTTGGGGCCTCTCATGAAAAAATTAATTAAGGAAAAATGTTCTAGTCTAATGGTTTCACTAATTAATCAACCTCCTAATCCATGGACCTAATTCATTGGCTCAAACTAAACCAATCTAAAATGTTGGTTCATGCATTCTAATAAATGGGTTAGGTCCACTACATAAGTCTAAAATAGATCTACAACTAACAATAATTAAATAATTATGCATGCACAATATTTAAATACAAATAATTTTAAAATTAAATTACCCATATCAATTACCAAACTACCCTTGAGTGAAAAAAGTAAGGGTGACAATCCTACCCACCTTAGAAAAATTGTCCTCGAAATTAAGGAAGAAACTATCTACCAAAAACAACAATACAATGCAAGAAAGAATTATATCTCACGGCTCGAACAAATATGGATATTGCTCGCGCATCTCGGTCTCTCGCTCCCAAGTACTCTCTCCTAGCGAGTGATGTCTCCACGCGACGCACACCAAAGGAATCGTCTGGTTCCTCAGCACCTCTCTCCGATCCAGAATCTCCACTGACTGCTCTGGATAGCTAAGGGTAGGGCCTACCTCTATCTCTGAGTGATCCAACACATGACTGGGATCTGCCACGTACCGTCTCAACTGCGACACGTGAAACACGTTGTGCTCTCCCTCCAGTGCAGGTGGTAAGTCTAGTCTGTAAGCGACTGTACCGACCCTCTCAAGAATACTGAAAGGACAGATGAATCGCGGACTAAGCTTGCCGCCTCCACCGAAACGAATCGTGGCACGTGTCAAAGAAATCCTCAAGAAAATCAGACCGCCAACCTAGCACGAAACATAACCTTAGCACTCTAACAAACAACAATTAAGCACAAGCAAAATAAACTAAAGCTATACCTCAAACTCCAAAAGTTTTCGGTGGCTATCGGCCCAATGTCGCTGTCTGTCCTGCGCCACTTGAAGTTTGTCCCTGATAAGCTTCACCTTCTCTGCTGCATCCACTACCATCTCTGGTCCCAATAAAGCTCTGTCACCAACATCATCCCAGGACAACGGAGTGCGACATCTCCGTCCATACAACGCCTCGAATGATGACATCTGAATGCTAGTTATGAAAACTCTACAAAGTGAAAGTGATCCTCCCAAGAACCTCCAAGATCCAAAACACAGGTGCGTAGCATGTCCTCGAGAGTCTGAATAGTCCTCTCCGACTGTCCGTCCGTCTGAGGGTGATAAGCGATACTGAACTTGAGCTGAGTGTCCAAGCTAGCCTGCAAACTCCTCCAGAAATGAGATGTGAAGCGACTATCCCGATCCGAGACTATGCTCAATGGAACACCGTGCAATCTGACAATCTGGCGCACATACGTCTCCGCAAGTCTCTCCGTAGAAGTACCCACTTTAAATGACAGAAAATGGGCTGATTTAGTCAACCTGTCCATGATGACCCTAATCGCATCTTTGCCTCATGGAGAACGCGGAAGTCCCGATATAAAATACATGGTCACATGTTCCCATTTCCACTCCGAAATGGATAAAGGCAGAAGTAATCCTCCTGGCCTCTGTCTCTCCGCCTTAACCTGTTGGCAAACTAAGCATTTAGACACGAAGCTAGTGTAATGCCCCGCTCCGCGTCGACATTATGTATCAAGATGAGTGGGCAGAACTTCGTTCTCTGATTCTTGCACACCTTAATAATAACCTGAGTTTTTGTTTGCAATATCTTCATAAGAGAATGATAGGACCTGCCTTGCATGTTAATGAACGAACTCATCTAGCTTGTCTTTGAAACGAACAAGTTTGCTTAACGAGAATCCTGAAATGCTTGTCTAAGAGTGCATGAACATGTTCACTATCGTCTATGCTTCGAGAGAACCATATTGTGCCTGAATGTGTTCAAGGGATAAGTCGGATTGTCCCGTAACAACGATAACTGTTCTGATGGTTCGTCTCGTCTGTATGCTAGAGTTTAGTTGATAGTGTTCCATGCATACGCATCGGTCGGACAATGGCTTTTGGTGGAGAGCTAAACTGCATGTGTCACGGCTGCTACCATGATAGTGAAAAGCAACCATGAGTCACAGCTGCCATTAGCATCAGATGAATGAGTCATTGGTATGCTGTACAACCAGCTGTCGATCCTGAGATACTCAGGGACCGCCCTGCATATAGCGAGATCATTGTGTTGGCTTGGATAGATGGACTGCGCCTAAGATGTGCATGTGTGTCTAGCTATGCATTTGTCCCTCGAGTCTCACGAGACACACTACGCACACCCTGGAACAGAACATCGGCTTGTCTTGCTTGCTTATTGCATATGAAACTCTGTTTCCAAAGATGTTTTCATAAACCAAGTAACATGACTCTGCTATTGAACTGCATGAAATGAACATAGGTAAAACTAGAAAGATCACTAGTAATATAATATTTTATAACATGATTACTTAGTGTTGGTTTTAGTGAATGCTTGTTTCTGTTCAGTTGTTTTATCTCACCAGTACTTATAAAAGTGCTGACCCACCAACAGTTTACTTGCTTGCAGGTACTGGATCGTCAGAGGGAGCGATAGGCGTGTCTCAGTCCCTAAGACCCGGAATCCTGTGTTTCGATTGTGCCCCGAGTTGCTATCGTATAAGGGGACATAATGTATGCAACGAATGCCTTTGCTAAGAGACCCCAAGTCCCTCGATTTGTCCCGAAATACTCAGTTGGCTAAATGCATTGCATTGCAATAAGTCCCTTTCCGCTGCTTACTCGATTGATGCGATGATAGCCAACCGCAACTCCAGGCTCGCACGGCATCACGTCCCGGTAGTATCGAACGGGCCCATTTCCTTCCTCGACCCGCGGGACAGGCGCGGTGATTCGCGTCCGGTTCAATCCGGCTACGGGGTCGAGGAGGGAACGGCGGTTCGTCCGGACGGGGCGTGACAGCTAGCTACCTCCCGCTTCATGCCATACCATCATACATGCTTCCTCATGTCTCTATACATCTTAAGGGTGCAGCTCAGTAGAGATAGGTTTACCGAGGCCACCTACCTTAGCGATGTATCGCATCGGCCGAGCGAGACTCCGAGCGCGCATCTGAAAAGTCTTAAGTCTGAACTCCATTTGAAGGTCCAAGTCTGAATACCATTGCATCGAACGAGTCATCTCGCTGAGCAAGACAGGTCAGTTCGCTACACTTGTGTCGTTTGAATCGGTCCTCCGGTTGAGCAAAGCGGGTCGTTACACCTCAGACCAAAGTGATCACGGAACCGTCAACATACCATCTACAATTAAAATAAAGTCTAAAATATTATTAAAATGGTAGTGAAATGTGCGCGGCTATTTTTTCGCGTACGCATTTCTTGACGAGTTACCAACCGTCAATAAATAAAATAATTTTTCTTAATGGTTCCTCTAAAACCGTCAACTATTATGGTCAAATTTTGTTACATAACAGAAAAAATGATGGTTTTTTGACGTATGTTTAAAACCGTCAAGATAATGACTTTCCTTGACGATTTAGCACGACCGTCAAGAAAAGCCATTTTTCTTGTAGTGGATATGGGTATGAGGTAAGGGTAACTTGAGGGTATTTAAATACTAAGTATTATATAAGTTAAGGTATTGAGTAATAACTCATCAAAGTTTCTTTTAATTGTGTAAAAGGCAAAAAATTTGGCAAATTTACGAATTCAGTCCCAATACACACTAATTTGGGACATAAATTTTATTTTTTTAATTCTTTTTCTCCCGGTTCAGGTTTATGTAGTATTAATTAGGATTTTACGCCCTATAATAGGGCGACTGTGTCCAGGGTATCGCGCGTGTCTGTACATGTCCTTGTCTAGCATATCGTGTCCTTGTCCAGCGTATCAAAAATACCAAATTATTTATTCTTTTTGTGCCCGTGTTTCGCGTATCGTGTCTGTACGTGTGTTCAGACCCCCACAATCCAAATGCAATAATTAACGAAATCGGAGAAGGAGATCTGACGGAGGCGAAGGGGGTCGGGGGTGGAGGAGGAGGGCTTGGTGATCGGACGCCTGAGGAGGAGGAGGAGGAGGAGAGGGGGTCGGACGCCGAAGGAGGAGAGGGCGAGTGAGGGGGAGGGGCTGCCGGAGAGGGGGAGGTCGCTGGAGAGGGGGATGGGGTCGGGGTCGGGGAGGGTCACCAGAGAGATCGAGAGAGTGAGAGATTGAGAATGAGGGAAAATAAAACGCGGCTGCAAATTTTAAGTGCTTTCGTAGCGACGGATATTTCCGTCGCTGAAACAACGACGACGGATTTTTGACGAAAAATAATATATTTTGTTTACATACATAACTTAGTCGTTTTTCGGTCGAATTTTCGTCGTTGACGCAGCGACGGATTATTTTTCGTCGCTGAGATCCGTCGCTATTTAACAATATTTTTTTAGTGCGGATAAGCTGTGATCATTCGTTGGATTCGCGATTGAGTGCACGGTGTAACCGATCACATAATTCGTTGTATCTCGAAAATATATCGTCAGGAACATGTTGTACTGTTAGTGGATGAAATTCTATTTTAAGGACATCGTTGTAACGTGTATCATTGTCACTCTTATCATTGTCTACTGCACTGACGTTAAACATCCTTGGCTACTCTGAGAGTAACTCACCAATCAGCAATAATTTCAGTGAAAACAGCTTTGCCTAAAATTAACCGGAGCCAAAATAGAATGTATGAGAAACTGTAAAAAAATGTTGTATTTGTAATTAGATAGATTTACCGATCACTGGCAAAATCTTTCAACACATCCATCGATGACCAGACTGCGGATTGCCTCGTGTACGTATATCATTATTTATACATAAATGGGGACAGCTCTACTCTAATCTTCAAACTAATGATAATTTCAAACTAATGATGGCAACTAGGTCAGCAATGCCTCCCCTTTAAACTACCTCAAGTGCAGTTCATACACAATCAATTTCTTATGATTGCTCTATTCAGCAATGAGCAATTAAAAATTCCCAGTTTCATGGAGTTTCAAGATGCTAAACATGACTTTGGTAAACTAATTAAGATTTGTGACTAATTTAAATATTGCTTAGTTGTCATTCCTTGCATATTAATATTGGATATGCTCAGATACGCAGACAACCATAGGGTTAGCAATTCCTCTTAATCAATTGGCTGATCTTGGCATATGTGAAAGATTCCTTTTCAAATTGTACATAACTATTCATTATTAGTAATAATCAACATTATATATAGATACTTGAGAGATACGAAGACTATTTGAATAATTATTTGGAAGGTACTACTAACTACCAAGAAAGAATTTCTTTTCTTTATTCGTTTTTTTATAATTCTTAAACAATGAAAACTTTTCTTGATCACACTGTGTTATGACTTGTTTGTGTGAATTCAGAGGTAGCCGAAATTATGAGAGGATGAGTTCTTTCTTTCTACAGTTCTACTCCATTATTCACTGAGATTTTAATTAAGTTGTACATGTGGGAAGACAGAGACACTTGGAGACAATAAATCTTGAAACTATTGTTTATATACACTTGAGGGGTCCAGTTATTGTCGACTGGTGCAACAATCAATATTCCTGTTCCTTTCTGATATTATTAGGTTAAACACGTGTAGGAAATTATTAATTCCTACTTACTTCCATCTCCATTTTCTTAGAATTTATATAAGTGTACTTCGAGTTTAAAAATCAATTTCAAAAAAGCTTGAAAGGTGTCACGAATTTAATGAATCTTTTCTAGGAATTACAGGTAGTTGGTAAAATGAACACATAAACTTTGGAGGAACTTTCAGATTCTGGATGACATGGAGGAGCACTTTTACTGAACCTGCTCATGAAAATCAATGTTGTGATATATGTACTTACAGAGTGGAGCCTGGTAAAGAGAGGTTTCCTCATATTTCATATACAGTATTTTATTTTTCTTTTAAATCATCAAGCATCAAGTCTGGTAAAGAGAGGTTTCCTACTGCACTTCGGTTGCCAGAGTCTTTGTAGAAGTAGATGCTGATGCAGACTTTCCTCGAAGTGTGCAATTTCGACTGACGTCGGGGCAGATCTGTCATCAAGAAGTGGAGTACAAAAGTAGGTGCATGTTAGGCGTCTCTCGTGTTGTTGCTTTGGCCATGATAAAGATTTGTGTCCGTTGGTGCAGGTGAAGGGTAGAGGAGAGACAAAGCAATATGGAGACCGAATTGGGAGGCTCTCTAGCTCATCCAGTTCACGAGGACATACAGACTTTAAGTCCAATTACTATGAGCACAGAGCGAAGAAATTCAGTTCTGGCTACATGCTTGTATTAGATGGGCCACCAGTTTGTGTTCCTATGTCCGAGATGATTCACGAGGACATCCAGACTTATACCAACGTGAATGACCATGGACAGGATCCCAAGGACGCTGGGCCTGCAAGGGAGGAGGTCAGAGCACTGGAAGTTCATATACCGCTAGGGATTCGTGCTGCGCCTCTTTTGAGCCAGGCTGGTGATCCCCTAGGCTGCTTTAGCATGCCAAAGGGTCTCACGGACACGGAGTTCCTTTCAAGAATTTTGGAGTAATGTAATGCCAAAGAGTCACTATCAGAAGAGACTACGCGTAAACATTTTCAATATGCTTAAGGGATAACTGGCTATGGTCAACAGAATATGTGAAGCTAAGAGGCCGGCTAAAGATTGAGCAAGGAAATGAGGCACTCTGAAAAAGATGCTGGCAACAAAGACCACCTAGTTCTAGAATTACCAAATACTAGACGAGTTATACATACAGTTAAATTGTGGCTTGTGAGTAATGTCTTTGACCTAGTCATAGGGCCTTACATACTGGATGCAAGTGACTTTCTTTCTATCTATATTACTTATATATATATATTGTCACGTCACAGTCCAAAAATACCAAGAGACTAGCCACGTGGCAATGGCCAGCAGCACAACTCCAATGGACAAATTCAATTTAATAGATCCGTTAGAGTGCACTTAAGCTGTAATACATATAAAGTGGTCTACAAATATCTGTCACAGTTTATATATCTAATCTCATCCACAATAAGTAACGAAATCACAAAGAGACAAGTCCAATCACAATAATATAAAATAATTTGTCCAACCAAAGCAATATAAATAATATAAAGGGAAACAATCCGTCATAAAAATGGAAAGGAAAATAACTCCAAGTACAATATCCAGAAGTCACTACAAGATCAAATATCTAAGAACACCAAGGATAATAAATGAGTAGTGAGAATACTGTGTGCTCAAGTGAAGTCCTCCGGAACAACCCCGTCCTCTGCAACATGTACGTCTCCAATAGTAGCACATGCCATGTAAACCTCGGGATAGCTCTCCTTGTCTACACCTAGGGACATAATCCGGATCCAAGTCCTCAGGGGATATAGCAAGGTACAATAAACACTCAAGTCAAATGAAATACAACAAGTAAATATAAACAGATCCTCAGAGCAAGCTATGTAACCAGCTAAGTGAGATGCAAAATGAGAGTATTACTAGTACTCAGGCTGAGACCATTACAGGCTCTGTGTCGGGGAGCCCATAGCAGCAAGTAGTATTACGACTCCAGTATATGTGCCAAAGATCCGAGACAGAGTCTAAGGCACCTCCAGTAGTATAGTAGATATATAAATAATCGGCCTCCAGCAAGTAGTATCACGTCTCATGTACACAACGTCTCATGTCCATAACACGCTAGATCATGACCTCTAGCTAGTACAACGAGTCATAATGATATCTCTATCCTGTAAACCTATACAGAATTACCATGAATAACTCAAGAAAGATTCTGTCACATAAAATAGTGTCAAGTGTTCTACGGTATGACATACTTGGTAAAGCAAGCACGTAAAAATAGGATCGTGGAATCAACTCTATAAGTGACGTTACACGACTCCGCGTTCGGCATTGACACCCGAATCTTGTTCGGACGCTAAGCAACGTCTCACGGTCCTAGGTTGAACAGGTACATCACAAGAATATATATATATATATATATATATATATATATATATATATATATATATATATATATATATATATATATACAAGCAGATAATATAACATGATCTACTGCGAGTTTGGCAAGGTACACTTGTCTGGGTTCTGAAATTCGTCAACTACTCATGGGAAAGTAAAATTTGTACGTACACCTCCGGATGCTGAAACAAACATCACCAATATTCTCAGAATACTTGAAATAGCTAGGATTGACTACCCATAAGTCCAATTTGGACACAGGAGAAAAATTGACAGTTTTGGGTCAAAACGGGGTCCACATATGGCCCACTTCGCACCGAAAAACGTGCTAGATATAAAGTTGTCCAAATTCGTCAAACTTAATGTCTACGAGTCCAAAATGATGATACGAACCCAACAAAACATTCATGACTGAATTTTGATGAGCCGGTCACGAATCGCCTGTCATGTGAAACCGTGGGACCCACAAAATTGTGTTTCGTCAAGGTTCTCAGATTTGAACCAAACTTGGGTCACAGGAATAGCGTAATGCTGCGAATCCAATGTCACATGTTTCGTTGCGAGCCGACGAGTACACAAGAAGTTATGGCGAGGTGTCGGAATAAGCCAATACGGTATTTTTCGGCGGATACACGTTGATTCCGGCATGCACACACGTCCAAATCGAATTCCGTGAAATCCCACATGTCCACGTTTACTTTACACACCATTCGGTACAATCCGCACGTGATGACGTGGCCTCGTTTGGCGGGACGCACCCCGTATCGGAGATTTTGGGTTCTTTAAAAATAATTTTTTTTGTCGTTTTGGAATCGGAATAATTTAACCATTAACGCAAACTAATAAAAACTAAAAAAACAGTAAAAATCTTGGTTATATTGTGAGGAATTTATTTCAATTATATTTTGAAAATAATTAACAAGTTGGTAGAAAATTAGACATGAACAGTGGTATTTGGACTGAATTTCTTAACTGTTTTTGAATAGTTTTTCGGCTAACTTTCGGTTGATTTTGTGATCAAACCCGGGTGCCTAAATTTATTCCACTTGAAGGGAATCCTAGGGTGTTAGGTTGTGAACATACCAGCGAAGATGGAACGCGAAACGGATGAGCGAGAAGGGCAAAAACTTTGTACCAAAGGGAGGGCGCACGGCTGCTGTCGCTGTGCGCGCGGGGGCGGATCTGCGACGGCTGCTGCTGCTGCTAAGCGCGGCGGCGCTGCGGCGCTGCGGCGGTGGTTCAGCACTGCGACGGCGGTCGGCGAGGGTTCATGGTGGTCGCCTGAGTGGAGGCGTGGGTGATGGTGGAGGTGGTGTGGTTTAGGGTTTAGCATATATATATATATATAGGGAGAGAGATGGGAGAGGAATTGCGGGTGAGGGTCTGGGTAGATTAGTTAGGATTTGGGTTTTGGGTTAATGGGTTTGGGTTTGGGTTAATGGATTTTATTTTATTTCTTTTTATTTTATTTTATTTCTTTTATTTATGCATAATTATATATAGAAAATTTTCAAAAATATTTAGGCACTTGGAAAAAATTCTAGAAAATTTATATTTCCTCTAACAAATAATTTATAACCAAATTTATATCAATTAAAAGGGTATTTACTAAATATGAATGAATATTAAATCAATTAAATAAATTCATAAATTTTACTTTTCACTTATGTTATATTGGGAGCATACAGGGGGTTCGAATAACGTAACTTGAGTGTCATGTGCGTAATAGGATCAGTTAGGCTCATAGCATGAATTTAGTTGGAAACAATGGGTTGGGGTGGCATGTTAAAATTGTACGCCACGACAAAAGGGTTAATTAATCATCGTTTTCTCGTAATTGTGTCGCGAAAGTTGTGCGACCAAAATAAGGCATGGGATTGCGAATTTGTGAGTGACAGTCATGGTAGGAGCATAATTTGACTCGTCTAAGTCGAGCATGCTAGGTTGGTTGGAAGGAAAAGTCTAGTGTTGCACTCAAGATCTTAAAACCATGGTGGTTGGTTTTCAAAGTTCAATTAAATTATCGAATAAATATTTAAAATGAATTTTTTTTGTTATTTACCGAATAATCCTATATAGAAACCAGGGTGCTCATATATATATATATATATATATATATATATATATATATATATATCACAAAATACTTCAAAAGATCTGTATATCAAAGTAAAATTACATAGCATGCGAAAATTCTAAACTAGACTACTTAATTAAAGTAAAAATAAAGCCAAGAGTATGTATATATATGAAGAGGGATCGAGATTTTCGTTCTTAAGCATCTCCAAATATCTCCGAAAAAGCATGCATTGAATTACATTTTTTGACTTTCAAATTAGATCAAAATCTCAGAGAAATTGAATATTTTAAGGATCTAATATGAACGGTCAAAAAATATAATCCAACAGCAACTATTTCAGAGAACATGCAGGGATACTTAATAGCGGGGATCACAATCTCTCTTCTCATGATCAAGAGAAGCGGGATCAGGATCCCCCCTGTAGTGTCCCGCTTCTCATTCGGGGGCACTGTAATGGAATACTCTCAGTATTGGTTGTTCAGAACATATTGAATTAATTAGACCATTCCTCTATTTGAATTGGCTCTTCGGAATCAAGTCTCATATTCAGTAGATCGTGTCTTGAGGAAGAACTCTAAATAAGAGTCACTTTCTCAGACCTTTTCATTGCTTGTTTTCATTGTCGTTTTTGCTGCCGTTTTGCTAATGTTTTCGTTGTTGGTTTTATGAATGCGTTTTCGTAAATATTTTCGATTGTTTTTATTGCTTGTGTTCTTGGACTAATGTATTCATATCGAATCCTGAAAAAAGAAAAGAGAAGATATTGATTATTTGTTGGTGCAAATGTAGGTCGTCGCGTAAGTGAAGCATGAGCGTTGCATTGGAGGTCTCTTTCTCTCGGCAATTATCCAATAATTAGTGGCTTTGACCCTTCTCTCCTTGTCTTCAGATTTAATCAAAATGACTCTTTTATTGCATGTTTCGATCAATAATACCTTAACAAAAAGAACTAAGATAAAAGAGAGTAGTTCATGAATATCTTTTCTTGTCACATATTACACGGAATATTGGTAACGTTGCTTGCTTGTCCCATATGAATGTGTATCTTGTTGCTATTGTAGATAGAATGGATTCACACATAAATGTTGCAACTAGCAGTATAGATTTTACAATATGATAACTTGAGGCCGGTAGACTATGCTATCAAAATTACTGCGTAGTTACATTCAATCTTTGGTATCTTGCATGTTTTGTTTATTAACTTAGTTTTTTAGACATTACATCGTCATGAACAACTTGTGTAGAAGAATATGGTTCCTTAAACGGTCATCGGGACACATGAAGTGATTCGGTCTAAGGGAAACATGGATAGCTGTGCTGACGAATTAGCACGGGTGATTCAAAAAAATTCAACGGGACTCGCTACTCGCGCTGAAAGGATCGTCGTCTAACTAGGCTATAGTCCAGTATGTCTTGTGGCGCCAACGACTCTCACATATTTTAAACTATTTTGCTAACGATGTCTAATCCACAGGAAAGAACATGGCAATATTTGTACGGGGAAGATAAGTTTGGTCGTGGGTATACTTTACTATATTGTTACATTGCTCGTCACATGCTCTATAAATTTAACTAAGGAAAGATAGAAAGATCGCCTAATAATATTGCATACTTCACATGAATACCGTGTTGATTTGGTGAGTTTGGTTAATTCGCCCTCATCAGTGTATTTCAAATTTGCTGACCCACGTCTTCACAGATTCTGCTAATCAAGGAGACGTAGCAAGGACTTGAAGAACGTGTATCGTGCAGCAAAAGCTTGTGCATACTTTTGAAGCTTTTCCAGCCGCGTTGTGAAGTCTCTCTGAGTTGCATTTCGAAGGCTCATGCTCAAGGTGTCTGTATCTTTTATTTTTAGTAAAGGAATATGATGTATGTAATGGCTATCTCATTTGTTCAAGTTATAAGCATATATGACACTCTTTACTTATACTCAGAACCTATGTAATAGATGTATATTATCAATTGTCACGTCCCGAGGCGTCCCCCGAGTCGTGACCGTCGTGCGGGCCTGGGGTTGCGCCCGCACAAGGCTAAAGTATTTTGCATAGCAAGCACATATTCAGAGTACGCAGATAAATTGAAACACAGATTTGAAACATGGAAAAGTTCTCTTTATTGATAATGAACATCTATTACAAACTCCTGAACGAGTCAGCTAATATGCCGAACGGCTTACAAAGAGATGACTCAAAATGAGATAGCAGTCCTGTACATTACATCCCTTTATAAACTCAAAATAATAAGGACCTCCTGGCTGGAGGACAGCTTTGCCACGGAGCTGCATTTGTGTATGAAGAGTTGCAGGCTCCTGACTCCAAAATGCTTCGGGGGCGCGGTGAAGATGCGCCAACAGCTGGACTGGATCGGGAAGACGACTTTGGCTCCTCGCTCGGTTCGCCTTGGTGCGGAGAACCTGTTTCAACGAGGGTCAGCATATCGAAACATGCTGGTGAAGGCGAGCTAGCCTGACTGTACCAATCAACACGTTGTTTTAATGAAGCATGCATATTTGTGGGTTTCTATCTTGCCTTAGTTCATTTACAAGTAAGCAGCATATAGAATTTACTGAAATGAACGTGCCACCGTTCGGTGGATTTTACCTGACCGTCTGAATTACCTGCACAATACTTACCTTGCCTTCCCTGCCACGAAGACACAAGTTAGTATGCAACAGGTTTAAATATACAAGAGATCACTTGGCGTGATGCCACAATGGACAATAGTCACTGGCGGAAATGGTATGCAGCGAATGAACAAGGAGCGCTACATGCCACCCCGTCCAGCACAATGGACTATACAATAGAGATTCCGTCCGGACCGGATCGGTGCTAGTGCCCCAGCAACCGTCCGCAGGAACCAATGACCTTGTGCACAAGTTGTCCGTGATCGAACAATATGTTTACTTAGTTAACAGTTCATGCTTTTGAGGCAACAAGAGTACAAGACAAGCAATGTACAAGACAAGACAAGCAATGTACAAGACAAGCAATAATTTTTCCCAAGCGAACAAGCATGCATTTAAGTATTCGTTCGTGAAGTTTATTGACAAGCATATAACCAAGTCTATTCTCTTTTATCTTGGTTTCTTTTATTATTACTTGGTATCGTTTGATCGGGGCAAAGGAGAATGCAGATTATTAGCTGTGAAGCTTGGAAGCAGGGCTAGCTAATCGGGTTGGTAGCCACTCACTTCGATGTTTGGAAGGGAGAAGGAAAGAGGCGCTTCACGACTCCGCTCGCAAGCCGCCTACTGCTCGTTCACCTGCACGCGAACAGCTCGATTAATACTTCTTCTCCCATTTCCAATTTCGGAATAGAAGTGCAGGTCGATGAACGAAAACAATGAAAACCATCGAAACCGTTCAAGAAAAACAAGCAAATCCCAAAACCAACTCAAAACACGAAAGCAACAAGCGACATCGAAAATCGAGGCAATAAAAGATAGCAGCGGAGAGGTCCCTGCTGACTCTGCCGCTAAGCCGATCATTGGGGCGCGGTCCACTGAATATGGGAATCGATTCCGAAGAAACAAATCCATAACGAGGACGAGTTCTTAATTCAATCTATCCCGATCGAACGATACCGACTTGTGTTTCTTAGTCGCGCTCTCCGCACCGGGAGAACGGGGCGCTACATCCTACCCAACTAATTGGAAGTTTCGTCCCGAAACTTAGGATAGGACCTACCGTTAGGGATTATTCGGTCGGGGGCGGCGATCGTGACTCAAGGAACAATCACGAACAGAATGGTCTGATCCGCCACAGGCTAGGCATAAACCAAGTTTCAGGCGACAATTATCCTTCGTATGCCCCGTCCTGTTACAGAAATAACATAACTGCCCTGGTTTCCCTCTTTTCGGACCACCGTTGTTTCGGCGCTTTGCAGCGTTGTTTCCTCTCTCGTCGCCTTGGCGTTTGTGACTGGATGTATGCACAGCGCCGGCAGGAACGTGAGGATAGTGTGGTTCGAGCGACAGGGCGTGATTCATGACTTCACGCATTGTCCGATACTGAGGAACGGCTACGTGCGAATAGATAACAGGGCGTAGTCCACCTTCAAACCTTCTAGCTCGACTCGCTACATCAGGTAAATAGGCCTTAGCGAATTTGGAGAGTCGGTTGAACTCGGCGGAGTACTCTTTAACTGTCATGCTGCCTTGCCGCAGCTGCACGAACTCGTTCTCCATCTGGCGTTGGACTGGAGGGGGTACATACTCCTCTTCGAACGCGGCACGAAAAGTCGTCCACCAGATCGCCTCCTCTCCGTGATCAAATTGGAGAGATCGTCGATGCACGTCCCACCAATCGTGCGCATTGAGGCGGAGCTGTAGTTGCGCGCAGGCGACGCGCTTCTCTTCGGGGACCTCTAGCAGAGCGAAGTGATCTTCAAGTTCGGCCAACCAATCTAGAGCTACGACTGGGTCCTCAGTCCCGTTGAATGGGGTGTTGCAGACTTTCTTGAAGTGGCCAAAGTCGAAGGCAGTCACGTCCTTCTGTCTTGGAATTTGTGGCGTCTCAACTTCAAGCACGGGCTGTTCCACCGGAGTCGCTGGCGTTGCCGCGGACTGGTTGGATGCCAAAGTCTGAACGATCTGCTGCAGGGTATCTACCTGCTTCTGTTGGACTGAGAATCGTGCTTCTATATTGTCTTGAAACTTGAGCTGACTCTCTTCCGCTCGCTTCTCGGCCCGTTCATGGCGAGCCTCGTCCCTTTGTTGGTTTTCCCCCAACATCCGCAATATTTGCTGAACGGGATCGATGCTTGGCATGGCTCGCTGGCTTCTTGAACTTCCCGAAGTGCCCGAACTACTCTCTTGGCCTTGCATTTCGTTAGGTGCTTGCTCTGCAGATTGCGCTGGTACCATTCCTTCAAAAGAAGGTAAATTACATTAGAATCATAATGTATTATGGACTTATTGCATGAATGTATCTCATTTTGGCCTAGCGAGTTCAAGAGTTCGCACAGGAATTTGATCGTTAAAGGAACTTTTCCAGCACGAAGTCTAAGGAACTTGAATTTGTGCTCTGATACCACTATGTCACGCCCCGAGGCGTCCTCCGAGTCGTGATCGCCGTGCGGGCCTGGGGTTGCGCCCGCACAAGGCTAAAGTATTTTGCATAGCAAGCACATATTCAAAGTACGCAGATAAATTGAAACACAGATTTGAAACATGGAAAAGTTCTCTTTATTGATAATGAACATCTATTACAAACTCCTGAACGAGTCAGCTAATATGCCGAACGGCTTACAAAGAGATGACTCAAAATGAGATAGCAGTCCTGTACATTACATCCCTTTATAAACTCAAAATAATAAGGACCTCCTGGCTGGAGGACAGCTTTGCCACGGAGCTGCATTTGTGTATGAAGAGTTGCAGGCTCCTGACTCCAAAATGCTTCGGGGGCGCGGTGAAGATGCGCCAACAGCTGGACTGGATCGGGAAGACGACTTCGGCTCCTCGCTCGGTTCGCCTTGGTGCGGAGAACCTGTTTCAACGAGGGTCAGCATATCGAAACATGCTGGTGAAGGCGAGCTAGCCTGACTGTACCAATCAACACGTTGTTTTAATGAAGCATGCATATTTGTGGGTTTCTATCTTGCCTTAGTTCATTTACAAGTAAGCAGCATATAGAATTTACTGAAATGAACGTGCCACCGTTCGGTGGATTTTACCTGACCGTCTGAATTACCTGCACAATACTTACCTTGCCTTCCCTGCCACGAAGACACAAGTTAGTATGCAACAGGTTTAAATATACAAGAGATCACTTGGCGTGATGCCACAATGGACAATAGTCACTGGCGGAAATGGTATGCAGCGAATGAACAAGGAGCGCTACATGCCACCCCGTCCAGCACAATGGACTATACAATAGAGATTCCGTCCGGACCGGATCGGTGCTAGTGCCCTAGCGACCGTCCGCAGGAACCAATGACCTTGTGCACAAGTTGTCCGTGATCGAACAATATGTTTACTTAGTTAACAGTTCATGCTTTTGAGGCAACAAGAGTACAAGACAAGCAATGTACAAGACAAGACAAGCAATGTACAAGACAAGACAAGCAATGTACAAGACAAGCAATGATTTTTCCCAAGCGAACAAGCATGCATTTAAGTATTCGTTCGTGAAGTTTATTGACAAGCATATAACCAAGTCTATTCTCTTTTATCTTGGTTTCTTTTATTATTACTTGGTATCGTTTGATCGGGGCAAAGGAGAATGCAGATTATTAGCTGTGAAGCTTGGAAGCAGGGCTAGCTAATCGGGTTGGTAGCCACTCACTTCGATGTTTGGAAGGGAGAAGGAAAGAGGCGCTTCACGACTCCGCTCGCAAGCCGCCTACTGCTCGTTCACCTGCACACGAACAGCTCGATTAATACTTCTTCCCCCCTTTCCAATCTCGGAATAGAAGTGCAGGTCGATGAACGAAAACAATGAAAACCATCGAAACCGTTCAAGAAAAACAAGCAAATCCCAAAACTAACTCAAAGCACGAAAGCAACAAGCGACATCGAAAACCGAGGCAATAAAAGATAGCAGCGAAGAGGTCCCTCCTGACTCTGCCGCTAAGCCGATCCTTGGGGCGCGGTCCACTGAATATGGGAATCGATTCCGAAGAAACAAATCCAAAACGAGGACGATTTCTTAATTCAATCTATCCCGATCGAACGATACCGACTTGTGTTTCTTAGCCGCGCTCTCCGCACCGGGAGAACGGGGCGCTACATCAATGAAATAAATATTTACCTTATGTGCCATGTGTTATTCAATATCTCTGCGTAACTCTATTGTTGTGTTCTATACATAATTTTGATACCTTAACTTCACATGACTATATCTTGTACGAGCGCAACTTATGCTTGTACAATATTATGTTCGGTGGCAACTATTGATTCTGCGAAATTGAGACATGACAACCCCGCTTTTAAGCATCTCTAAATGTTTCAAAATCTCAGCAGTTGTATTGTATTTTTTTTATCCTTCAGGTTATATCAAAACCTCGCAAAAAATTTAGTAGTTTAAGAATGTAATCTGAATGTTCAAAAGAGATAATTCAACGACTGGTATTTCGGAGACATTTAGCGAGGATCTTGATCTATGCTTATATATATATATATATATATATATATATATATATATATATATATATAAGCTTAGAAACGGCTCAAAAAATGAGCCGTCTAATCCGTATGTATTTCATCAACTGTTAAATTAAAAAAATAACTACCGTTTTCTTCTTACGCAGTTAAGAAAAAAATTAAAATACACCTGAACATATAATAAATCCTAAAATATATTCAAAATATATATTATATTTAAACCAACTACAAGTTATTATCTAATTAAACACATATCCAAAATTCAAAAAATATATTTATATCAGATAATAATTAAAATATATTTAAATCATATTTAAAATATTCTAATATAATTTAAAATTTTATCTAATTTTTAATAATATTATGGATTTTTTTTTTGATACGTGCAATGCACATATATATATATATATATATATATATATATATATATATATATATATATATATAATGCGGCTTAGAACCGGCTCCAAATTAAGCCGTATGTATATCATCAACCAATTAATTTAAAAACTTAAGAAAAATTAAGTATCGTAACCGTAGTTGTTTTCTACATAGTTTAAAAAAAATTAAAAAAACGTAAAATCCTCCTAACTACCTGAACATGTGTAAATCCTAAAATATTTTAAAATTTAAAGTATATTTAAACTAATTAAATGATATTATCTAACTAAACATATATCCAAAATTTTAAAAACATATTTATAATAAATTCATAATGATATTATCTAACTAAAGCATATATCCAAAAATTTAAAAACATATTTATAATAAATCACAATTAAAATATATTCAAATTATATTTAAAATATTTTAACAAAATTTAAATTTCTATTTTTTTTTACGTGTAACGTACGTGAAAGTAACTAGTATATATAATGGTTAGAGGTAATGTAACTATCATATGTTACTCAAAATCATTATTGGAAACTGATTTTGGGGTTCTGTTGAGTTAGGCAAAACTCAATTTATAACTCCAAAACAATAACAAAACTGGAGTTAGAAAAACCCTTATATTATTGAATTTGCTTAACTCCATTTTAGCTCTATTTTCTTCTATACTTTTTATGAAATTCCAATACTAACTCCAAATGTCCAAACGCCGTCTTAACTTAAACATAATTCCAGTTTTGTTTAGTTTCATCAACGGTTTCAAATATCAAAACTTCAAATGAACCTAACTTCATTTTTTAGTTAATTTTGCTCCAAAACCAGGCCAAAGTGTTCGAGCAAATGAACATAGCTTCAGATGCGGGAAAGTAATTCTAAGTTATTTCGGTGATGAGAAAATCCAATTTAACAATCAAATTTAACTAAGGTCCCGATTAATATAAAAAGTGAGTTCGTCTTTCTAATAAAAAACAGCCACCTTTAATGAAAAAAGAAATGAAACAAAAGGCTTCAATTTAAAATATGAAAAAAAAAAAAACAGCCACATTTTAGAACATACACACGCAGAAGTTCACATAATTAAGAGCTTCAATTATTGTTTAATATATATATATATATATATATATATATATATATATATATATAGTTGCTATCATTTTAATAACAGAAAATTTACTGTAGCAAAATTAATTTATATTAAATTAATGCAAACGAAACAAGTTTATCTAAATTTAAAATAAAGATACAGACCGCCAACTCAGTTGACGAAAAACAGAACAAAAGGCAAACGTGGGCCCCAACCTGGACCCACTGCTCAATTTCCGTCAATCGAGTTTGCTGGCCAACTTAGTTGGCGGAATTTGGGCAGTGGGGCCCGCGGGTTGGGGTGGTTTGGTTTATGATTTTTTTTTAATTAGTTATGTTTTGATTTTTTTGATTTAGTTTTTTTCTATTTAGTTCTATTTTGGATTTTGATTTTTTTATTTAGTTTAGTTTTGTAATTTGGTTTAAGAAAAATTACTTTAAAAAAATAAAATTTAAATAAATTAATTGTAAAGAATAATTTATAAAAAAATTATAAAAAAAGAAAGAAACGGTTTGGTTTTTTTTTAGAAAATTGTAAAGAAAAATTTTCTGTTTGCAATGTTCAAACCGTAATGGTTTATTACACAATAGAAGATGTACCAACCAACCAAGAGAATAAATGCATTGGCATAGATTTTCTTAGAAAAGTTATAAGTTCATTGATGTAATTTTATTTCTACTACATAAATTTCTAATACAACTTAGAAGTACAAGATTTTACTTCTCTGCCTCTTGCCATCCGTTCATAATACCTACGAGACCTTGGCCTAAGACCAAGTCTATTTATTCTTGCTACTGTATCCTCGGGTCTCTCGCCTGGCAATGGTGCCCATGGGTGAAATTCATCAGTCTCATGTATCTGCACCGGCGCTGTGGAGTCACAAATAACTGAGTAGCTTTATCAACCTGTGGTGCATCAAATATAGAAGTGGCCATCTGCATGTAATAATCCCAATAGTCACCACCAGGCTATGACGTCCTCTCGTCCGCCTCTCGGTCCATCTGTGGGGTACGTGCCTGTGACATCCCCTCGCCTGCCCACTAATAAGTGCCATGGCCAGCCCACTGGGAAGTGCCCTGGTCAGCCTGCTGGGAAGTGCCCTGATCAGCCTGCTGGAAAGTTTCATGCTCAGCCTACTGAGGGATCTCGTCATCTTGTTGAGGCGGGCTATCCATATGCCAAACATTGGTATACTTTCTACGCGGACGTGCTTGCCGTCGGCTAACTAAGCCTTGAGGATAATCCGGTGGAATATGTAACGGAGGGTTCGGGGGAGTCGGAATTACTTGCACATCATCCAAAAATGATCTTACTGCTGTCCTCAACGGGTTTCTCACTGGATGATTTTCACATGCTAGATTCAAATTTGAAAGCTGAAATATTAAGTAGAATCTAATTAATTCATATAAAAAAAACTATTGAGACAAATATTTTTATCAATAAAATACGTATCTTCTCATTTACACGTTGATACCATTCACGATAACTAGCATCATCAACGGCCCGATGTTGGAATCGCAATTCCTCATATCGGTATGATCGGTTACTGATAAGAGGAGCTCCCCACCAAGATCTAAAGGCAATATCACCTAATGCTACACCATTTAAACAAATATGAGCCTATGATTTCATATAATTTTGAAATTTTTATTTTTTTCAACTTTTTAAATAACTTACCCTCATCTATAGAGTCCATTAGTTGAGACGACTGTACCGCGGGCTGTGTCTCCAATCTAGAATTCCACTGCGGAATTATTTTGCATGCTTTTTTAGCTGCACTCCCTCTATTACAGTTTAAACATGGTGGCTCATCGGGAACCTTTTGTTTCACCCAGAATTGTCACATAACACGATCAGCTGGATGATACATGATTTCACCGTCGAATATTAGGAAACAACTATGGACACTAAGGTCATAGGCTGTAGTTTGTATTTCAGTAGGATTCTACTCAAGCCGGTACGGACAGTATATCACCTATTTTATGACAAAAAATTATAAGATAATGGTCATAATGGCTTTATAAAATAATAATACAGATATTTTACCTCGTTATACTTCAGTATATCAAATTCGTCCCGGTATAAAGAGATAATCGCATGTTCACAGTGTACTGGATCTGCTGCATCCTTAGTCCACCGTAAAGCTGACGGGAAGACACCAACGTCGGTATTAATGCGGGAGACTAGCCTACCAATATGAAAGTGCTCGTAGGACCAAACCTAGAAAATACGAGCATATGATATAAGTGCACATATTTTCAATGTAAATAGAATTAAGTAAAACTTTTTATATGATATAAGTGCACATATTTTCATACTTGTATTAATGTCGCACAACCACTTAAATTTACCTTTGTTGCATTCATGTCTTCAAATTGTACAAATTTTGTCATAAAACTATATAAATATGCTAACACTGACGCTCCCCAAGCGTGGCGCGTAGGTGCGGCCAGGTCTACCAAAAAAGGTAGAAAACGTAAATCAACTAAATCTGATGAGTCTGGAAACAACATTCCGCTTAATAAACCTAGCAAGTAGGCTCTGGTGCAAGCAATGACCTGAACAACTGATGAAAAAATGATATGTGTTAAATTAAATTAAAAATATATTACATAAATAATAACATAAGTTGCGAAAAAAAATCATACTTACCCGATCATCATCCTTTGAGATAACTTGATCACCAATACGATCTAAGTGCAAAAAGTTGTGACGGAGCTACGTAAACGTCACAAGATTTTTACTAGGTTTATTACGCGGTGCCTCCACACCTAAGTACTTCATAATCATAGTGTCGGCGAAAATTGATTTATCAAATATTACAGGTTCACTCGTAATAGGTAAACCTAAAATATTTGCCACATCTGCTAGAATAATACTCATCTCTCCGAATGGTAGCTGGAAGGTATTTCGTCCGAGCCACCAACGCTCAACTAAACTGAAGATTAAGTCTCTATCGTGTTGCATAAAATGTATCTTGTCAACATAATAAAAGTCAAATATTTTCAACAGTGTCACCTGGTGGTCGCTCAACCTCCAATACCCAAGTCTGCTATCGTGACGCCACGAGACATGCTCTCGGCACCGTTCATCATTAGTATAATCGTATTGCTATATATGAAAAACATAGACGATATTATTAGTAGACATATACAAAATATCATTCATATTGATTTACACAATTAAATTTTATTGTACCTTCCCATAAAATACCAAATTAGATATATGTTTCGCACGTTGCTGGATTATTAAATCCGTAGTAGGCACTCCAGGAATACGTTTGTCGTTTTGGCTGCCCATCTGTACAATTATGGTTGTCAAAACACATATTTTGGCTGCCCGTCGTTTTGCACGTTACATAACTTAAATTCACTAAATAAACACTAGTATCCTAACATGTAAAAAATAAAAACTAACACAAAATTATATCATATACAAATAAGAGTATAAATGAAGGAGAATAGAATAGAGACCTTCAACAATAAGGATTGTGTGTGCTCACAAAGACTGCTGTGTCCACTTGCAAAGGAGAGAAAATGAAGGCTGCTCGAATTGCTGCTAAGTGCTCACAAGGACTGTTGTGTTTTACTTCTTAGTGCACTCTATTCTTCTTCTTCCTACTCTTCTTATAACTCACTCCTCTCACCAACTTCTCCTCTTTATTTCATTACTCCTCTCCTTTACTTCCTCCCTCCACGAGACATGTCTCTGACTCCTTATCTTTACTCTCTCATGTATCTTCTTCTTTTTTCTTGTCAAGTCTCTTCTTCTTTTTTCTTGTCAAGTCTCTTGTCTCTCATTATTTTTGTTGTGTAGTCTTTCTTGTCTCTTCTCCTTTATACTTTAGTTACTTTATTAAGTAACATTAGCTCATTCATGGTTAAACCAAACCGAAACAATAGTCGTTGGACATAAACCAACTCCTGAACCAATACTAATCCATAGATCCAGATCAAATTTCAAATCCAAATAAAAATCAAACCAAAATCCAAAACTAAACTAAATAAAAAAAATTAAATAAAAAAATTAAAATCCAAAACAAAACTAAATAGAAAAAAACCAAATAAAAAAAACCAAAGCATAACTAATTAAAAAAAACTCATAAAACAAAACAAACCAAACCAAACCATCCCAACCAAGCAGGCCCAATTGTCCAATTTCCGTCAATCTTATTGGCCGGCCAACATAGTTGGCGGAAATTAGACAGTGGGGTCCACTTGTTGTACGCGTCTGTACACTTGTTCGATGCGTTATATTTTTTTTTCAACTGAGTTGGCGGACTGTGTCTTTATTTTTATTTTGATAAACTTATTTCGTTTGCATTAATTTAATATAAATTAATTTTACTACAGTAAATTTTCTGTTTTAATAAGCAGAGTATATGGTTGGCCAGTTGACCTCAACTGGAAAATGACATTTTGCTTTTTGCACAACATGGAAATCTCACAATCGAGACTGCAATCTTGACGTTGAAAGAGAGAGATGACAAAAACAACCCTGTGTTCTAGAAAAAAAAAAAAAAAACCATCTTAATCTTCAAACCGGTTACCATCCATTCCACAATGATAAGAGGCATGGGACCGGCTCGAACCGACCTTGGGTCTGGCTCGAGCGTATGGGGACTCGGCCAAGTTTCGTACCAATCCGGCAAGAATTTACACATACCAGTTTAACTTGGGAAATACCACATAGGTTGTCTAACTTGGAAAATAAATCTACCGTTGTTCTTCGCTAGGTTCGCAATATCGATAAACTATCGGTATGGGAATATTTCTATGAGTATCGATATCAACAGTATCGACAATTTCAAATCGAAGTATCAAATTTTTTGATATTAAAATATAAATAATTATTAATATTTTAAAAAATATATATTTATATATTTATGTATAATTTTAAGTATTTTAATTATTATTTTTAAGTAGTTATGAAATTGAATAAAATAATAGTCACCATTGTCGATTGATTTACATGCGATAAATAAGTTTTCTTCTTTTATATGCTTTTACAATTTTATTAAGCTTTTACATCCTTGTTGATTGGTCTTTTTTGTTCAATTTTTTTTTTATCGAATTGATCGGAAAAGAAATCCCATCGGTCGGTATCAAATCATGCAAAACTGTACCGATATCGGTCAATACTGTAATTGTTTGGCCATATAAGACTCATAATGATATCAAGATAACGCATATGATTCACAAGGAAGGAGAGAGAGAGAGAGAGAGAGAGAGAGAGAGAGAGAGAGAGAGAGAGAGGGTGTCATGGTGGTTGGTTGGTGAGAACTGTTGGGTTTTGGTTCAAAGTCTATATAAAGGTCAAAGACCCTCTACAGGAAACATTCTCATCAAGAACCCTCAGCTAACCAGTCTTTCTCTATAGAAGGTGTGTTCCTCTCTGCTTCTGAATTAATGGAACAATCAAATACTAGTTGGTTTTCCAATTCGGTAAGAAGATTTGGTTCCACCCCTCAAATTACTCGAGCCAGTTCATTCAAGTTCACTGATCCTGAGTATTCTTCTTCTTCTTCTTTTGCTCTAATTCATATGATATAGGTAATGGAGATGAGCGGAAACATCATCGATCAATGGGGCTTGGATTCTCTGGACCATCTCACATGGGAGGACATTCAAGACTACTCACTCTTGGCATCAAACACCATAACTGCAGCTGGTTCGCCATTAATGGAGTGTTCTGCTACTGCCGGGAGGCCGAGAAAAAAAGCCAAATCAAGTAGCTGGGACTCCTCTTGCACTGAAGAAGACCTGAAGCCGATCATCATGGCACCTTCTGCTTCCTCCGCAACCATTCTTTCCTTTGGCAATCCGGACTCGCCCACCGACCAGTCGCAACTATACGAAACTCTGAAGGCCGGCGGCAGGAAGAGGAGCTATGAAGCTGCTACGGTGGGACATGAAGTCATGAAGAAGGCGAGCGTCGCCGCAACAACAAGGCCGCCTTCCCATAACCAGGACCATGTAATTGCAGAGAGAAAAAGAAGGGAGAACCTCACAAGAAAGTTCATAGCATTATCAGCAATGGTGCCTGGCCTAACGAAGGTGAGAATATAAAGATTAACAGAAATTAGTGTATTAAAGGAAAATGACGGACAAAAACAGATCCATAACAATTTTTCACTTGGAGTACCTAGTCAATGAGTTGGCTATACAATACATACATATTCTAATTCTCTTCTTCTTCTTCATCTAGATGGACAAGGCTTCGGTTCTTGGAGATGCAATCAAGCATCTGAAACAACTCCAAGAGAAAGTGAAGAAGCTCGAGGAGCAGGCCGCCGCCAAGAGAGCAGCGGACTCGGCTGTCATCGTGAAGAAGACCCAGATCTCGTCTGCCGAAGACTGCAACTCCTCCTGCGACGAGAACTTTGAGGACCATGACGAGAGCCAGCTCCCCGAGATCGAGGTGAGGCTGTCCGAGAAGTCCGTCCTCGTAAAGATCCACTGCGATATTCGCAAGGGACTACTGGTGAGGGCCCTCTCCGAGGTTGAGAAGCTCAACCTCACTGTCATCAGCACGAGTGCCGTCCCTTTCGCCGCTTCTTCAGTGGATATCACAGTGATGGCTCAGGTACTGTAAGATCCAAGCTTCTCTCTCTCCTATATACTTATATTTTGCTAGAAATCATGAACATATAACATATAATGGCTCTGAGATCTGATCGGCGACCGTGAACGAACAATACGTGTGAACGAAGAACAACATGAATGAGTTATGGGAATTGGTACTTCAGCACTGAGATGCATCTCTTGTTTATGGGTCCGTCCGGTCCCTCTCTGCGCTCGCTCTGGTAAGGCTCGTTGAGTCCTTCATGCTGATTTCCCTCTTTCTTCTTGATTTTGCAGATTGAGGAGGGATTTTCTACGACAGTGAAGGATATCGTGAAGAACCTGAATTCATCTCTCAGGGAGTTGATGTGAAGAAGGATGACATGGTTCCTGTACAGTAAAGAAGGTCAAGAAGGATGTTCTTCTTTTCTTTTTCCCTGTTAGTCTTCTGGGTGATACCAAAGGCTAATTGTTGGTTCAGAGTGAAACTACTAGACTTTCTATAGCTATTTCTTACACAGTTTCTTGCTTCCAAAACCATGGCATGCTTAGAAATATCTTTCTTCGCCTTTTCGAAGATCACCATTTGATCACTTGTTTTCATGCGTGGGTTTTCCTGCTCCTTCTTCTCCAATTTTTTTTTTCCAGACTTCTCTCCGCATATATTTTTGCATGGTATGAACTTGTTCACCATGTTTACCAGGGGAGAAGTCTAAAAAAAACCCAATTTTCTCTCCTTCTCTTTCCCAAACATGATTCAAGTCTTCAAAAAAATGGTGATATGTCTTCTGATGTGAGTACAACTTGGTTAGGAAGTTTGTTTTTCCCCATTTGTAAGTGTGGTATCTTCATGTTTTGTTGTTGTGAAATGTACAAGAAACAGAGTTTTTTATGGTGTGGAAATAATCAAGTTTGGAGGTTGATGTGAGTCATACATTCATACCTTGTCTTGCTTGTTAGGATCATTTCAATTGGGCACTTTGTACTTATTTTCTAGGTCTATATTCATCAGTGTTGAAGAAGAAGAATCAACAGGGAAAATTTAGAAAATCACATGAGAAAATTCTAGTACTATTCAAAAATATCGAAGAATGAAGGTCTCGAAGACCAAAACATTTTAGTGACATATATTCAAATTAGTAGTGGTACAATCTCTTTCAGTCCCTATCAGATTGTGATGCTGTCTGGTGGAGTATATTGCTAGAGAGAGAGAGAGATAGAGAGAGAGAGAGAGTCAGTCACGGAAATATTAATTAATGAGACTCTTCTTCACTAAAGTTAAAAGGAGCCTAGTCACAGATTTGGGGATTTTTTTTTCTTCCAAAAATACTGACAAAATTATGCATTAAAATGTGCAAATAAGTCCTTAATTCGCAATGTTTTTGAGAGGTCGATCTATATTCTTATTGCCATATAATCAGTCTATAATATTATCATATAAACTCTATCATCAAGTATCAAAGGACAGTAACATAAATACTTCGGAAAATAGTGAAAAGCCCTCCTAAGAAACTAGGACAGTATATCTCTGCATCAGCAGCCTATACACACACACCCGACCCACCGACCGACAGACGAGACCCATTATCTGTGACATTCTATGGAGTTCATCTCCGGGTATTGAGATGCCTTCAATTGAATTTCAGTAAAGTTTTTCGCGTTAATTCCTGATATTTTGAGCTTTACTGTGTGATGCTATAATTATATAAGCGAACTTTTTTCTATCAATTTTTTTTTTCTTATATAAAATTCAGCTGGGATCTAGTTGAATCCATCCTCTCTCAAAGAAAGAAGATGGACAAATCAAGCAATCCGGCCTTACAGTTGTTTCTGCTATCAGACCATGGCAAGAAAGTTTTTACGATGTCCATGGATTTTCGAAATGTATTACCAAAATTATTTTAATTTACAAGGGAAGCTATAAATTTTATTTTTAAAAACTGTATAAATTAAGAATAATTTTGATAACCCATCTTTAAAATCCGTGGATATTGTAAAAGCATCATTGACCATTGCAATTTCCTAAAACAAGTAGCATGCTGTGTCCTGCAATGACAAAACTAACTAAAAACAAGAAGCAACAAGGAAGACTTGATCTACCTTGGCAAACATCAGCATTTCCATGGCTTGAGATCATCAGCCTCTTTGATCATTTCCTGAAACAACAATAACAAGCAACAAGCTTAAAACAACTTTCGTTCGGATTCTATGCAGGTAGCTACAAGAAACTGTTCTTCATAATTATATATTAAAGGCGAATGGTGAACCCATTCTTCAGCTATTACACAAGAACATAATAATTTATGATAAAAAAAAAAAATCTGATCCCCTGTAAGTTTCATCAATGAGTTGCACAACAATCCAAAAATCAACTTTACAGTAACATTACAAAATATAATGTTAGAAAAGAATTAAAAGATGAGGCAAAATCGAGTAGAAATACACTATATCAATTAGAGGAAGTTTTTCCATAACTTGTTTCAGCGGTTTTCAGTATTATCACGAACTAGCATTTCTCAGAATAAGCACTTAGAGAGGAAAAAATAATATCAGCTTGAAAGAGCACAGATTTCCAGCAATCATAATGAAAACCTATGTTGGAAGTGGACAAACAAAGGTCAGGTCAGTTTACGATGCTGATCATGCAGTTCTTATATTGAAACATTAATTTCGGGGGTGCTTATTTCAGTTCTCTAAGACTATTTTTTGGTGGAGGGTGAACAAACATCCTAGTTTTAATGGATGAACAAAAATGGACTCTTTAGACTACTAGGACTCACATGTAAGAATGTCATCCTTACAACGGATAAATCTCACAAAATACAATTGGATTGGACAAGGCACTTGTGTTATATGCAATAATCTTGAGGAGACAGTGAAGTCCCTTCTACTTCACTGTGAATTTTGTATGACCTAGGAGTCTAGGAGACATCTGGAGCGATACATTATTAATGGGAGACGAGACTCGATAGAGGCATTATGGGCAATGGCGGACCTACATAGAAGGCTGGAGTGGGCTCCAGTCCACAAAAAAAAAATTAATTTTTTCATATATAAGTTTTTTTTTTCATATGAGTCAGTCCATGCCTAACCCACTCCAGCCCATCCAAGCTCAAATTTCTGATTCCGTCCTTGATTACGAGGTTTGTGGAGGGAGGAGAGGAGAGGAGAGGATCAAGAAAGCATATGTTTGGTTATGGGATATCGTATTTGCACCAGTGTACACATTGGGATATATGGCTGGAATTGAACAATAAGATTTTCAAATAAAAGAAAAATAGTACTTTATAAGTCACATCTAAAATTATTTCTAATGTAATATCTTGGAAGGGGAAGCGATAGGGAAAGGAGCAAAGAAGTGTTCCAGTATCAAGCATGGATCAATGAGCTATGGATGGGTTACTGTAGCGGCACATGAGTTATTTTGGTTGCTTCGACTGATGTGTCATGACTCGGAAAAAAGAGACTAACAGCTGCAGTCGGATCGGAAATGAGTGCATTGAAACCCTTGGTAGTTGTCTTGTTGCTTTTGGTGTGGCTCTTGCCACTTTTTTATTTGATGTAATTCTTGGATCGAGTATGTTTTGAACTTTTTGTACAAGTTCGTATAGTTGGCCATCCATCCAGGAAATAACACAGAAACAACAGAAAGTACAATTAATGAACACTTAAAATGAAATATTAGGAGTCACCACTTACTCTTCTTCTTCTTTCTAGAAAATCCCCCATTTCTTTCTCTCTCTCTCTCTCTCTCTCTTTTTGCAACTTTTTTTTTCTCTCTTTATCTTCCTAGATTTTTCTTCTTCATTCATCTTCGACAAATCTCTCATCTCTTCTATCTCTAGTTCCTTCTATGATCTAGACTTTTCCTTCCTTATCTATAAAATGGACATATATATATATCCACCACATTTGGGATGATCTCACAAGAGTGTATCAAGGTGAAGTATGTGAGAGTGTTGTGTGGTGTAGTGTTGTTAGTGTGGGCTAGTGAGAGTGTACAAAAGTTTGGAATTTAAACTCTAGACTAGTATAAAATCCACGGTTATAGGAGTTCAATCATGAGTTTGAACAAAATTAATCATAGTCCAATCTTATCTGATTTGAGTTAATTCCCAAGCACATATTAAAAATTAACATAATTTAATCAAATTAAAATTCTAGCTCAATCTCACCAAATTACTTATTTTTAATCATGTTAATCAAACTTGAACTTCTACATAATAAAATTTGTAATCGTATATAATTAAAACATAAATTTGTAACGGACACTAGTGTGCCATAATATTTATTTTTCTTAAGTGACAATATTTTGAAAGCAAGTTAGAATAAGTTTGGTTGGATGTAGATTTTACTACATAAGATGTTGTCAATATTTTGAAAATGTGTTGCACACGTAACACGTGTGTCCGACACTAGTTATTATATAATTAGAATAGTTAATTAAAACTAAAATAATTTATTAATATTTAAACAAATTAATTAGTTTTGAAGTTATCATTAACCAATAAAATAATTTTGCTCATATCAATCATAAGTACTTAGTAATTATAAATATGGTTAAGTAGTAAATAATTACTAGTTAACCATATTTTTTGTTAATTAGAAAATTAAATAATTGGCTAATTAATATTTTATGTTTATTAGTTAATTATAATAATTATGATCATTTGTAGACCATAATATTAGGTAATTGTTAAATTTATAAAATTTTAATTAATTAATCATAATATTTTATTAATATCAATTATTTATATTACTAAGTTGATCATAATATGTTTTGTTGTAAATACATACTACTATTCAAATAAATTTAGTTTGATTGCGTCACACCTCCAAAAATAAATGTAAATATAAATTTGAGTTTCCAAACTTCCAATCTAAAAATCACTTCCGATTGCCAAACGTATCCATATTTTTTAGTAGATTCAACTAAACTGTAAGAGCACCATTAATAAGGTCCATCCCAATTTCTAGATTCTAGATTCAGAATGTAAGAGCTCAATTTGTAGAATAATAAGAACCATTCTAAGTTTCAATTTCTAGATTCTCATGTCCAACCCACTCACATGAGCTGTAGATTGAGTCTGAGAATTTTTAGATTCATAATATAGGAAATCATCATTTGTTATAATAGTAGGTTTCAATTTGGAGGCCGATTCTAAATTTACATTTTTTTTCTACATTAATTTGTTACCACACAATCTTTGGGACCAAAGCTAATTTTATTATTCTCGTACAAATCCAAACCATTCTACATTGGCTTTTCTTTTCTTTTCTTTTTTTAATTTTGAGCGTCAAGATAAAATTTTGAGGACTATCTACTAATGATGTCCTAACAATACGAAATGAGAGAGAGAAGAAAGGAAGAAGTATTTGTGCAAAGGTTTAGAAAGGCCCAAGCTAGCCGCCAGCTGCAGAAACCAACTATGCAAGGGTCGTCGTGGTCCGCCGCTTCTTCCGTCGCGTCGGCGTCGCACGCGTCGGCTTCGAGCGGACACGGGTACGGGTACCAGCCAGCGTCCGTGGAGGAGATCCGGACCATGTGGATCGGCGACCTAGTCCTATCTCCAGGGCTGCTTCTCCCACACCGGAGAGGTACTTTTTTTAGGGTTAGGTTTCGCTATTTTCTCTTTCCATATTCTTGATAGTTATTAGTTGATTATATAGTGGTGTTATTTTTTTATTTCTTGATAATGCAATAAGTTTTAGCTAGGAATGTTTATGGATTTGTGTAAGAATTTTGAAAGGGAGTATTACAAGAGTGTTATATATATATATATATATATATATATATATATATATATATATATAGTCAAGGACTTCTAGTTCAAGTGGTTAGAGTGAGTCATGTCCTCTCAAGAGGTTACGGGTTAGAGCAATGGAGGAAAAATATTTAATTTTCTGTGGAGGAATTAACATGAGTAGCGGTGCAGGTGCGGGCCTTCGAGTCGGAATGTGTGGGACTTTCATGTGAGTAGCGGTGCATGTGCGGGTCTTCGGGTCGGAATGTGTGGAACTTTCGGACCGAATTTGTAAGCCTTTGGACCAGGAGTCTGTAACATAATTACCTCTTCCAATATTTATATATAATATATATATGGTTTCATGATATGGAATTATCCTATATTTTTTGAATTGTATTTGGATCTCCTTAATTAATGTGGCAGCTGACATGACAAATTTTAAAAATTAAATTAAAATTAAAATTAATTTAAATATTTAGATTAACGTTAATATTAATATTATATTAATTTTAATATTAAAATTTTTGGGTAATTAATTTTTGGGTTTTAAATTTCTCATGTCAGCTACACTGTTATATGCCACATAATATTATTTAACATGCAATCTTTTATTATATTTTAATCTCAACCACTCAATGGAACATATATAACAGTGGTTCCATAATATAAAACCACCCGGATGGTTTTATAGCATTTCTCTCTCTCTCTCTCTCTCTCTCTCTCTCTCTCTATATATATATATATATATATATATATATATATATATATACACACACTAGAAAATGCACGTGCGCTATATAAAATAAAATTTTAATATTATTGTAAAATACTTTAAATATTTAAATATATTTTTGTTATGGATATATTTTTACTTTTTAGAAGAAAAATATATGAAAAGACTAGCGGTTTAAGCTATACATATATCCTCATGTAATTAAAAAATTTAAAATTAAATAAATTTTAACTAATTGTTTAACTACATAATATTATATAATTATAGCCAAACATTTATTATATCTCATGTAGTTAAGGTGGGAGTTATTCTTTTTGGTTTGTCAAATTCGATTTCTCAAGATATTATCTTCAAATCAAACGTTATATTAGCTCTCCCTATTAAAATTTTATATAACTTTTTTAGTACAAAGTGATATAATTATAATTTTAAAAACGTTCTTGTACTGCTTTCTTACTATTATAACAAATCGATGTTTATTCACTTAGATTGATAATAATTTAGGTACGGGTTGAAACGAACTCATTAATGAGTGGCATTATCTTACAAAATTGGATTGTACGACGACGCTAATATATATATATATATATATATATATATATATATAAAAGGTTTACCCTTTCAAGAATAAATTTATTTTAAAATATTTTATATTATTTTAAAATAAATTATTCATGCATGTATACATTTTAAAAGTGAAAAAAACAAAACAAATACAGACACAAAAAAATGCATGTCACAAATGTGCGCTACTTCTATACGGATAGTGGCTAAAGTTGATTGTTATGAATTGTTATGTCCAATAACATCCAGTTTTAATTAAAAAAAATCATGATAAGACAAGCCACTAATTTGGGTAAACTAAAATTAACACCCAACATCCATGCAATCAAATATTTTATACAATTCGGTAAAACCGATCTACATATGCAAGACAAAAGATACATTATTAAAAAAATTGTAAAAAATCGTTGATCTTGTACACTCAAGTGGATTAAAAAACTTTGTGGGGACAATAATACTTTTTGAAATTTTGTACAATAATAATAAATTTGAAAGTGACATGCAATTTCAGAATCAAAGAGAATAAGAAGTATATGTAATTATTGAGGTGTTCGTAAATGTGGCTTAGACAATTTCTTAGTGTTCAGATCGAAATCCAAAGAATGAGAATAAGTTTTTTGGGATAAATTACATAAAAACTTTGGCGTAGACAATTTCCTAATGTTCATATCGAAAATCAAAGAAGTAGAACAAAAGATTTGGTGTAAATTTCATAGAACCTTCTTATGCAGTATTTTCACAACTCTTTGTACTTGGGGACATGCTACTACCACTGTGCAGGTGCATTTGAAAATTTAGTAGATTTCTTTTATTTGAAGACATTTGACAAATATTCAAAATTATATACCTATGCATAATCGCAACGAACATGGATCCAATCCATTTTCGAGTGGTACTGATTTGAGTTTGGGTTCGGATGGATAGAACCCTATCTCTGGTTCTCTGGACGGCTGAGATCAACTTAGCCCCCTCTCCTTTCTCTAAACGAAACAACTATGGCGTCTGCGGTCGCGTATCACTTACGCTGGTGGTACCGCACCACGCATATACTCCCTGCTCCCGTACCACCACCAACTCCTCCTCTTTCTCACTATTTACACTCACGCGCTCACTTTCTTCTTCCTCCTCTCTCCTCCTCCTCCTCCTCCTCTCCACTCCTCCTCCGTTACAAATCGACGGTCGACGTTCCTCGGCCGATGGATCCGCCAACGGCGTACGAGGAGGCGCTGAGCTGCCTCTCCTCCCTCATCACGCGCCGGACGCGCGCCGACGGGTCAAACAAAGGCGACCACTTCGATCTCATGTTCGACTATGTCAAAGTAATCGATCGCTCAATTCTCGAAAATTCACCATGTAATCGATTAATTACTGATTTTACTTGGATTGCTGGTAGATTCTGGATCTGGAAGAATCGATTTCCAAATTGAATGTGATCCATGTCGCCGGAACCAAAGGAAAGGTGAAGATCACGATTGATTTACTTTTGGAATTATTAAGTACAGGGTTGATTTTGTTTTGGTTTGGTTTGGTTTGGTTCAATCTAGGGTTCTACATGCACGTTTACGGAATCAATTCTGCGGAATTGCGGGTTCCGGACCGGTCTGTTCACGTCGCCTCACCTAATCGATGTCAGGGAGCGCTTCCGATTGGATGGGTTAGCTTAGCTTAGCTTCTTGATCTGATCTGCTATTTTGAAGAATATTGAAATATTTTTTGTAAAAGTTTCAATCTTTGTGAATTATAGGGTGGAAGTTTCCGAGGACAAGTTTTTGGAATACTTCTGGTGGTGTTGGAATAGACTGCTGGTGAAATTTGTTTCTGCAATATTCATGTGTTTGTCTTGGGTTAACATGCATCTAATGCATAGTGTGTGTGTTTGCTCTGTTTATGCAGGAGAAGACTAATGATGATGTGCCTATGCCAACCTATTTCCGTTTCCTTGCCTTGCTCGCCTTCAAAATATTTGCACAAGAGCAGGTCACTTTGCTTGCTTTTCTTTATGCCTGTTGGTTTGTCTTTTGCATTATGTTGCACATACACTAATATGGCAAACACAATATGGACATGGATACCACATATACTGTACTAGTTTATTTTAGAGTAATTGTGTTGTGTCCAATACATGTCCGACACGACATGACATGGACACGGCACCTATATTTTGGACTTGTGTGTGTGTTTCTCCTCCCCATGTATTTGATACTGTTTGTATGTTTATTACATGCTAACACGTCATTCCATGTTGATATCATCGAGGTCATTGCTTGGCACAATTGTTATAGCTTCGCACTTGCATCCTAGAGGATGTGGGTGCAAGTCGCAGAAATAGCCTCTCTAATCTCCATTTATTGGTGGCAAGGTTGTGTACATCTTGACCCAAACCCAAATCCTGCACTAGCGGGAGCCTTTGGCACTCGACTCCATTTTCCCTTCTATATTGATATCACGACAAGTCAGATGTGGTATTATCTTATAAGCGCAAGATAAGCCATCAGTTAGCCTTACAATGAAAGGATCACAGTCAACTTCCCAATCTGCAGATTCATCCTTCCAAAAGTGGTACAGTGATCTTTGCTCTTTCTTTTTAAAGCGAAGAAGCATCCCCTCCTTCGACTGATTGTTCGCATCAGATCTCAGGCTCTCTATTGCACTCCCCGATTGGGGGGGGGGGGGGGTTCACCTTTTCCTCACGGTACTTGTACCACAACAAATCGAATGAAACCGCTTCCTCACTTCGCTTGTCTTGTTCCGCTCTCGCTCGCCGCTACTCACGATTTCTCTTTTGATTTTCCTTCCTTTAGCTACTAAGATATTAAATATCTTTATATGGATTACATGCATACTATTTAAACTATATCATTCCTCTTTTCAAAGTATTGTCGTTTTCATCCAATTTGAATTGAAGTACTACATTGATGATACTCATTTTCATTAGAAGAACAAAGCCCTACATTGTATGCATGCCAATGGGAATAGGTTGGGGAGTTCATGTCTTAGGAACGATCTCCTTGTATTTTTACCACTTGTGGACCACCTCTTTCTCTCACTTTCTTTCGAATATGAAAATTGATCATCACCACTATCCAAACCTTCTCCCATCATAGTGGGAGAGTGGAGTCGGCTAGTGATCATAAGACAACGGTAATAACAACAACAAAGCTTTTATCTCAAAATTTGGGACGAACTGCTTGAATCCTCTTCTTCCATTATGCTATGTTAAGGTCTGTTTCCTTTGTAACGCTATTAAAAATAATATCCTTCTTTAAAACTTCAAACCACTTTCGTCTAGACTTACCTCTAGTCCTAGCAGCTTCATTGAACACTATATTATCACTCCTTCCAGAGCATCTATTGGTCAACATTGCATTTCTCTCCGCCACCTTTAACTTTCTATGGGTGCATTCATATGTTGGTGTCAAATTACTAGTCAAGCAGTTATGAGCATGAGAGGGCCATGCCATGAAACCTAGATAGCCATTTTCGCAAGTAGGTGTACCATTTGGCTATGTAGTTTAAGCTCATGCAACCAAGGAGCAGGACTGGCCCAGGGGGTTGGGTTGTCCTAGCCGGAGCTAAATTTGGTTGTCCCTTGACCTTTACTGCAAAAGAAGATATCAAAACATTGATGGCTATTAGGGTTGGCAGCGGTGTCGAAGTCTCTGGTTCTGACGGCTTCGACATGGAGCTTGAATTCCGAGTTCCTCTCCTTGAGCTACTTGAGGTCTTCCTAGTGGAAACTTAAAATATGGACACGGTTGATTACTAGTTCAACCGACAAATAGGAGTTGGGGTGGACCACGGAGGCTCTATTGGCGGAGAGGTGGAGACTTAGGGGTCTGGGGGGTTGCCCTAACCAGGAGGGTTGTCCAAGCCCGATGGCTTGTCCGGCTTACCCCAGGGCCAGTCCTGCCAAGGAGCACCCTACAAGTTCTCCTAGACTATAAAGACTCTAGACGAAGAGGTAAAATGACACAATTTGATAATTGAATGTCTTTATGACATAAGCATAAATGTGAAAAGGAATGACATGCCTTGAGTCAGAATATTATCTAGCAATTCAAAGTATCATGATGAAGTCTCTTAAGAAAATATGAGTTGCAAAATAATTTTCTTTAAGATAATTTGGAAGTTTGATTGGAAGATAATTTCATTTTTGTGTGATTATATCATTACAACTAATTGTAGGCTAAGAGAAGTCGCAAGTTCCTTCTACATTAGCTTTTCTAAACACTACCCATTTGTAATTTAAAGTTAAAACATGAAACTGCATATGAAATTTGAACTTGAATCTTGCACTACGTTCTCCAAGGCAATACCCAACAATGTTTTCCGACTGGCGCAGGTGGATGTTGCTATTTTGGAGGTTGGTCTGGGAGGGAAGTTTGATGCCACTAATGTGGTATGCACTTCTACCTTATGCTCTGATTTTTTCTTGCTCGAGAGTTTAATTTAGTTCAAGATTAAGTGAATTTTGGCATTTCAGCAAAGTTAATGAGACACTTCTTCATTATTTATCAAAGATCGTTTAAGTGACTTCTAATTTTGGATATAATTTTCCAGGTGCAGGCACCAATTGTTTGTGGAATATCTTCCCTAGGGTACGACCATATGGAAATATTGGGTTAGTCATCCTGCAAATTGATTTTTTTGATAATTCACACATATAGATATTACATATGCAGAAACATATCGATACATGTGAATGCTTACATCATATCTAAGACCATTAGTGCATCTTCGAGGACGGGCCTCCTGACAAATTACAGTGCATTGTGAATATGGACTTTGGAGTTTTATACACTTGAAAAGCAAGCTAATAAATGATTCATCACAAAACACAATCAAAACGACAATCAAAAGTAAGTGAGATAGATCCTAGGTGACATTTGAGTGAATTTTGTAACTTGCTGTCCTACAAAGCATTTTGCTAGGCCTCGGAACTCTGTATGAAATGTAGCTAGTGCATTGACAATTATTGTCATACTCCTTTGTGTTGAGCAGTGGAATATTCAACTACCACGCACTTAAGTCTAATGGTTCTCGAGCTAATTGCATGGATTACCAATTTCTTCTGCCCGATGTCTTTATCTTCAATTATGATGCAATGAAGATGGAAATTTCGTGGAAGGCTACTTTCAAGGCTCTCTTTCCGTGTATGAACTATGGATCCACCAAGTATGACAATATATGGAACTTTCTTCCTACGAAACGAACCTGGCTATTATACCAAACTGTCAAAGTTTTTCTACCAACTCTTTGCAAATAATTTCCAGATACTTGATATTGATAATGTAAATCCAGAGATGATGATTAGTAAAGATTGTGGACACATTAAAAGCACAAACATACATTTGAATTTTGCTTAATTATAAATCTCAAGACTTGACACGAAAACCCAATAGTTCATGCACCCATGGTTTATGTGATTATACAGATAAAGACCCACGAAGTAGAGGATATTATGAAATCCTGGGTATGGACACATGAGTTAAAACCATAGTCTGGGATCCGCCTACTCCCTAGGAACCCCATGTTTATCCAGTGACCCAAATGCGGTGGTTCCCCATCTGGATAGCCAAAAGTGTGACTTGGGACAGTCTGGATATTACAAGATGGAGGTCAACAAATACATTAACAAATTGTAATAGAAAGGACAATAGATAAATTAATCGTCAAAAGTGACGCATACAAGAGTAGTTTGTTGTAGGATTTTGTATGGAGTCTACTCAGTCTAGCCTTGTGTATGTGTATACATATAGGTTTTTTATGACACAAGTCCCTTAAATCTTCTAATTTTGGATTAGGTACCTTTATAATCGTGGAGAAAGACCCCCAATTCCCAAACAGTGTGTTTTTAAGAGTCCTCCTTCGTCTCCAACAGCCAAAAGTTAACCCAAAAATTGTGTTAAGAGTGAAAAAAATATCATTTCCCCTTTCCTCATCCATCCAATTTTCCTTCCTCCACCATGAGCTCATGAAAGAACCTATGGACCCCCCTATTGCCTAGCACGAGGCTATAAAGAACCTATGAACCCAAGAAGAATTCATTTCCTATCCATGAACCATTGCTACAATGAGCTCAAGAAAACTTATAAACTTGTCTACCATGAACTCAAGAGGAACCCATGAACCTAGAGAAAAAACTCTCTATCATGAGCTTGTTCAAGAAGAAGCCATGAGCACGTCTAGTATGAGATCAAGAAGAACCATGAACCCATCGTTAATCATGAGCTCAAGAAGAACCCTTTATTTGGTATAAGAACCATAGTTTATTGTTTCGGTCGATATCGTTCAGATACGGCCGCGCGGTTTGGCATGTCCTAATCCGATACCGACCGATACTGATATTGGGGGTCTCTTTTTCGGCCAATTCAGCACAAAAAATTGAACGAAAAAAGACCAATAAAAAGTGTGTACAAGTATAGTAAGGTTGTAAAAGCATGTAAAAAAAAGAAAGAAAACTTATATATCGTATGTAAACAAATCGGGAAAGGTGAGTACTATTTCATTCAATTTTAAAACTACTAAGAAACAACACTGAAAATACTTCAAATTATGACTAGATATATAAAATATATTTTCGTAAATGTTAATAATTTATTAATAAATATTTGCTTTTCGATAAAAAAAATTTCGATACTCCGATCCGAAACCGTCGATACCGCCGATCGCGATACTCATAGGAATGGTCCGATAGTGATATACTGTGAACCTTGATAAGAAGGGAGGTGAAATGAGAAAGACAACAAAATGGTAAAAAAGAATTCCATTAAAGTTAACAAAATGTTCTCTTATTATATGAGTTAACTTGGGGACTTTTAACTTACTTTGTTAGGGGTTCGGCGGGCTTATCCTTAATCACCAAGATTTGGGTATCTAACTCTAAATATGAAATATTTAGGCCTAGTTTGGGAACAACTCAAAAAAGTTTGTAAAGTGGAGCCGAGTGTAGTTTGAAGTTTTGACATTGGGTTGCATTTTATTAAACTCCACTAAGTTAACTGGAGTTTAGAGTTGAATTCTGAACTATTGGATATGGAGTTTTTCTTGTACTTTCATGTTTATATATATATATATCAGTGTAGTCAAAGGCGCGCCTTGCTCCTAGGCGCAGGGGTAGCGCCTCAGGGCACTCCAGGCGAGGCACAATTCTTAAGGCGCACCTAAGGCGCGCCTAGGTGCGCCTTTTCCGAGCGCCTTGGAATAGCTAAGGCGAGCCTAGGCGCGCCTTAAAAATCTTGTGAAAAAAATAACATTTTTAGACTGTTTTTTTAACTGTTGTACTATTTTTAGACTGTTTTTTGAACTGATGTACTTCTTTTTTTACTGTTTTCTCTCTCACTCAATTCAAAGTGATTGCAACCTAGACATGGGGGAATTTGAAGCACACATGTTTATCAATGTAGAAATCCGATGTGAATATATATATATATATATATATATATATATATATATATATATATATATATATAATTTTTTCGCCTCACGTCGCTCAGGCGTGCGCCTTAAGTGCGCCTCGGGCGATTTGGACCATTTGCGTCTCGAGTGCGCCTTGCGCCTTTGACTACCTTGATATATATATATATATATATATATATATATATATATATATATATATATATATATGGTCCTTCTATAGTACAAGCAACAAAAATGTGTATCCATACAAGCAATGGTTTCAACCATTGATTTATGATCCAATGGTTTTATTGAAATAGCTTTCTTGTAATATGACGAAGAGCAATAATTATCAAATTTTGTGGGAAACATCATTCAATGTTTTGTTTTTTTTGTTGACTTGTTTATTATCGCCTATTTTAGGTCTCTTTTTTTGTCATAATTCATTTTATTAATTCCTATTAAAGTTAGCAGGTTACAATGACATGCTATAGCAGGTCAAGTCAAAGTGTAGAAGATAACTTGAACAATTCACTATGCATTTGTCTTGTCTGTATGCATATCAAAAAAATGTTGCTTATATATATATATATATATAGAGAGAGAGAGAGAGGGGGGGGGGGTTAAGATGAGAGAAGAGGGAACAAGATGAACTTTGGAGTTAGGGAGGAAAAATCCAAAGAAAACCAAGTTTTGGTAACTGCACTTTTGGAGTTAGTTTCAGAGGTATGGTTGGAGTTTACCCAAACTCCAAAACCTTCCTAAATGCACAGGAGTTGAGAGAATTGGAGTTTGGAGGTCTAAGTCCAACGACCCTGGTTAACCCAAGTTTTCTTTTTCAAAATTGTGTTCCCTTAAGGGGCTTATATATAAAAAAAGAACCTATATATACCAAGCTTTGCAGTATCGAAATCGATATCAGACGCTTCCTATGAGTATCGGGATCAGCATTATCGACGATATCGAATCGGAGTATTGGATTTTTTTTGGTATTGAAAAGCAAATGATTACTAAATTTTAGAAGAAAAATATTTTATACATTTAGTCATAATTTTAAGTATTTTGTGTGTTGTTTCTTAGTAATTTTGGAATTGAATGAAATAGTAGTCACCTTCTCGATTGGTTTACTTGTGATATATACGTTTTCTTTTTTTTACATGCTTTTACAACATTACTATGCTTTTACACCCTTGTTGATTGGTCTTTTTCGTTCAATTTTCTTTGCTAAATTGACTGGAAAAGAGACCCAATGTCGGTATCATTCAATATCGGTATCGGTTGGTATCGGATCGGAACATGTCAAACCATATCGGTATCGGCTATATCGGATCGGTATCGGCCGATATTCCAAACTATGATATATACACACGCACAAACAAACAAACCTCTCTTAAGTGAACGGCGAACCACAACCCAGGTAACTATGGTTAAAACCTGACTTTTTGGAGCTGCTGCAGTGTAGTTGTATAATGTCTTTGCTGTCATCAAAGAAGTGTGGCTTATAAATCTCACCCAAACATTAAAAGCAATTGGAAGACAAAAATATGTGCATAAACTTGTAGTCTTGTACAATTAAGAATGTTTCGCAGTAGGCTTGTCTAATATGATTAGTCCACTTTTCAACAGGACATACTCTGCGACAAATTGCTGGGGAGAAAGCTGGAATCTTCAAGGTCCCCCCTTGCACCAACTGTATTTGTGGACAGACGAAGCTGCTTTTAAAATAATGCTTTCTTTCTTTCTTTCTGTTTTACGCATTTCCCTACATTTTTGCGTCATATTATTCTATTTTCACTTTAAACAGCAAGGAGTGCCAGCCTATACTGTTCCTCAGCCAGAAGAAGCAATGTCTGCACTTAAGGACAGAGCTTCTCATATAGGTGTAAGTAGCATAGATTTTCCATTTCTGATTGTATTATCATTTGTTATTGAATAAAGAACACGTTAAGATGCGTGTTGAATATTGGGTATTATGCATCTTATTCTGTAACAGGTTTCTTTGCAAGTAGCATCACCTCTGGGTAAGGAATTACTGAAGAATCAGCAACTTGGACTACATGGTGAGCATCAGTACCTAAATGCTGGCCTTGCAGTTGCATTGTCAAGCACTTGGCTTCAAAGAACTGGTCATATAGATAACTTATTTTCCAACAGTTCTGTAAGTTTGAAGCTTGGCTCAATTTGTTATTTTATTATACCAATCTGGACACGTTATCACTTGTTATTTTCCGCAAGAAAACAGAGTAGTCTACCAGAGCAGTTTGCAAGAGGGCTCGCAATGGCCAATTTACAAGGGCGAGCACAGATCATCCCCGATCCAAATATCAGCATGCAAGATCTCAATTCATCAGTTGGAGGCCTTGTTTTCTATTTGGATGGAGCACATAGCCCAGAAAGCTTGGAGGTGTGTGCAACATGGTTTTCTCATGTTAGTAGAGAAGAAACGGAAGTGTGTGATCCCTTGGAAGGAGGATCTCATGATATATGCAAATCTACAACAAAGGCAAGACCTTGTTTTTTTTCTTCTTCTCTTACTGAGCTATTCCTATGTAAACTATCTTGTTTACAAATGCTAATATACCGAATGTTATCTTCAAAGTATACTCTGATAGATAGGTCATATGAATATTCTTTGAAACCATATTGCAGATACTTTTGTTCAACTGTATGTCAGTCAGAGATCCTCAAATGTTGCTTCCACCTCTAGTGAATACTTGTGCTCATCTCGGTAAGTCGTATGAATTACTGCATTTCTTTTTCTTATGAAGAGAACAAGTAGCTTGATTCTTGAAAAGTTAGCATTGTGGTTATGATCAGTGGGCGTACTTATGTTGTTATTTACATATATGCGATAATAGGCACACACAGGCACACAAGCACGTCTGTAATGTAAATTTGATTATGTATATATGTTTGCCAAGCGTAGCTATATCTTTAACTTCAGATTCAGATCAAGTTTCACTTATTCTTGCTCTTCAAATTGATGAAGGAAATTTCTAATGATATATTGAACAGAGTCGAAATGAGAATGCTAAGATGTACAAATGACAATATACTAAAAGATAGGATAAGATATCAGTATCGTGGGAAGTTGGGGGTGGCGCTAATTGAGGATAAGATTGGAGAAAATTGTCTTAGGTGGTTTGGACGTGCAACGCAGACCAATAGATTCCCGGTAAGGAGGAGCGATAAGATGATAGTTAATGGGGTCGCCAGGACTAGAGGTAGGCCTAAACAAACATGGATTGGAGCTTTCAAGAAGGATATCATTTTTGTTAATGTTAGAGAGGCTGTGGCTCTAATAGAGTTAAATGAAAGAAAAGGATTCAAACAGCTACCCTCAAAAAAAAATTTGGGATAAAAGTTTTGTTGTTGTTATTGTGATATTAACAGAGTGGGCTTGTGCTGGTTTTTCTTTTGTAAAACATGTGCACTGGAAATGACTAATGGTTTCTCAGGATGGCTTGACTCAATCACAGGATGGCTTGACTCAATCATGTCTGCTCTAAGTTTGGCCAAAGATCAGTAAATAAGTATTTTTGCATTACTAATCTCATAGAAGCAAGAAAGAGTTACTATGGTTAAACAATTTTCCATTAATTGTATCTTATTTCTGGGTTTCATCCAATATGCAATGTACAGAGATATGGTTGCAATATACGCATCTTATTTTCACTAATCAGAATAAAACATGTTCTAGTACGATATGTCACGCCCCGATCTCCCGCAGGCAAATCGGCCGTTCCCGCTAGGCGGGAATCATCCTCGCCAGCGCTCCCGCGGAACGATCGCTTGACCCATCCGGGCGTGATGCCGCACGAGAGTGAGCCACGCCCGTGCAAGGCCGGGTTCATTGGCTGGCGGTAAGAGTTCTAAGCCACAGAGTCGCACAGATTGTCCGAGTGCAGCGGAGTCATGAACGCATAGCGATTTGGTAACAAGTTCTCTGAGTTGACAAATATAGCGGAAGCATTGAAACACAAGTTTGAAGTAAAGCAACTCTTTTATTGATATAAACATGTGTTACAGACGGCGTATAGCCGAGATTACAAGTCGCTCAAGCCTCTCTCTCTGAAACAGTAAAAGCGTGCCAAGTGGCTACAACTGTGGAATGAATGTACAGGCGATGTTCAGGCGAGTTCGGGCTATGTTCCAACATTATGTCTTGTATATGTGCTTCACTTCCGGACGCACCGTTGCTTCGGAGTGATCTACACGCCTAAGCACGCATGTTGGAGGCATCCGCACCGAACGAGGTTCTCCCGCACCCTGCATACAAACTGGTGGATTATCAGTACATTGAATGCACTGGTGGGGAAGCTACTCGTCCGCTCGACAAATCCAAACACGTAATATAAGTTCCGTGCACCAACTATTAAGTTGTCTTTCTAGTTGCCTTAAGATCAGTTTCATGCAAATATTGAATAGCCTAACGTGTCGGGCAGTGCGCCGTGCAACATGAGAGGAAACACGGCGAGACTTACCATTTTACCTTCCCTGTCCAAGGCAAACATTGTTAATTCATGCACGGGGCAAGTATAAACATTCAGGAGCATAGCATATGCAAACACGAGTATTTATTTCAAGATCGTTCAGGTGTTCAGTTTATTTGTTTCATGCGATACAGTATCTCGCACGCGGATAGCCGCTAAGCGAGGATGATTGTTTATCTATCATTTACAAGCAAGCATGCAACAAGTTAAATACAAGGCGATCACTGGCGTATGCCATAATGGACGGTATAGTCTTGACGAGAATGGTATGCAACGAAGTACAAGAGGCACTGCAAACCACTCCGCCGAACAAGAGACTATTTAGTCTTTGACGAGAATGGTGTGCAACGAAGTACAAGAGGCGCTGCAAGCCATTCCGCCGAACAAGAGACTAAGAACAATTGGTCTCGCCCGGACCGGGTCGATGCCAGTGCCCTAGCATCGCCCGCGAGACCGTTACCCTGTGCACTGGTTGTCCATGATCGAACGGGGTCTTGATTGGGGCAACAAGAGTACAAGACAAGAGTCATTGCTGTTGAGGCAACAATAGTACAAGACAAGAGGCATTGCCTGATTTCCATTCTCATAGTCGTTCTGAACAATATCCTGTATAACAGGGTGTTGGCCTGGCTTATGTTACAAGTATTGGGTCAAGGCAACGTACAAGCAGACAGGCATGCGTTCTAAGGAACATAGGCAGCACGTTTGCTCGGGCCCGAAGGTAAGCCGAGAGATGAAACCGTTAGGGACTTAGCATGCGAGGGTCTGAACATATAAGCAGTATTTCATTTTCCATGTTCTAGCATAGCAATACAAGTTGGGATTATTCCCTTAGCTAGGTGCGTTGGATTTATTAGCATGCAGGGGGTGAATCACCTAGCGACTAGCATGAATATTCCAGATTTTATGTGTGCTGGCTAAGCAACGACAAGTTCACCGTAGCCACCCACCTTAGCGATGATTCGCCTCGGTAGAGCGATACGTCTGAGCGAGCCACTGAAAGCCTAAGCTGAATTCCTGTAGGAACAAGTATGGATATATTTTGTTTCTCGTTGAGGCAAAGCGGGTGGGGACACTTGCACTATTGCCGTTTGAGACGGCAGTCCGCTTGAGCGGAATGGGGTGTTACACGATATGTATCTCCCAAGGCATGTAAGCGTGCTAGTTTTGTAACTGAATCTCATGACCAACATTCTTTTGACATGGAAAGAAACAGGTGGACAGAGTTGATCTAAAAGTATACTATGGTCCAAAGACATGTCTAGATCCTAGTATGTTATCTAATTTATTACCACTTTCATTTCACATGAAAGAATGAAATGTAAAATGGAGGTAACTGATTCGATCTAAGTTGCACCGGCGTGGTTGCTTAGGATAGCATACCCATGTACAATTCATACCCGAAACGATACCTTGACATTCTATAGGACATGCTTGGCGCATCTCTGGTTCCAGAGGGTCTCGAAACATGGTAGGACAATGGACATGCATTTGGCATCATGCAGTTCCAATGTAGATTGTATCCAAAAGTCATCATGACACAAAAGAGATTCAAGGAAGATAGAAATGATATGCTACAAGGAATTGCGATTATCTCTACGAGTCTATGACACATTAAGCTAACAAGGAAAATGAATGGCATTCCAATCCAGAAAATGTTTAAACGTAAGAAAGCAAATTTGTTGGGTCTCTAGGTTTGCTTTAGAATCAATTTACTATCTAACCCCAGCATGTCAACACAAACAAACATGTAAGGGTAGGATCTTATACACACACATACATGTGTATATGCGTATGCATAATCCTGGTCAGGATGTATAAAGTATCCAATATTTTCGAAGAGTCACCATATCACGCGGAACCTATACTGCATATCCGTGTGTATGCAACGTAGGATTGGATTGTTTAGTATATCGAAACTACACAATTATGTTATTGATGAAATCTCTCTTTTATTATATTTCTGATAGTTATTTCTTGTTTATATGTACATATGCCCCTTTGAAATAGCTCCATCGGTGATATGTTTCAGGAATCCACTTCGACAAGGCCGTTTTCGTACCAAATCAGTCAGTGTACAACAAGGTTGGTTCTCATTCGACAGCAGAAGTAGATCAGCAGGAAATTGACCTGTCATGGCAGTTGACGCTTCAAAGAGTTTGGGAAAACCTCGTCCACAAGGATAAAGGTAACATGAAATGCAAATATTTTACTTACGAAAAAAATAAGGTATTTCTAATTTATACTTGGACAACTAACAATCAAGTGACTTGTTTCGTTGTTAGGACTTGGCAACAAGACCATTGATTCTCATGAAGACAATAAAGATGGAGAGCTTAGCTCTGCAAGCAGTTACGAGAGCAGTTCAGTATTTCCTTCACTACCATTAGCAATTAAGTGGCTAAGGGAAAAGGCTCAACAAAATCGATCTATTCGGTTTCAGGTACAGACTGCAGTCTTGGAAATCAAGCAGATGTTGACTTCTTCACTTCTATCATAATTGGTAAAACCTTAGAACTGACCTTATAGGCTTGTAGAATTCATAAGACATCTTTGAGATATGCTTGTAGACTTCATAAGACATCTTTTTTATAAGATCAAATTACATCAATTAGGTTGTGGAAACTAAGAGTAAATTTATATTATTGCCATCCTGATTTCTTGTTAACTATGTGTGTACTGTGTTGAATGTTTCTCACTTCTATGCGACTTCCTTGTTACTTTCCAGCAAACAACATGCCCTCAGTTTCTATAAAACTGGCTTTAATGGCTAGCTTAGTTTTTTTCTTGTGCAAAGGAAGAACATGCTCAGGGTAGGACAGCAGTATTTTAGTGCTACAATTGGAAGAAATCATGTAACTTGTCAATGATTTTGAACACCAAATTTTGTGGAAGAAAACGAGAAAATTGTCTTATAGCTGCTTGGACGAGTAGGAAAATAAGGCGAATGATTATCCTATCATTTTTGTTTTCTTTAACCTTTTATAATTGGGTAATTCCACACAAGTGCTATATGTTTTCTCAATTCATGCATGTTGTAGGAGAAAATGTTCTCTCTTGGTACATTAGGTGTTTTAGATGGTCCTTTGAAATAAGAACATGTCTGGAGATTGTCTGGTTGCTCAATCCATCTTTACCACTTCAATTATCTTCTCATGATACTCTAATATTAAGCCTATGCTAATACTAAAACCTGAGGTATCACTTGGCGCTTCAGTAATGCCAACCAATGGCAAGGCTTGATGCTTGCTTTCTGGAGGATCCAGGTTTATTGCAAAAACGGACTCCATATGTTGGGGGCTAATGCTACATACCTTCCTAGACCATGCATTAGCTGGAGCCTCATGGCATGCAAACACTTTTCTTAGTACTTCAACCTAGCATAGATATTAGACTTGTTAATGAAGATTCTCTTCTAGTCTAATAACCCAATCTAGTTGGTGATTTAATTTCACTACTTCTGTGTCTCCTTTCAGGTCTTGGTGACTGGTTCATTGCACCTAGTGGGAGATGTTCTGAAACTGATCAAGAGGTGACAAGACAAAGACAAATCAATAATGGTTGCAGTAGTCCTTGAGGTAAAGTTAATGTGACGGTTGGATCAGTCCACTGTTGGTGTGATCACATTCAATGCCTGTGGACACTGCTATCCTGTATTCTCTTTGCTGTTTGTATACAAGTAAAACAGGTACATTTTTTTATCATCTGCGATGATGTTCTAGTCAATTTTCAACTTAATTTCGGTGGAACGAGCCGACAAAATATGGAAGGGCCTCGTGATGTGTCATTGGATGTCTCATGAGTTGCACAATCAATTGGTGAACATGCAAAGTTGCCTGAGCTTGAGTTGTCATGGACCCATTGTAATATCTAAATTATGGGGGAGGCCTTTGTATAGTAAATCTTTGTTTGTACAAGTAGTTAATTGTTGGCATTTCGGGGTTGGATGTAAAGCAACATTTAGGTTGATCATAATAAAGGGTTCATTTCAGCTCAGTATCGTGTTCATCTTATTCTAGTATATAATTATCTTCAAGTCTGAAAGCAAGTAGCAAACAACATGAGGGTCTGTAGCAGCAGGACACCAAATAGTTGGATGGTTCTTGACCAACAAAGTTACGAGGGAGAGGGGCGCTATCAGAAGATGCCGCGAGCAGGGTCACTACACTGGAGAGAGGCGTTGTTAAAGGTAGTGTAAGACACTAATATCTGTCACAGTACAATAATTTAGGTTATTTACACTAACCTCTCCTAACGTACTTTTTTATTTTTGAAAATAATTACCCTAATCCCCCTATGTCCCTAATCCCCCTATGTTTTATGTTTATTATACGGTATGTTTTATGTAAATGATTATTACATTAACCACGCTTACAATATAAAGGACAGAGAAGGTTTGTGTAATTATTTTTAAAATAAGGGTGATCCGTTTAATAAACATAAATAAAATATATAAGAGCCACATGTTAGTGTAAATAATCCATAATCCATAATTTAAAGAAGGTTATTTTTCATTCTTTTCCAAACATTACTTCTTCCATTTTGTGCAGGTTGATGAAATGATGAGGAAATACAGAAAAGGTCATTATCTTGCCTTTCGGAAGTAGTATTTTTCTTGCTCTTTATCCTGGTCGAAGCGTCATCTTTGGTCCTCCAAACGCCAATCACCCGCAAAATTAAAATTTACGACACTGTGTTCCTACATTTGTAGTCTAGAATATGCAACTGCAAGGAATCATGTACTCTACTCATGTACATTACTTATATGTATAGAATTTCAGTTTGTTGTTCTTGTTGGTTCTACACGTTCTCTTTTCAACATCCAGAGGTACATGAATTTTTAAAGCATTGAGCAAGTTTGATGTGCTTTTTAACATCAAGTAAACCTATTTTTATATGGTGGTTCACTTTTAATCGACATAGATGCATCAATCATGCCACAACCAATCATGATCAAGTGACATTAGTTATCATAGTAGTAGTAATCAGTAGTAACCTTCTGACTATTCCCGATTGACTAGAGGTAACGATACAGTCATCAGGAAACAGTCATGGTTACCAGAACAGTACATGGTTCTAAAGCTATGAACTACGATGGGGCCTGGTGATTCCAATATATTTAAGAACTCTTGGCGTTTGGCAAATGGTTCAGAGACTACAAGAATCAAATAAAAATTACATTTACAAACTTTATAATCGTGTTTGTTAAATAAGCTGGAATATGAAAGAACCTGTGTTCTAAGGCACCAGAAACACAAATATGCCAAATTGTGTTGCAATATTAGTCCTCATCTTTACATACACTCACAAGAATAACTAATGACGACATCCCAGCAAAAAGCTCTTGCCATAAAAATCTTTTGATTGAACTGCAAACAAAATCTCCAAAATAAATGAATTAGGATGTGTTAGACACTAGATTCTAGAGTAGCTGGCGAAGTTGTTGGTTTTCCTTTCTCAGTGACTGCAGCTCCTTCATCATCTCATCTTGCTTTTCTAGGACTAAATTCACTATGCGTGACATTTCCATCTGTTACCATCATAAAGAAGGCAAACACTCCAAAAAGTAAGATGTCGTGAGTGACGAATCATGAAAAAAAAATCTGGATATAGAGATTCAATAAATCATGCAAAACTAAATCTAAAGCAAGGATTGAAAATATCATGGCATTCCTTCTACTTGTACTGGAACACCGACCAACATAATCCTGGCATTGAAGAGCAGTACATGGATGAAATGGAAAGACAGCCAGAATGGTAAGGGTCAAACTAATACAACGAACTTGTTCCTACGTATTGCTGCTTGCTTAATATATTTGTATCGTCAACTTTGAACATATCAAAATTGTCTTTAAAAAAAATGTATCACTAAGAAGAACTTGAAGGAAATAAGTTGAACAAAAACTTTTGAATTGGTATTATGCCTCAGATCTCAACTAATAGTCCTCTTTAACAATTATTATACAGATGGTTCAATGCCGCTCTCAGGTCTCACACGTATTATTTGAGTTGCTTAAATGATATGGCTTGTTTCACAGAGACAAAGATTGTTGCTCACTAAAGCATTCTGTTCAAATTATAGAATAGGGGTAGACCAAATACACATGAACTTAGGCAGTGAAAAAAGGACAGTTGTGTTGCAGAGATTCCTAACTGAGCTTAACTGAAAAAGGACAGTTAATTACTTTCAACAGTAAGTTTGTGGGATAACGGCTAAGTTATTGTTTAAAGTCAAAATGTGAAACATAAAATGATTTCCTATGGACCAATACTATAAGCAGTTTTCTGAGTTTGAGATTTACCTCTTGCATATGGAATTGTCTTAGCAGCTCGATATGAAGGTTTTTCACATCTTCATGAATAAATTTCTGTGCAGAGCCCAATGTTTCTTCAAGGGTGCGTTGAACTAGCTGAAGCGAAAATGATGAAGTTCCCTGTTGCTCATCTGCTGGCTGACCAGAGGCCTGTGGTGCTTGAGATGCTTGCCCCTGTTATGAACATAAACATACACATCAACTTTTTGAGCTGAACACAGTGTTTGTGAACAGGTATTATTGATACACATCAACTTTTTGAGCTGAACACTGTGTTTGTGAACAGGTATTATTGAATTACATTGATTGCTGGAAGGATCCCAGTCCCTGTGGCAGCTGATGAATCTTGCCTTAATAGCATGTTATGTAAGAGCTCTTCTCTAGTTTCTGCTCCTGTTTTCTTTAATTTTGGTGAACCCAGTGCTGAACCTATGCCATCTCTGAATGATGAGTTAGTGCTCATTCTCTCAGCATAAGTAGAATATCTTCGGGGGAGGGTTGATGGTACTGATCCCGGCAACTCAGCATTTGTGAATTGTGTCATTACTTTGCTCCCTATGGATGTTGAGAAAGAGCTTGGATTGTTAAGGGATGAAGATTCCAAAAGAGAAGAAAGGCTCTCACTATCAAAGGTGACTTTGCTTTGCAGGTTCAGTGATTTTAATCTAGAACTTGTCAAAGAGTTAATGGTGGAGTGGCTAATCGATGAAGATGAATCTTCTAAGCCTGCAAATGTTGTCTCAGATGAAAAGGGTACAGAAGGAAGAAAGCGATTTAACCCAGAGGCTGACAACTGTCGTATATGTGTTATTTTTTCAGTTAGCGCATTTCCACCCCAAGCTTCAGGAGGGGTTGGAGAGAAAGAAGATTCACTCTTTGAAGATGCAGCAGGTGTAACAGTTACTTCTGAAATAGGAGCTCCATCCTACATTAAACAATTGAACAAAATATTAACAGCAAGTATGGATCAGGTTAACATGACTTACAGAACAAAATTTGTGTCACAAGTCCTAACTAAAGAGAAGTCAACTAAACCTTGGAAGGAACTGATTCAGCTTTGAATACCATGCTCTCACTTTAGAAGGCACCAATTAAATAGTGTCAATCATGAAGCCTGGAAATTATTAAGATTTCAACTAAGTACTGCCTAAAATTGACTAGCTATCCCTAGACAGAGACTTATTGAAAGGACCATCTTTACAATTTCGGGTTAGCAGTCATCCATCATCGTTGGGACGGATGATATTAAACGTTAAGGTTTGTTCCGTCCCAAGTAATAGTATAACAGACATTTCATTCATGCACAGATAACAAAGTAGAAAATAAGGTGCAAGAATTAACAATTTTACCTGTTTGGATACCACAGTTGACCTCCAATCTGAGATCGGATGAGGTTCACTGTTGCCTTCTGTAAACGGGAATCTAGGAAGAGCAGACTTCTTTTCTATTGCTGCAGTACTCTTTTTTGCTTCATCATTGTCATCCCACCAATTGCCAAGAGATGGTGTAATCGGCTGAACATCAACCAATGGGGAGAACACATCCATATCATCCTTGAAGTTATAACTAGGACGAGGTGCTTGCAGCTTTGATAAAGATCCACTTGGCCATAAGTGATTACCTTGTGGAGTTTCCTCTACAGCAGATAGGCTTGGTGTATTTGATATTGGCCCACTGGTAGATGCTGTCAGTGAATAGCGGGAAGTAGAGACTGTAGTTGCCGAGGGGAAGCTTGACATGGAGGGCAGGGGATCTGGCATAAGAATAGAATCTTCACTAATACCTCCAAGAAGAGCAGTTTCAGGTGTACAATTATTCTCATTTACGGTGACAGGCTTTGATCTTTGCCAGCACAAACTTGCAACAGCCTGTTAGAAAGAGAAAAATTAGTGACAGCAAAAGGACAGAAGTAAACAACTGTTGGTGACAAAATCATGCCAACAATGGTTATAGATGAGAAATGAAAATTACAGAAGCATATACCATCAACTTGAAGGACTATCGACAAGACATTAAATTTATAATTTACAGTGGAACAATAAGGGACTTACAGAAACCCCAAGAAAAATATTTTTAGAGATAAAAACATGATAACTAGGATAGTTCATGGTAGCAAACATGACTAGCTGGAATATGACATTACAAAGTTGGAAGAAAGTCTAGCACTTGGCACCGTTTATCCTGAGATGTATTTAAAAAAAAAAGGTAAATCCAGCACGGCAGTGAATCTGTTTTAGCTCCAGTAAATTTTATCTCCTGATTTAGCTCCAACACATTTAATCTCCTGCAACTGAACAGAAGCTTAAGTTTGCCCAACTTGCATGAGTTAATATCAATCGTACCTCTAGGTGCTTTAACTTGACAAGTCACTTTCTCTTAATAGTTAATACACAATGGGGAAAAAACCACATTTACTTAAAGGATATAACTGAATAACCATATCTTGTAATGTTGCATATACATTATAAAACTCATGAAGAAACCTATTGTGTACAATACATATTTGGGCTATTGCTTTCAGTGGTGTCTGCAGATTTGCAGAACATCCAATATGTCATCATGTTTCAGTATATAACAAAAAGAAAGGTGACGTAAATTCAACTGTAGTATGTTTAAGTTCAAATTAATAGTAGAAGATATAAATCTTTCTTTCTTCTTGCTAAGGTTTTGAGCCGGAAGTAGTATTATATTAGACCATAGTTAATATAAATGTTTGAAAAAAATGATTTCTATATACATTCCTGAATATATTTAAAGTATAATAAAAATATAATCCGAAGAAAAAATAGATATTTAATTGAGAATGAAATTCACCAATAAGATAATGACTTACATAAAAGATCACTAAATTAACTTAAATAGTGGCGCACTGTTAATTTCATTAACAGCAATACAACAGCACCATGTACAAAGCATATGGAACGACATGAACACAATGATAAAAATGCCATTCTAGTAACCAATATCCCATATGCGCCAGCAACTTCACAGAAAATTGATACCTCAGATGTGTTATATGCACGAAGAACAGTTATAGGTTGAGGTCTTCCCCGAACGTCATAGAATACTACACGCCCACTGTTTGTTCCAGCAGCAAGTATATTACCATCATCGCTATATGCCAGTGAAGAGAACGGAGCCTCATAAGGAGTGCAAGATGTGGGCCTTCTTGACCCTGAATCATACGTATACAACTTTTTATCGAGACCGACACTAGCAACTATCTGTAGTAATAAAACATGTATCAGGACTAGAAAACCAGACAAGATTTAAATCAACACAGTATTATTTTTACCACCATGAACATCAACTTAAAATACATCAGCTGTCCATTTATACAATTGAATTTCAGGGAGAAGATAGGACCTTGTCACTTGATGGAGAGAAACAAACACCAGTAGTGGGAGCAGAATGCTGCTTCAGCCAAGACACCTGTGAAAGCAACAGCAATACAAATAAACATGCAGTGACAATCATGCTTGCTTATAACTAAAACCAGTGTCCCAAATAGCATCTTATTATTTTCCATGCATATTGCATACATAAAATTATGTTGATTATAACAATGCTTAGTTTAATACACAATGTGCTAGTGGTGGTTGGTGACTTGGTGTTACAGATAATTTAAGATTATTAACTTTCTTGGCTAGCATTTGGAATTACCAGTTATGGAAGTAGATGGGAGGTACTTACATTAATGTTATGGATCTTACTAGGACAACCAATTATATAATGAAACTAAATATTTCTATTATGCTTCTGGTATTAAGGTATAAGCAATTCTGGTATTAAGGTATAAGCAACTCGCTAGCCTTTGTTTCAAATTTCTTGTGGTACTCTGATTAGATTAACAGAAGATAGAATCGTATTTGGAGTTACTAAAACTATGGACAGACGTCACGAAACAAACATGGATTGAGGCTAAAAAGAGGATACGTAGTTGTTAACATTTACATTACAGAAAAGATGGTCCCTGATAGACTGAATGGTAGAACAGAAAATTAGAACCCAAAAAAGTTGGGACAAATGGCTTTCTTGTTGTTGCTGAAATTAATTAGATGTCTCATGTTTAATTCGCAATTGTAACTTGATTTCTTTGATGGACACGACATGTGAGAGAGGAGATGACCCTTAGCCGAGCTAAATGGACGATAAGGATTCATGTAGCCGACCCCTAAAATTTGTAAAGGCTCTATTGTTGTTGTATGGCAAGTGATATTTTCTATCTGGTATTTGTCTAACAATGGATCTCAAGGATCCTCCAATAGTAAGATGCAATATCCACCATCCATCATTCCAACATAAGATCTATTTCGCTGACTTGCTGCAAACATGCAGTGCCAGCATCCAACAATCTAATCCATAGGTGATAATGGGATGCTGTCCCTTTTCTCGGATATGAATGTGTGTGTAGTGTGTATATATAAGCAAAGGGGAACAGAAAAACAGAAACTAAGTTGTCACAATAATTCCTTTCTGCAGTGACATCATTACTGCATGCTGCTATTCATTTCCTATGCATTTAAAGATGAATGTGTATCTGAGTGGGTCATAAACATACACCCTCCTCCTTGTTGATTGTTGACATAATCTGCCTCTTCGCCCACCTTCTCTCATGATTGTCACAACCACAATCCATTAAGGAATCCAGCCACAACTCACCTCTCTCTACACCCTACCCACCAGGGTCACTACTGCCTCTCTTCTCCAACTGTTGCACGACCACCATCTCCACCATGGCCAACTTCTCCTCTTTTGTAACTTCCACGGTTCCACCACATGCATCATCTATCACAAAATTCACAACCATAAACCATTTTTTTTCTTTTACCACCATGCCCACAATTGTTACCCTCTCCTTTATGTCGTGGCTACCACTCTCACAACTGATGGCACCACCACTCATCCTTCTTGTTTTTAGGGATATTGCTAGCACCAAGATCACCATGTAGGCTGTCACCATTCATCTATCTCATCACCACCATTCCTCTCTCTCTGTTGCAGTCATCATTCAACTCCCCCACCACCAACTAAGCCATGAACTCCACGACCGCTCCTTCCTCATAGTTTCCGTCCTCATCTAAAGACCAAGTTTACTATTCCACCCGTTAGTGCCATCTCCTATCCTCTGATCACCAAGCTTTTCTCATTGCCTAAGAGTTTAATTGGCTCGCCGCTTCCCGAATAGCATTATAACTTCATCTATTATTTGAAGTTTATTTTCCCTTTTGTTGTCATAGATATCCATGCATAATTTTGAAGTTGCTGTAGATTAATTGGAATGAGTCTTTTATGCTTCATAGAAAGAAAACAAAAAACAACTTACCTTCCTTTATATATATATATATATATATATATATATATATATATATATATATATATATAAAGAGTTCACAGTAGTATTATACTTAAGTTGCACTATAAGTGTAATGGCCTCTATCTAAGGGGGAAAAAGAAATGTTGTCTTCTCTACCTTTCTTATGTGAAAATTTTCAGGTTTGGAGCAAGGGAAAAAAAAGCAATTACCAGGTTGCTTGGATGGGCATTGGCACATTAATCAGACAAATCATGCCTCAAACTCCCATTTAGCTTTCTCTCTCTCCCAATAATAATAAAACAAATTCACCCATCCTGCTCTCAGTTGTCCTCAAAAGAAAAAAAAGATGGAATCTGTCCAGTTATTTCGGCCAGTTTCGGATAATAACCAATATCTCACGAGGTTGTTTATGTAGCGGCTTTATCTAGCAAGTGGATTTGTCGTAAGTCATCCCTCTTTTCAAAGCTTGTAAAGGGGTAGTATCTGTTTATAGCTAAAAGGAAGAAACAGCTTTGCAAGTGAAGTGAGTTTAAGTCTGTAAAATTCAAGCAGGCATATCATATTATTGGTCGTCCCATTAATATCGGGATTCTTTTCAAGTTTCAAATAGAGGTCAACTGATACAAGCCAAAACACTATATTATGTTGCACGGACATGGAAGACTTGATAAGGACAAGGGGACACGAATATGGCACCTATTTGGTGTGTTATAGTGGACTGTCCAGGTTGTGTCCAAACAAAACGGCCCACATTTTTGGATTGTCCGTCTTTCTAGGCTATAGGTAAGGCCCAATTTGGATTTAACTGGCAAAGTTTTTTTTTTTTCTTACTTTTGGATCTGGTATGTTCAAACTTGATCTGAAATAACCGATACATATTGGTATCAATCATTTTTTGCAACCTTGGTGCATAGTTCAAGATGAACACGGAAATAGTGATCAAGTCATAAGGTTTAGCACAAATTTGGGGAGCTTACTTTCAGATCCTTCTACACCAACCATTACATGTACCCAAGAAAATGAAATCCAACCTCCTAAAGTTCATAGTTTAATTCACCCACTCTACCATCAAGACAATTAGTGAAAATTGTGCATAGGCACCGATGACAAGCTGCAAGAGATCCAAAGGCATTTGAACTTTAATATCTGTGATATCTTATTGCATAATTATGATAGTAGCTACAGTGCCACCTATGATATCATATTTCCTCAGAAGAGCAATTCCCCAATAGGGTGATGCACCTAAGTCAGAACTATGACTGATAAGATGCAAGGCGTCAGTTTTCAGGTTTAATTCTTCTTCTTTTGATTCTACATAAATGACAATGATGAGTTACTCTCTCCAAACAACAGTGTTGTTATGAAAATGAGCACCTGCAGCAAATTAATTTATTTGACAAATCTCAATAAAAGAGTTGGGCACATACATATTACTCACCTTAGGAAGGCGACCAGTTGTATCCCATAGATGTATGGATCCATCATCACCTGCTGTAACCAAAATGTGCCGACTAAGTCGAGAGTAATCAAGCACCCTTAATACCTGATTTTATAGCATACATGGAATTAAAAATCAGAAATGGAACATATGGACCTGAAAATTCTCGAACAAACCCCTAATGCATGTAAAAGTGAAGATTTGTTACAAGAGAATTCTAATGAGCGGACAAATAACCTGTCCAACTGGGTCTTTGAGCTCAGCAGCACGTGCTCCAGAAGCAAGATTATGGAGAATAAGATCCCCCTTCATACTGATAGATGCCAAATATTCGTCTTTGTAATTATACATAACACCTGTAATGGTATCTGTATGACCACTCAACCATTTTATGCAGCGCTTTCTTTGCAAATCCCATATTCTAACTACACGCCCACTTCCCCCTGAACAAAGATATCTAGAACCTTTATTACTAAAACTGATGCTGGCTATGGACTCCTGCAAAGAAATAAAAGATTTTAAGACTGAGGCATACTTAAGAATAAATCCCTAAAGGTGATGCTAAAATGACACAGAAAAATGATAATGCATAACATGATTTGTAACACAGATGCCAGAAAGCCCAAAGTATTCAGAACCATTTTTTTATTCTGAAACAACTGAAGTGACTACTGATAGCAGTAGTTATTTCTCTTGGCATCGAACTGTAATATAGATTTAGTAAAACTGTTTATTCAGTACCATGACCTTGATGCTAATTCGAGTGTAGAGTAAGTAAAAATAACATACCTTTAAGAACATACCCTAGCTGTGTCATATCACACACACACACGCAATTGCAAATGACGTCCCTAATTGTGTCATATGCCATTGGAGCCTGTCATTCTTTTTCTAGAAACTATACAAATTAAATGGTTTCGGATATTTCCCATGCAAATTTCCCCTTCCTCTCCTCAGTACATCAAAATACCTACAACTGGTGGTGCTAGCGGAGAATATTGGCATCAAGTCCCTCGCCTCTGGCTCTAGCTACAAGTTATCTCAATGACAAAGATGGCACATGCAAACCCATGCAAAGGATGGTGATGATCAGAATAGAGGTAGTGATGAACTCGTGTAATCCTGCACTTAGTGACACTGCCCCTCTATCTCAGATTTGATGCTTCAGCCAGTTGATGTGGTTGACTACCCAGCCAAAGAATGGTGATCATTCACTTAAGTTAGGAAAATAATAAAAAAAATCCAACTTATAGCCAAGCTGGTTGGGTCAGGAACAATGGTCCCACGTCAGGTCTTGCACCTCTCACTTAACCATGGATATCCTACTTTTTACTCAAAATAACGGAAACCAGAAGGTAAGTACTTAGGAAAAAGCTCAATTTTTATATAAGGTCAAAAACATTGCGAGCTGTATTAATACATCTTTCAATAAGTTCAAAGACAAACTTTAAGCAATCAATAATCACTGAGTTCAGTCTAAAATAGCCAATGTCCTATTAAAACTATGCTTTGTCTCATACTCGTAACCTTGTGAGTACCCTTTTGCTTGTAAGTGAGAATGTTCAATTATACATCTCACGATCTCCTCCAAAAGTCAACATGGCTCATTGGCTCTTGAAAGTTGAAATGAAAATTCTCACATTTTTCTCATATTGGCCTAACAACTCTGTGATTTTGTCTTTTATTGAAGTTGAGAAACTTTTAAGCAAAGTTCTATGGAGCTTTGAATGTCTGCTATTTACCCATGTTCATCTAACTAACCGTTTAACCCAAAAAAGACACTCATGACCAAATTGCATCTAACTTATATATATAAAGAAGGTAATTTTATATTGGGATATTTTAGCAAATGTCCCCATTACAAATATAGAAACTAGCATATACCTCCACTTATTTAAAAAACTAGCAAATGCCCCCATTCCTTTGTATGCAACATTTAAAATTTTAAGATATAATCCCACTATTTTAACCGAAATTTTGATTATTTTACACATAATGGGGGCATTTGCTAATTTTTTAAATAAGTGGGGGTATATAATAGTTTCTATATTTGTAATGGGGACATTTGATAAAATATCCCTTTTATATATATATAAAGAAGGTAATTTTATACATCCAAAAATAAAGGTTCATAAAAGGGTGATAGGACTCAACTACCCATCACCCAGACACACTCAACAATCAACTCTGAGGAAAACAACTATTACAAACCCAAGCTAACAGAGAAAACTACGTAAGTTTTAAAGTCACCCCTTTAGTGATCTGTTACGAACAAAGGATGAGGGCTCTTTCCCCAACCCAGGCCTCCTCTTCCTTGTCCCTTGCAATAACAGGCCATGATCTCCGGCTTGGAGAAGCTCAAGCCATTTGGCAATCAACATAGTCAGCTACGTAAGTTTTTTAGTCACCCCTTTAGTGATACGAGAGCTAACACGAATAAAAGATGTGAGGTCATTCCCCAACCCAGGCCTCCTCTTCCTTGTCCTCTGCAGTAACGAGCCATGACCTCCGGTTTGGAGAATCTCAAGCCATTTAGCATTCAACATAGTCAGTTGTTGAACCCCCATCGTGTCTCTCCACTTCATTTTCCTCATCCTCAACCTCCTCATCCGAAGCATCTGTCGAACTCGCAACAAAGATCCAACTTTTGGCAGCAGGCTATATCCTAACCCTTGAATGAAGCTCATGTTGCTGGATTTACTCTAGGTCCAGCCAACGTACATCCCCCAGCAGATGCACATGACCAGTACCCCCAGAAAGGACAACATTTGTAGGGTCGAGCTCCATACTTGGGCCTCCACACGTCTCCTCCCTAGGAGGGATAAACACCATCATAGCCAAGGACACTCCAACAATGTCATTATCTATGTTAGACAAGTAATTTGGGTAAAAAACTGGGATGAGCTCACCAGCTACAGGGTCGTATCTTCCCGAGCAATCCTTAAGGATACCAGAGCTGGCCTAAGTGAACATCCCGGACAATGAAACTTTAGACAAGTGACTTGAGTGAACTGTAAGATCATGGCGTTATCCTCCTTTAGTAGTCAAGTGAGAGCCTCTCCCGTTCGCCAACACAAAAGGAGCTCCGGGTGTGTTTGCCAATGTTGAAGAAATAGGGTTTCGGTAAACCTAACAGAGACCTGAAGGGAAATGTCACATCGCGTTCGAAGGACCTCCACCAGCTCTTCACGAATACCCTCGCCAGCTGGGTCGGGACAGTGAGGTTCCGCGTGGAGAATAAAGTAGCATGATGCACAAACTGGCAGAACCACTCATACAGAAGCATATGCTCGAGTCGCTACCCATTTGGAAGCATCACGGGAATGACTTTAGGGTAGGCATGTGCAACCGTGACCTCGACCAGCACCCTAGCATACGTCGGATACTTATGTCGCTCGGTAGCCACATCCATTCGGAGAGTCCCGATCACATTGGAAAGCTTGCGGAGGGCCGAGTCATTTCAAAGTTGTAAAGGGAGTTTCGAGAACTAGACTGGGTAGGAACAGCCGCAAGCAGGTCCCGCTTAAAGGAGACCAAAGGGTCCTAACCGCTTGAGAATGATCAGACGCCACCACAGAAGACTTTCTCCATATCTGTGTCAAAGAAGAATTTGACAAAAAAAATAACCATTTTCTCGGGAGAAGACCTCTACATACCCCACCAGTCACCAAGTACGATGAGCAAACACAGCAACAATCAGGTAGGAGGGACAAAGCCCTAGTACATACATTACCGGAGTGAGACATCACTCTGCCACCGATAGCACAACGTCGTCCAGGGAGATGTCGGCTCTACGAAGGCCATCGAGAATGAGCGGTTCCTCGTAGTGAAGGCATACGTCTTCCTCTACCACCGCCAGGGAACAAATCGTCTTCCTCTACCACCGCCAGGGAACAAATCGACACCTGAGTCTTCGGTTTATATATGGAGAAAACCATTTTCCTATAGTCCCTATTCAATTCTGAAACCCATTTGCTCCCTCCCTTCCGTCGGTCAAAATGTCTCTTGAGCAACCTTGGAAGCCAAATCTCCTAGGAACGAATACACGACCCTTTGTGCTAGACCACGATTCCCCAATCCTAAATACGGTTATTGAACTCTGGGTCGGCCCTAAGCGTCAGACCTACCCCGACTCATCCCAATCATGGACCCACCTCTACTCTGCATCGAATTCCTAGGGCCCTAGGCCTCCACGCAGTTTTGCTACCTCCTCTCTTCAGCGGATAGGCTCGTCTTCGTCGATACATAACTGTGGTTCAGTCTTCTCCTCGGCTCTCGGGGCCAGGAACATCCTTTCCTTTCGTCACATTAGGAGAAACAGGCTCCTCACTTAGATGGAAACCTTCATTAAGCACATGATCGCCACCTGCGATATATATATATATAAGGCATCGAAATCTTCGAACACCCAAGGCTCGAGGTTCCCCAAAAAACCGATTCCTCTGGAATCGAAGATTTTCATTTGATCCGACTTCGATCGGAGAAAGCCTCTGGAATTGGAACAGATGTGGTTCGCCGGGTAATATATATATATATATATATATATCTATATATATATAACTGCCCACCCCACCACCACACCCCCCCCCCCCCAAAAAAAAAGTGCCAAACCTCACCACCTGACCTCCTTCCACAAAAAAACCCAGACACAAAAACAAGTAGAACCTAATATAAAAGTGCGCATTAAAGGGGCATAAAATACATATATTGTATATTAATATATTATACGCTGTCAAATTATTATACAGCCTTGCTACAGGTTTGAAAATTTTTAAAAAGTCATTTCAAACAATACTGTATTATTTCACTAATAACATTAACAAACTAAACACCTTGAATAAAGTTTAGGGTGCATCACACACTGATGAGGGAAACAATCATAAGACAAGAATGACAATCAAAGATACTTCCAGTTAAAGCAAACAACTTAGTTTATCCATGACCAGCTTTGCGACACCCCCCCCCCCCCCCCCCCCCCCCCCCAACCCCCACACACCCCAGCTCATCTATGCAGAATATTTGAGGTATGTATGTAGAATCTTCATTCAACTACATTGCATCAACAAAGTAGTGGAATGAGATTATTGTCCACAATAGATGAAAGATAAATTGCGCTGTCATACGAAACTTCAACTTATGCAATGATGAATAGAACACAACTTAAAATAATTCAAGTTATGAATGAACGGAAACAAACAGGGAGAGGATAAACTTCGACAAGCAAGAACTTCGTTTATGCTAGTGCTACATATTTATCTATGTACTTAAGTTACCTACAGCTCATCACCAACATAATTCCATTACATATTTATCTATGTATTTATATTTACCTCAAGCTCATCACCAACATCATTCCCAGAAAGAGGTATTGTCCCCATACTTTGACCATTTTTATGCCACAATGAGATTTTCTTATCATCTCCAGCACTGGCAACAACTAGATCTGAAATAGCCAGCATATCATACAGACAAGCATATTAGCAACAGCTAAATGAGTATTTCTGAGCTACAAACAATCTTATGTTCACATCTAATTGTGTTTCTCATACTCTACTAAAAAATGTATCAGTGCCATGAAATCCCTAACCTAGTGCAGCGACGGTGGACAAATGAGTATCAATGGATTCAATATGGCCATAAAAGTAATGTTGGAGGAAGACACCCTTTCTTTAGACAAACAGGTAAGTACTCATCCAAGCTCAGATGGATGAAGACTCCTACTGTCAGTGATTTATGTCTGACCTTTGTCAAGTCCAAAGTCACTAAACTATATTAAACCAATATAGTTTATCACCATGGAATGTAATATGTTGTACTGCAAGCTGGCAACCAGCCCATGAAGAACCAAAAATAAACTCATTCATCCATAATTACAACATATTTGAAAGAATCCTGGTATCCCACCATTATTGGGTAGTTCAAATATTTAAGGTATAATAGGGAGTCAGGGACATGCTTAATATCTCAAATAGAAGCAGCTTGAAAGCACGCACATACATATAGACACAAAATATTCCTCCTATCCATTGAGCAAAAAGTACCACTAGGCACACAGACAATCTCAGCTATCCAAATCAAAGATTGAACTGTTCATCATCTACAGATCCTCGATAGTCTACAATCGCATTAATTGGTTTGGATAGCATCAAGTGAAATATAAGTAACAAAATCATGGTTTATGGTTTCAGCTACTTCGGAAAATTGGTACCATGTCCGTGTCACCTCATATCGGACACGTATTGGGCACGACAAATACACCAATATGCACTAGGACAGGCCAAAACTGATGCCAAGTCCATGAGCCATCATGTCACATTCATTTCTGTGGGAACACATTGTGTCGAGAATAATTTGCATAAAAATACCATAAACCTTCTTCCTATAATCACTTTAATACCACTTTTCTTTATTGTTTACGTGAATATCATAAACATTTTGAGTAATTGGCTAATTGCACTTTAATACCCTCGACTTTAGTCGAGGGTTAGACTTAACCGTCATCTACACATGATTGATTTAGGACCACTTTTCCCTAACAAAACTAAAAAATTCTCAAACTTTTTCCTTCCATCTCTATCCATTCCCACCTCCACAATCTTTCTACCTACACCTCCACCACCACAACTTTCTCTACCTCCACCTCCACCATTGTCACGCCCCGGACCCGCCCGGGCCGCCGCTCCGTCCTGCATCGCCCCGTGTGGCCGGAATTAACGAACCGGGCACGAATCACCGTGCCTCGGCGCGCCCGACGCGAATCACCGCGCCCGTCCCGCGGGTGCGAGGGAGGAAGGGAGCTAAGCGAATGGCCCGTTCGAGCTTTCGGGGGACGTGATGCCGCACAGGCCTGGGGTTGCGCCCGTGCAAGGCCAATCGTTTAAGTTGATAGTTGGTTATCATCGCATCAATCGAGTAAGCAGCGGAAAGGGACTTGTTGCAATGCAATGCATTTAGCCAACTGAGTGTTCGGGACAATCGAGGCAACTTGGGTTTCCTTTAGCAAAGGCACACGTTCGTTCCATACATTATGCCCCCTTATACGATAGCATTCTCGGGGCAACAATCGAAACCAGGATTCCGGGTCTTGGGGACTGTGGCACGTCTATCGCTCCCTCGGACGATCCAGTACCTGCAAGCAAGTAAACTGTTGGTGGGTCAGCACTTTATACAAGTACTGGTGAGATAAATCAACTGAACAGAAACAAGCATTCACTCAAACCAACACTAAGTAATCATGTTATAAAACATTACATTACTAGTGATCTTTCTACTTTTACCTAGGTTCGTTTCATGCAGTTCTAGCAGAGTCAATTTACATTGATTGGAAACATGTTTGGAAACAGAGTTTCATATTGAATATGCAAGCAAGCAAACCGTTCATGTTCCAGGGTGTGCGCAGCGTGTCTCGTGCGACTCCAGGGTCAGATGCAAAGCTAGACACACAATGCACGATCTTAGGGGCAGTCACTATCCAAGCCAACAAAATGACTTAGCTATATGCAGGGCGGTCCCCGAGTATCTCAGGATCGTCAGCTGGTTGTACAGCATACCAATGACTCTTTATCTGATGCTAGAGGCAGCTGTGACTCATGGTTGCTTTCCACTATCTCTGTAGCAACCGTGACACATGCAGTTCAGCTTTCCACCAATAGCCATTGTCCGACCGCATGCGAATGCATGGAACACTATCAAATAAACTCTAGTATGCAGACGAGACGAACCATCAGAATACAATCGTTGTTGCGGGGCAATCCGACTTATCACTTGAACACGTTCAGGCACAGTATGGTTCTCTCGAAGCATAGACGATAGTGAACATGTTATGCATTCTAAGCAAGCAATTCAGGATTATCGTTAAGCAGACATTGTTTCAAAGACAAGCTAGGTGAGTTCGTTCATTAACATGCAAGGCAGGTTCTATCATTCTCTTATGAAAACATTGCAAGCAAAAACTCAGGTTATTATTAAGGCGTGCAAGAATCAGAGAACGAAGTTCTGCCCACTCACCTGATATATAACGCCGACACGGAGCGGGACGTTACAACCATCTTAATCTCAATCCAAGTCTCCAATCTCCACCACCTCATCCATCTCCACCATCATACCTATCTCCTCTTCCACCGTTTCTAAAACCGACTTCCATCTCGAGCTCCACCTTTCACCACCTCGACCTTCACCACCTCATCCATTTCCATCTCCATCCACCCTCCCCAACAATCTTCAAAGTACACTTCGTCCAACTCCCTCTCATTCTTCTTCTCCATCTACACCATCTCCACCAATTCATCCTCCATCTCCACCTATATCTGCACTTCCTCCACCACCTCCAAACTCTAGTTCTCCTTTATTTTCATTTCCCATCACGATCACCTAATCCACTAACTATCACCACCTCCAATCCGAGTCTCACACCCATAAGATCTAGTCCCATCACAACATCCTCCTTCCTCCTCCGACATGTTGCTTAAGGGAGAAGAGGGGAAGGAGGATGAAATGGTAGGAAAGGAGAGGTATAAGTGTCTTTTTATCTTTTTCCTTAATGTCGCATGATAACAAGCGGAACATTTTTTATGATATTGAATCATCATTCCAATCTTCTTTCATCAAAATAAGGTCAACTATGGATCATAAGAAACTCTATAGAAGAATTGACAAAGTATTTATGATTGGGTGCTGACCTAACATCAACCCTCTATGTTGATGCCAATTTCCTAGCTGATATTGTTATGAGCATGAGAGGGTTATGCATAAAACCTAGCCAACTAGTTGGCGGATGGTAAAACTACCTTTTGGCTATGCATCTAAATCATGCAACCAAGAAACATCCTTCAAGTTCTCTAGACTATAAAGAGGCTAAAGTATAGTTATTAAAGGTGCATTGCAACGCAAATGTTGTTTGGAGTAAGGCGTGAGTCTCATGAAGGCGAGGCACAAGTTTAGTCAAATATGTAAATTATTTATTACTAAATTATTGATTATAAATCATGTGTAATAAATATCAGTGTTCTAAAATTCGTTGTGCAGGTTCGGTGCGTAGGAGGGCCGCCTAGCGTCTAGGCGTCGAACAAGTATCGGACAGTTTTTTTCTCTTCTCCTACTCCCTTGTAACAACTTATATAGTATTTTTTAACTAATATGGGTTCTATTTACTATTTCTCTCATCTCTAAACGTCTCTTGTTATCTATTACATAGTTTAAACACTTCTACAAAGCTGCAACAATGAAAACATTAGATCAAACTATCATTTTGTATGAACAATAAGACAACTTTATTGTATGTTTTACTTTTGTAAGAACAATAATACATCCAAAACATATGCATGATCCATCAAACATATCCAAAACATAACATGACAAAACATAAAAAAGTATCATAACTCTTAAGCATCAAACTCTCTCTCCATAGTCTTCCAACACAAGGCGAACAAGGCGCCGGACAAGTCTGAACAGAGCCACACAAAGACAATCGCATTATACCGCCGAATAGAGAGTTTTCATTTCGGCCTAGGGGCGCCTAGCGCCTAGGCGTCCGAACAGGCTGGTTTTTAGAACACTGATAAATATTATTTGTAAACAAATGAACACTAAATTATTGATTACTTATTGTTTTTGTTTTTACACAAGAATATGATTACTTCATTGTTATGTTTTCTTCGTGTGAACTATATGCAATTGCGTATTGATACTCTAATAGAAATACCAATAATCCAAATTAGAAGTAAATGGGTTTTAATCACTTATCTTTCTAGAAAATATGTTGTTTTTGTCAAACCAAAATTGGCAAAGGAGAATGGTGAGAAACGAAGAGGAGGTAGAGAAGATAAGAAAAAGGAAAACAATATATTTGATTGAGTGCTTCAAAACCAATGTGAAGGTGAAAGTCATAACGAATAGGATAAAAGGATTTTAGGATTTTTTTTTTTAACGAAGTTTCTGATCTTTTTATTTGTTCTGATTCTTTTCTTACAAAAGGGATATTAAAGACATGCAATAATAATTTCTACATATAAAACAACAATAATGGTAACTAAAATACATTAATAAAAAATAAAAAATAAAATTTAATACGCATTGGGTACGGTTTAGATGAGTTGGAGCCACGCCCAGAGGCGATATTAGGCGTGGGTATCATGAAAGGAATCTCTCTCCACCTACATTGAGACGTTAAGGGTTGAGTCTCGTGAGCCTAACACTCGAGGCACACTTTTCACAACTATGCTAAACACGAGATACAATGATAATTTTGCTATAGTAAAGTTCATTGATGCAAACACAAAAATTGCCATGGTATTAACTATTAACGTAATTATAGGTGAAGTTCATAGTACTTCACCACCTCCAAACTCTAGTTCTCCTTTAATTTCATTTCCCATCACGATCACCAAATCCACTAACCATCACCACCTCCACTCCGAGTCTCACACCCATAAGATCTAGTCCCATCACAACTTCCTCCTTCCTCCTCCGACATGGTGCTTAAGGGAGAAGAGGGGAAGGAGGATGAAATGGTAGGAAAGGAGAGGTATAAGTGTATTTTTATCCTTTTCCTTAATGTCGCATGATAACAAGTGGAACATTTTTTTTATGATATTGAATCATCATTCCAATCTTCTCTCATCAAAATAAGGTCAACTATGGACTATAAGAAACTCCATAGAAGAATTGACAAAGTATTTATGATTGGGTGCTGACCTAACATCAACCCTCTATGTTTATGTTAATTTCCTAGCTGATATTGTTATGAGCATGAGAGGGTTATGCCATAAAACCTAGCCAACTAGTTGGCGGATAGTAAAACTACCTTTTGGCTATGCATCTAAATCATGCAACCAAGAAACATCCTTCAAGTTCTCTAGACTATAAAGAGGCTAAAACATAGTTATTAAAGGTGCATTGCAACGCAAATGTTGTTTGGAGTAAGGCGTGAGTATCATGAAGGCGAGGCACAAGTTTAGTCAAATATGTAAATTATTTATTACTAAATTATTGATTATAAATCATGTGTAAGTGTTCTAAAATTCGTTGTGCAGGTTCGGTGCGTAGGAGGGCCGCCTAGCGTCTAGGCGTCGAACAAGTATCGGACAGTTTTTTTCTCTTCTCCTACTCCCTTGTAACAGCTTATATAGTATTTTTAACTAATATGGGTTCTATTTACTATTTCTCTCATCTCTAAACGTCTCTTGTTATCTATTAATAGTTTAAACACTTCTACAAAGCAGCAACAATGAAAATATTAGATCAAACTATCATTTTGTATAAACAATAAGACGACTTTATTGTATGTTTTACTTTTGCAAGAACAATAATACATCCAAAACATATCCATGATCCATCAAACATATCCAAAACATAACATGACAAAACATAAAAAAGTATCATTACTCTTAAGCATCAAACTCTTTCTCTCCGTAGTCTTCCAACACAAGTCGAACAAAGACGCACAAGGCGTCGAACAAGTCTGAACAGAGCCACAAAGACAATCGCATTATACCGCCAAATAGAGAGTTTCCGTTTCGGCCTAGGGGTGCCTAGCACCTAGCGCTTAGGCGTCCGAACAGGCCGATTTTTAGAACACTGATAAATATTATTTGTAAACAAATGAATACTAAATTATTGATTACTTATTGTTTTCGTTTTTACCCAAGAACATGATTACTTCATTGTTATGTTTTCTTCGTGTGAACTATATGCAATTGCATATTGATACTCTAATAGAAATACCAATAATCCAAATTAGAAGTAAATGGGTTTTAATCACTTATCTTTCTAGAAAATATATTGTTTTTTACCAAACCAAAATTGGCAAAGGAGAATGGTGAGAAACAAAAAGGAGGTAGAGAAGATAAGAAAAAGGAAAACAATATATTTGATTTAGTGCTTCAAAACCAATGTGAAGGTGAAAGTCATAACGAATACGATAAAAGGATTTTGGGATTTTTTTTTTTTTAACGAAGTTTCTGATCTTTTTATTTGTTCTGATTCTTTTCTTACAAAAGGAATATTAAAGACATGCAATAATAATTTCTACATATAAAACAACAATAATGGTAACTAATATACATTAATAAAAAATAAAATATAAAATTTAATACGCATTGGGTATGGTTTAGATGAGTTGGAGCCACGCCCAGAGGCGATATTAGGCGTGGGTATCATGAAAGGAATCTCTCTCCACCTACATTCAGACGTTAAGGGTTGAGTCTCGTGAACCTAACGCTCAAGGCATACTTTTCACAACTATGCTAAACACGAGATACAATGATAATTTTGCTATAGTAAAGTTCATTGATGCAAACACAAAAATTGCCATGGTATTAACTATTAACGTAATTATAGGTGAAGTTCATAGTACTTTTGTGCAAATTAGCCATGTATCAAATAAAATTATGTTTGGACATTCTTGTTACGATACTAAGCTCGCATCTCAACATCGAGAGGCCATTTAACACACACACATATATAATATTTTGGGTTAGAGGAAGGTACTTTCCAAATGGAGATTTCTGGATGGTGAGGAGCAATAACAACTTCTCGGTGACGATGAAATCGCTTCTGACTATGCGGAGCAGGTCTAAAGGTAAATTGACAAGGGTTATTTGCTCTGAAAAATAGACTAGTCTCTGGTTTGATCCTTAGATCAAGCACTCCAACTTAATTAAAAGGAGGGTTGGCAATTTATGAGCTTATGGGTACTACGGAACCTGTCACTTGCCTTATCCAGGACGGGAATGAAAATTTATATAACCGTATGATTGAGGATGCTCATGCGGAGGATATCGGTGCGGTGAAGATTGATACAAAAATGATGGAGAACTACTGGGTATGGGAAGACATATAGAAAGGTACTCTCTCCTTTCGTATTGCCTTGAATCAAATTAGGACCACTTCTGAGGAGGTTAACTGGACGGAGGTGGTATGGGTGAAAGGAGCAGCAGTCAAGACCTGCTTGTACCTCTACAAGACGATTCGGAACCACCTCCTCACGCGTGATAGGCTGAGCATGTTTGGGATAGCTTGTACGGACAATAGATGATATCTTTGTGGTGATATTGAAGAATCCAGGGATCACCTCTTCTTTGGCTGTGATTTTGTTTGGGATACCTGGAACACCCAACGTGCTAAACTCGGTCTTCCTTCTGCGACGCATAAAGATCTTGCATTGGTCATGACTGAAGTTAAAGCACAGAGAGGAAAGGGAGCCGAAAGATATCAACGGATATGCCTTCTCTTCGGATTGGTGCTTGGCATGTCTGAAGAGAACGAAACAGACGTATCTTCGAGGGTCTCTCAATTAGTAAATATGATGTACAAAGAAATACAAAAACTGACATAGAAATCCCTGACCCCAGATGATCTTTTTTTGGTCTGACCTGGGATATAGTTTGTAATTTTGGGGTTTCACAATAAAGTTTTACCTTATATACTGTTGTTTAGGAAGACTGATCCGGTGGTCTCTCATCTCATATATGCGGATGATCTTCTTGTTTTTGTGGAACCTAAGAATAGGTCGCTTGACGCTATTAAGAGTATTTTCGACAATATGGAAAGGTGGTCAGACTTACAGCTTAACAAAAACAAGAGTCAGATGTTCCTGAACCGGACATGTGGGCAAAATGAGACTTTGTTGGAGAAGATGGACATTTATGAGGGCATGTTGTCGATCAAATATCTAGGATTGCCTTTATCTATCAACTACGCCACGTATGCGGATTGTAAGGGAATTCTCAACTATATACAAGCTAGGCCGGAGGGTCGGCAGGCTCAGATCATGTCTTTTGGTGGGGACGTATTGAGCTTATCAGAACTGTCATTTCGGCTATTGTGATGTACTGATTTCAGGCTATCATAATCCCTAAAGGTACTATTAAAAAGATTGAACGTATGTGTGTAGACCTTCTATGAAAAGGAGGGATACATGCGATCAATTGGGAAGAGCTGTGCCGACCCAAGAGAGAGGGAGGTATCTGAGATCGCTTACTCTTCTTAGAGACTCTGCCTCCTACAAATTGTTTTGGAGATTCATCTCTGGCAAGTCTTTATGGGTTGAATGGATCAGAGGAAGGTATTTCCCTAAAGATGACTTTTGGTCGGCTAGGGCCAATAACAACTTCTCGGTGACGGTTAAATTGCTCCTTAGTTTGAGAAGCAAGGCTAAAACTAGGCTAAGTAGGGTTATTTGCTCGGGGAACAAACCTAGGCGGAAGTGGTTTGGACTAAAGGAGCGGTTGTCAAAAATTCATTATGCCTATATAAAATGATTTGTAATTGCATGCTTACTAGGGCCGCCTTAGTAGATTTGGGATGGATTGCACAGATAAGATATGTTGTCTGTGTGACCATATGGAGGAGTCTAAGGATCATCTTTTCTTCTGGTACGACTATGTTTGGGAGATCTAGAGCCATCATGCACCAATTTTGGACTACCGATCACGCACAGTAGGGATCTTTCGTCGACCCTGAATGAAGTCAAAGCGCAAAAAAGAAAAGGAACGGAAGCGTACAGACGGATACGCCTTATATTTGGGGCAGTAGTCTGCCACGTATGGAGGAAACGAAACAGACGTATCTTTGGGGGCCACCGGTAGATATGTTGTAGAAAGAAACATCGAAACTGATATAGATATTCTTGACCCTAGATAACTAGATTTTGTGCTCTGGGTATATATATATATATATATATATATATATATATATATATAAAAGTGTGTGTGTGTCTCGCTCCCTCGACCACTCATATATATATATATATATATATATATATAAAATTCAAATTGGGATTCACCGAATTGATAAATGTCTACTTATGCTGCAGGACACGAATACGACATGGATGTGACGACAACAAGGACACATTACACAAAATACGCATTGGAGATGGAAATGAAGTTCTACGATAAAAATTAGAGGAGGGGGGGAGAGCAAGAGAAGATTACTGGTGTGGTTCCATTTGACGCAGTTGATCGATGAACCGGGGGCGGGGGAGTAGCTCAGGGTGCAGGGATCGCCGGAGTCCACCGTGACGTCGAAGATCTTCACCGTGTCGCCGGCGCACGTGGCCAGCAACGACGACGAAGGATCGGCGAAGCTCATCTCTCTCGAATTTCCTGGAGATCGAGTCCAGGAGGCGATGACCTAATTCGGGAAGAGGGGAAATAGAGATTGTAAAGAAAATGAAAATTCCAAAGAGAAGGAAACAAATAATTCGGTTTCAAAATACTCACCTAGCTTGTTATTTGAAGCAGGAGGAGGAGAGTGAAGAGAAGAATTGGACGAGTAGAGGAGTGTGTGGTTGTTTTCGAATTTCTGACTTGGCTCCGCCGGCCGGCTGGTGTCGATTAAGAAAAGGATCGGAGAACAGACGGCCCAAATAAGCTTTTACTTAGAGCCCAATTAGCAATTCAGTCAAGAATTTAGAAAGAGTTCATTACACTCACCTTCCATATGTTTTTAATTTATTAAACGAATATTTATTATTTAAAAATAATTATTCTAACATTTTCTATATTTTATATTTATTATACGAAATTTTTTTATATTTTGCGTAAAAGATTATTACACTAACCATCTTTACAACATAAGGAAAGGAGAGGTCAATGTAATTATTTTTAAAATAAGAAAATTTCGTTTAATAAACCGAAAATATAATTGAGGTTTGTGTAAATAATCCATTTAAAAATATGTATTAATATATTATATGATTATTTACACAAATGTTTCCTATATTTTTATGTTTATTGTACGAAACTTTCTTATTTTTAAAATAATTATACGGACCTTGCATATATTTTATGTTTTATGTAAGGATTATTAAACTAACCACCCTTATTTTATTTTCTTTTTAATATGTCATTTACACCGAATTAGGAACTAAGTTTCCAAGGGGAGATTCGAACCGTGTCCATCCCCACGGAAGCCTCTCATCGTAACCAACAGGTCACTACCCCACGTACACCACCCTTATTTTGAAAATAAAACGTAAAACATATGGGAGGTCCGTGTAATTATTTTCAAAATAAGAAAAATTCGTGTAATAAACATAAAACATAGATGAGGTTAGTGTAAATAACCCTAGTTAATAATATATTTTGATGAACAAAGTTTCGTTCATCTAACCAACATCGCATTGTCTATAGTTTTCGTATGGTTCTCCATTGATAAACTAGTTGTTTATAGTGAATTAAGCTTCGATCAGGATCTTGTCTGTTTTTTTTAAAAAAAACTCTTCTCTTATTTTCTTTGGTAAGAAAGGTCATTATTAACACAGTAGGATATGCATAAATGAATTATGTACACCGAAACCGGTTAAGCTATGCTCAATAGTTCATGTAGTTAAGATTACATAAAGAAAATAAACTAGTCCCTAAAAAAATGTATCTTATAAATTGTCTCAAACACAAGCACTCTCTTTTTAATCCAATGGCAGAAAAGTGTAGAATTATCTTTTATGCACTTATGTCACGTCATGTTCCTGAAATATGGCAAATCAAATACATCATAAGTCTTACATTGTCATCAGTAATTTTGAAGATAGAGTACTAGAAATAACCAAAAAAATAATAATTAAATAATAAATAAGATAATAAGTGTGTTAAAATACAAAATAGATAATATGTCGTCATTGCTATTGGCAACATGAAAACAAATATTTTTTTTTCAGACAACAAATGCAAATATATTTTTTTCAGACAAAAAATTGTTACAATAAGCCCAAGTCTAAGAATTATGGAGATATTATGGCTGCTAGTGTCCTTCTCTCGTTCATTTTCTATTACTAACAATGTTAGCAAATGTTGTGGGTAGTTGGAAGAAAAATTTATGTTGACTATCTTTTTTTTTTAAATTGTACTCACACACTGGCGATATGGCTGCTAGTGTCCCCAAGTCGCCATTCTCAATGGCCCTTTCAAAGTAAATAAAAAAATTATCAGTAAAAGCCCAAGTCCCCGTTGAGAATGGTGCCAAAATATAGGGAAAAAAAATATTACATTCATACCGTCAACTCATTATTTATTTTAAATTTTAGCAAACTAATTATCTTATTTATTATTTAATTATATTTAATTATTTATTTAACTTTTTTTAGAAATAAATATAAGCTATTACAATGGACGGAAAGCCTGTCATCCTTAAAAAAAGTATGTTACTTTTGGGTATTGGGCTAGTGAGGTAAGCCGGGTGCAAGTGTACAGTATGTGGTTGTAAGTTGTAGGGTTTGGTGGTCCCTTTTATTTTAAAATTGTATTTTTTTCGGTCAGACTTTAGGTTAGTTTTGTATAAAAATATAAATATATAATGCTCGTCGATGTTAATAATAACAGAGCTTAGTATTATCTTAGTTTATGTTATTTATTTTCTCCGTTGTTATCATTTGTAACAACCTACAACCACTAGGAGATGTCATTATCCCTTGCAACCACTTGGAGACTTTATCTCCAAAGTTGTTAAAACTCTCTTGTATAAGTATCTGCTTCATTTAATAAGAAGAGTGAAATGCATCTCTACAACATTTATATGGTATCGGAGCTAAACACTTTTGGTCCTCCCACAAAATACAAAAGCTCCCTCACATCTCTCCTATGGCTACTGACTCCACTTCTCACCTTTCTAACCCATACGAAAAATCCCAACCCTTCACAGCGATTCATCTTTCCAACATCATAAAGCTTACTCCTACAAATTATCTGAATTGGAAACTTTGGATTCAGGCTACTCTTGAGGGACATGATTTATTCAAGTTCCTGGATGGTTCACACCCACTTCCGGAGCCCACCGTCCACACAGCAACAACACCGCCATCCACGATCCCCAACCCGATTTTTCTCTCCTGGAAGCGGCAAGATCGTCTCGAGTAGACATGTAAATATTTTCAACTGGGATTACTGGAATCACCCCCTCTGGTCTAATCTGGAATGATAGCAGTCGCGCACCCAGTGCGCAGTGAGCCATACTTACCCCTAGCCGTTTACATGTCGAAACGGGTATTTCAAATACACGAGTTCATTCTTTCTAGTTTGGACTCTCTTGCATTTCTTTCTGGTCTCACTTATAGTTTCTGGACTTGACTCATTACATGCACTATTGCTGGACTCATTACATTTATTCTTGTTGGACTCACTACACGTTCTTGTGCACATACTTACTCTTAGTTTAGATTTCTTGTATCCTGCAGTCATTACTATCTTGCTTCTGATATTCATGCATATTTATCTTTATGCACCTGTAATACATATATATTTCCTTGTTTCATACTTATTTCCTTCACCTTACTACTTGCTACAACTGTTTTATAGTTTTTATCATTTAACTGGAACTGCTGTTAGAGGTGTACTTGCTCCAATCCTGACTGGATATATTTTTCAGAGGATCCGGAGGATTGGTGTCCGACGTTTTATGGACCTCAGCCTGTTGATGGTGCAGACAGGGACCCCCTAGTTTAGGAGTGATTTCCGGGTTGGTAGCCGGGATCACTAGGACCTCAGTTATTGTATTTATTAGCTTTTGGTACCGGATTTGTTCCTAGTTTTGGATTGAGACCTTGTATTATATTTGATTCATGATGTTGTTGTATTATTATTATTATTGATGATGTTGTTGTTGTTGTTTTAGTAGCAGTTGTTTAGACTTTGTAGTTGTTAAACTTCTGTGTTATCTTATCGTGCTTAGATTCGTGATTGAGTACTTGTGTTATCTTTATGATATTGCTCCTCCGTTTGGAGTTGAGATCTTGACGGGTACTTATATTGATTGTGTGAGATTGTTAGCTAGATAGTAGGCCTAGACAGCGTTCTACCGCCGATGCTACGGCGTAGGCTGGACGTACCCACGACTCATGCCCGATTTTTCGGGTGCAGGTCGTGACATTTATCTTGGTTGGCTCCTCCGGTTGATTATCTGAAATGCAATTTTGAGGGTGCATTCATTGAAGGTAAAATGGCTTGGGCAGCAGTGGTCAGAAACTCTTGGAAAGAGTTTAGGGGAGGCATATCATCAACTAGAAGGGGAAGATCACCTCTGGAGGCTGAAGCATTAGCGCTCATATTTGGTATAAAATTTTGTTTATCTCAGGGATTCCAAAAGGTGATTATATATTCGAAGGTGATTATGAGATTGTTATTAATTCCGTAATCAACTCCTTATATATGATCCCAAGGAAGATTAGAGTTCAAGTGTTCAAGTGGAGGAGGCAAGAAGCTTTCTTATGGCCTTTGATCAAGGCACTAAAAAAAGACTCAGGACAACCCAAATTTTCACCCTTGATAATTACAAGTTTGTCACTCCCAAAAATTATTCACCGGGCTTTCCACTTCAAATTGATTTCTTTTTATAATCAGAACTGTTAAAAATTTGATAGTCCGGAGGGGAGGGCTATGCGAGGTGACACGAGGGCGGCGCTGCGTGGAGGCCGGAAGGGGGGATGAGGCAGAGGTGATGGAGGAGGAGGAGGAGAAGGAGGAGGGGGGAGGAGAAGGAGGAGGAGAAGGAGGAGGAGGGAGGCGGGGGAGGAGTCTGAGGCGTGCGCGGGTGGCACGTCCCGATTCCGTGGAATCGAAAGTCGTCCCCCAGGTGTGACACCGTGCGTGCCTAGGTTGCGCAACGCATAAGGCTAAGATATTTTTGCATAACGAGCACATATAGTACGCAAATAATTGAAACATAATGTTGAAACATGGAAAGTTCTCTTTATTAATAATGAACATCTTTTACAAACTCTTGAACGAGTCAAATAATTATCGCACGGACTTATAAAGTAGTCTCAAAATGAGATAGTCGTCCTGTACATTACATCTTTCTACTAAAACTTCAAAATATTAAAGACCTTCTGGTGAAGCTATCGCCTTTCCACGGAGCTGCATAAGTTTGTGGACGAGCTCCTGGAAACTTCAAAATGCTTCTACTAAGGCACAATCAGGACGTGCCGGTTGGTGGATTAGAATGGGAAGTAGCTTTAGCTCCTCGCAGGATCTCCTTAGTACGGAAAACATGTTTCAACGAGGGTCAGTACATCAAAATGCACTGGTGAAGGCGAGCTAACCCAACTATACCAAATCATAAGTTGTTTATATGAAGTATGCAAGTTATTTGTGGTCTTTCTATCTTGCTTTAGTTCATTTTACAAGCAAGCATTTGATATAAAATTTTTACTGAAATAAATATGCCATCGTTCGATAATTTTTACCTGTCCGTCTGAACCACCTGCACAATACTTACCATGTCTTTCCCTGCCACGAAGATACAAGTTAGCTTGCACAGTTTAAATATATGTGGGGATCACTGGCATGATGCCATAATGGATGATTTATAGTCATTTACGAGGATAGTATGCAACAAAAAGTACGTGAGGCGCTACATGCCATCCCGTCCAGCATGTGAGACTATCGTGAAGTTCCGCCCGGATCGGATCGGTGCCAGTGCCCCAGCGACAGTCCGCAGGAACCTATGACCTTGTGCAGAAGTTGTCCATGATCGAATGACATTTATAGTACGTTAATAATTGATGTAGTTTAAGGCAACATGAGTACGAGACAAGTAGCATGGCCTGAATCATTTTACATAGTCTTCCCGATCTGTTTATTGCATGACAATGTGTGTTCTATACATAGCACAATATAGAGGAAGTATACATATTCTAACTTGAATTGAAATGCTATGAAAGAACATTTTTGAAGTGAACAAGCATGCCAAAAGGTAACCATTTCTAAGTTTGATTGACAAGCAAAAAATAATCCAAGTCTATTCCTTTTTATCTTGACATCTTTTAGTTATTATGGTATCGTTTGATCGAAACTAGCAAGAATGCAAGATTTTATATGTGAAGACTTGGAAGAAGGGTAAACTGAATCGAATATAGCCACTCACCAGTTGGTTGGAGAAAGGAAAGGAAAGAGGTGCTTCAAGACTCCGCTCGCACGACATCTACTGCACGATCACCTGCATTGCCACGAATGGCTGATCAATACCTCTTCAACTCTTTCTAAGCTCGGAATGGAATATAATTCAACAAATAAAAGCAATAAAATCCATCGAAACTATTCAAGAAAATATAAATCCAAAAACCAACTTAAAAGCACGAAAGCAACAAGCGACAACGAAAACTAGACAAGAAAACTTGCAACGGAGAGGTCCCTCTTGACTTTACCGCTAAGTCCATCCTCGGGACACGGTCCACTGAATATGGAAATCGATTCCGAAGAAGCAAATTCATAATGAGGATAAGATCTTGATTCAATCTATCCCGATCGAACAATATCGATTTGTATTTTTTAGCCGCGCTCCCCGAATAGGGAGAACGAGGCACCACATCCTAACCAACTAATAGGAAGTTTTGTCCACAAAACTTAGGAATAGAATCTACCACTATAAAACAATAAAGGGAACCTTTTTTCATCTCAGACTCAACCTCCCAAGTCGATTCTTCGACCGAATAATTTTTCCAAAGCACGAGCACGAGAGGAACCAAACGACTTCGAAGCAACTTCCCTTTGTAATCCAAGATCCGCACAGGATGTTCAACATAAGTCAAGTTTGCCTTGAAGTCCAGTTAATCAAGATCCAACATATGACTTGGGTCGTACACGTACTTCCTAAGCTGTGAAACGTGGAAGATATCGTGCATTTCAGATAGTGATGGTGGCAGGGCAATCTGATATGCGACTGAGGTGACTCGCTTTAGTATCTCGAACGGGCCGACGAATCTTGGACTTAGCTTCCATTTTGCTCCAAATATGGTAAATTCTCGCATAGGCGAGACTTTGAGAAATACTCGATTGCCTACTGAGAACTCAAGAGGTCGTCGATACGTGTCTGAGTAGCTTTTCTGACGACTCTGTGCTACCTTCAGCCGTTCATGGATCAAGCGGATCTTCTGGACGGTTTGTTCTACAAGTTCCGAGCCAAGAATTTGCCGTTCACCAACTTCATCCCAACAGATTGGGGATCTACACTTCTGCCCATACAACGCATCATACGACACCATCTGAATGTTGGATTGATAGCTATTGTTATATGCAAATTTGGTTAACGGTAGATGCATGTCCTAACTCGTCTTTAAGTCCAAGGCGCTTCTTCAAGGATTTGGTTGACCCGATCTGTCTGGCCGTCTATTTGAGGATGGTAGGCGAAGCTAAACTTCAACTTCGTCCCCATTGCTGACTGAAGGCTTTCCCAAAGGCTTGCTAAGAATCGTCCATCTCGATCGGAGACAATAGAAACAGGCACATTGTGGATTGGAACGATCTCGTTGAGGTAGATTTGAGCCAGGCGGTCGGCACTCCAAGTGACTTTGATAGGCAGAAAGTGAGCTGACTTGGTGAGTCAATCGACGATGACCCAGACAACATCGTTCCCCCGTTGCGTCTTTGGCAAATCAACAATAAAGTCCATCGTTATATGTTCCCATTTCTACTCCGGTATAGCAAGGTTCTGCATCACTCCGTCCGACTTCTGGTGCTCAGCCTTTACCCTCTGACAAGCTATGCATTGTGACATGAACAACGCCACATCTTTTTTTATGTCGTGCCACCAAAATATCGTACGGAGGTCTCGATACATCTTTGTGCTACCTGGATGTGAAGTATAATTCGCATAGTAGAATTCGGTGAGTATCTCCTTTCTGAGGTTTGCATCGTTAGGAACGCACAATCTCCCCTTCACCCGCATCATTCCGTCTGTGCCTACCGCAAAGTGGATTGCCTTTCTTGCTGAGTTAGGACTTCGTATCTTTTCCAGGACTATGTCATCTTTCTGAGCGGACTTTACTTTTTCTAATAAGTCTGGTTCGAGGCGCAGCTGAGCCACTTGTGCCCCCGTTTTGTATCTGATTTGGAGTATAACACCCAAAATTTCAAGATTCTGTCACAGCATGTCATCGATAGTCAGGCTTCCAATGAATACTCGACTCAGCGCATCAGCTATAACGTTACCCTTGTCCGGTGTGTATCTGATCATCAAGTCAAAGTCGCTAAGGAATTCAAGCCAGCGTCGTTGCCTTAGATTCAGATCCTTTTGAGTATAGAGATATTTTATGCTTTTATGATCCGTGTAGATTTTACACTGTACGCCATAAAGATAATGCTGCCATAGCTTCAGCGCGAACACCACCCTTGCGAGCTCCAGGTAGTGCGTTAGATAGTTCTTCTCGTGTGGCTTTAACTGTCTCGATGCAAAGGCTATCACTTTGTCCCTTTGCATAAGGACATATCACAAACCCTTTTCTGAGACGTCGCTATAGATCTTAAATTCATCAGTTTCGTCCGGAAGGGTAAGAATTGGTGCTGAGATAAGTCGCTGCTTTAACTCCATAAATGAAGCTTCACAGTCGTCCGTCCACGCGAACGTTACTCCCTTCCGAGTGAGATGAGTCAGAGGCGAGGCGATCCTTGCAAAATCGTTTATAAATCTCCTATAGTAGCCTGCTAGACCAAGGAAACTCCGAATGTTGCTAGCTAACTCAGGCCTTTTATACTTCACGATGGCTTGTACTTTCTTTGGGTCAACTGAGATGCCCTCTGCGGAAATAATCTGCCCAAAGAAAGATATATTGTCCAACCAGAACTCGTACTTACTTAGCTTCGCGTACAACTTATTGTCTCGAAGAGTTTGAAGCACCATCCACAGGTATCCCACATATTCATCCTTATTCTTCGAGTACACTAAGATATCATCTATAAAAACTACCACAGATTTATCGAGAAAGGGTCAGAACACACGGTTCATCAAATCCATGAAAGCGACAGGAGCATTCATCAGTCCAAACGACATAAAAAAAAACTCATAATGGCCATAGCGGGTTCGGAATGCTGACTTTGGCATGTCCTCTGGCTTAATCTTCAATTGGTGGTAGCCAGAACAAAGATCAATTTTTGAGAACACCGATGCTCCTTGCAACTGATCAAAGAGGTCGTCTATCCTGGGCAGGGGATACTTGTTTCTGATAGTGACCTTATTTAGCTCTCGATAGTCGATGCAGAGTCGCAATATTTCGTCTTTCTTATTTATAAAGTGTCACACCCCAGTCCCAAAATATCGAGGGACTAGACACGTGGCAATGGCCAGCAACACACTGATGGACAAACCCAATTTAATGGATCCATCAGGATGTACTTAAGTTGTAATACAACAATAGGGGTCTAAATATACTAATCTCATCCACAAATATGAATACAACAATATCAGAATCATAAAGCAAGATCAATCTCAATAAAATATAAACTCGGAAAATAACCCAATAATGAGTCTGATACAACTGTCAAGATACCAGAATAAAGATAACCACAGTAAATACTGAGTATGGAACAATATATACTCAGAAGATACCCTCGGGGATCACTCGTCTACTGGATCTGGTACTGCTCCAATGTCTGCTCCTGTTCCTGCTCCTGCTAATGCTCCGGTCCCGTATACCTCGGGATAGATCTCGTCTGCTAATCCTGGGGACATAATTCGGATCCAGGTCCTCAGGGGACATAACAAGGTACAAATAATACAAGCCAAAATAAATGCAGTGCAGAATTAAATGAAATATCAGGGTAAATATATAACCAGCTAAGTGATATGCAAGTGAGAGTTTTAGTCATACTCGGGCTGAGACTACTATAGGCTCTGTGTCGGGGAAACCCATAGCAGCATTAGTATTACGACTCCAGTATATATGCCAAAGCAAGTAGTATCACGACTCCAGTATATGTGCCAAAGCACCTCCAGACAATAATATATGTAATATATTCAGCCTTTGATATGGTAATACTCTTCCCACCCAATGTAATCACACGTCTCATATCCATGACACGCAAGATCAAAACTAATGCAGCAAGTCATATAATGTCTATGAATATAATGTCTATGTCATAAAATCTGTATCCTATACAGAATCACCTTGAATATTTCAGAAAAATTCTATCACATGAATAGTGTCCAGTATCCTGGGTTATGATGTACTTGATAAGACAAGTACGAGAATGTAAAGGGTCACGATATCCATCTCTAGGTGACGTTACACAACTCCACGTACGGTGTTGGCACCCGACTATTAACCGGACGCTAAGTAAAGTCACACGATTCTAGGTCAAACATGTACAACATATAAATAAATCAAGGAACAAGAACTGCAAGATTTGGCAAGGTACACTTGCCTGGGGTTCTGGCTCCAACTGTAGCTCTGACTTAAGTGGGATTTGTCGGTACTCCTTTGGTTGCTGAAATAAACATCACCATCAGATTCAAAAAATATCAAATAGCTAGAAACGCCTGTCCTTGAGTCCAATTTGGACACATGGGCAAAAATGACAGTTTCTGGTCAAAGCGGGGTCCACATATGGGCCGCTTCACACCGAAAAACGTGTCAGAACCAATGGTCTTCAAATTCGTCAAACTTAGTGTCCACAAGTCCAGAACGATGATACGAACCCAACAAAACTTGCATAACTGGATTTCGATGAGCCGATCACAAAATCGTCCGTCAAGTGGAGTCGCGGGGCCCACGATACACGATTTTGTCAACGTTCTTAGAATCGAACCAAACTTGGGTCACAGGACCAGCGTATTGCTACGAGTCCGATGGCACAAGTTTCGATCCGACGCGTGTACACAAAGTTACAACGTGTTCCAGAACAGGCGGATACGGGACGTTGTCGGCAGATACGCGTTAATTCCGGTGTGCACGCACATCCAAATCAACTTCTGCGAAATCTCGCACGTCCGTATCAATGGCGCGCACCTTTCGGTGAAGACCGCATGCGACCAAGTCGTCCCGTTTGGCGGGGCGCACTCAGTTCTGGGGGGAAACGGGGCATTAATTTTTCTGTTTTTTGAACCCGGTTTGCGATCGCCACAGGATGCGACGCACCGAGCGGGTTGTACGGGCATCGAGAGGGTTACACAGCCTACGCGTCATAACTGACGGAACGAAAAATGGGGCAACGAGGAGAGAGAATGGGTTACCTGAACAGGGCTACGTAGAATGAGGTTTCTTCGTGTCCGCGAAGCGACTCGGCTCGACACGACACAGTGTCCACTGTGCTGTGTCCGGGGTTAGGGTTCGATGTCGGAGATGACTGCGGTCGGCGGACACGGCGGAGGCGGCCGGGGGCTGCTCGGCGAGGCTCGAGGTGGCTAGGACAGCGGGTCCTCGAGGGCTGTGGGTCGGGGAGACGGCGGAGGACGGCGAGGGGAGAGGGGAGTTCTGTTCGTCGAGGCTGTGGGTCGGGGAGACGGCGGCTTAGGGGTCTGGGAGTGAGGCAGAGACGGTGAGTCTAGGGCGGCGAGGCAGAGATGGTGAGGCGAGGGCGGCCGGGGCTAGGGCAGGGTAGCGGGGCTCTGGTCGAGCGGCTGCCGGGTCGTGATCGAGGCGGCGGAGGGTCTCGAGGGGTGTCAGGGGCGATGGCTGAGGGCGGAGGAAGGAGGAGGGAAGGCGGTTAGGGTTCAGGCAAAGGAGGAAGAGGGGATTAGGGTTCCGGCGTCGAGGGGGTTAAATAGGGGAGCCGCCGGGTCGGAATAGGATTCAGATTAGGATTAGGGTTAGGTTTCCGACCGGGTTAACGGGTCCGAGTCTGGTTCAATTCGGATCCGACCCGACCCGTTAAGAGCTGGGTTTGGTTTGGTTCGGTTTAACTGCGGTTCGGGTCGGGTTGGTTTGGTTTATTTAGAAATAAACCGGGTTTAATTTAGGATTTATTTTGGTTTATTACAACTTAGTTTCTAGGTCTTTAAAAATATTTTCGGGGTCCAATAAATTCCCGAAAAATTATCCTATGTCTAGTTTTCATATTACACCAGAAAATATTATTCTCATAATATTTTAATATCAATCAACATCATTTAAAAATCATTTAAATTCAAAATACCTTAGTTTTAATTACAGAAAAATTCCAGAAAATTACAGAAAATTATGAAAAATCCAAATTAAGAATTCCTGAAAATCAGGGGGTTTACAATCTACCCAACTTAAAACAATTTTTTTCTCGAAATTAAAATAGGATAGGGTTCTCTCTATCAAATCTCACTTGATTACAGTCTAAAGAATTCCTCTCAAGTGAACATTGCGGTCTCTACCCAACTTAGAATTTACCCATCTATCATCTAAGGTTATATATCTAAGAAAGCTATGCCCCAAATTATTTAATCATGTTATTGAATCCTCAAAGTTTTTAACACCAAATATATCATCTATGATATGCCCTTAATCATTTTTATAAAAGATAGTCACCAAACAATGCGATTGGCCGGTGGGGTATATCTAGTACTAACTATATATCAAATTCATACCAAGCAAGATGTTTTGTCTTTCCGAAATAAGGGAAGATGAAGATCAATAATAAAGAGTTCAAGGGAGAGGTAATGGAATAGAAGTATCAGGATCATGGCGTTTAAAGAATTCAAATGAGAATTGTCAAGACAGTTGTTGATTGAAATCATATTTTGGTAATTCCTTATTCGCATGCTCGTATTAGTTCAGCTATGTAACCGATACGATCCGCTCAGACATATCTAGAGGGCAGGTACAGGTGTCTACTAGTCAACTATATATCTCAATCCACGTAAAGTATTATTGCGAAGGGCGAATCAAGCGCACTATGGTTGATCAGACCGTAATACACTGATTCTGAATTGTATTATTGTGGGCCTCCCCAATAATACATATGTCCTGAACAAGCTCGATAAAGAATAAGCTTGTATAAACTAGGCTATAATAGAAGCATAAGTCAAGGTAGTACAATAAATATAAGTACGCTAGATGATGATGAAAGGAGGTACAAATTAATTCAAGTTCACAAAAACAAAACAAAATAAGCAATAATAATAAAAGACTACACAATCTCTACAGTTATCATACAACCTCCTTGTCTAAGTCGCTAGTCGACCAAATAGGGGCAAGGACCTCTAAATTCTATTATCTGAATAAACACTGTCGTTTTTTGCTAGCATGCGATTAATGTCATTCAGTTACACTTCAATAATGGGTCAAAAGGCTATATGATTTTAGGTTGTGAGGTATACTACCTAACTTATAATAATTTAACTACTATTGTAATTGTCTTAAAGATACCGTAGAAGCTCCTGTTAAGGCCTATGAGAAAGAGTCTTAGTACCTATTAGGGTATCCTTCTATATTACATAGGTTATGGTCGTCTTAAGCCTTAGTCTTAGTGCTTATAGAACAAGTGTCGATAGTAAGAATAGAAGAGTTACTAGCCGTTAAGGGGGAAAGGGATCCAACTTGTATCGAGGTGGGGGTATAAATTACGCGACTTAAAGCTAAGGGGTAATCATTAGGTCATAATCTACAATAATAACTTAAACTGTCAAGTTCTAATTACCAATCACATAGTAAAAAAAAATTTAGAGTAACAACCAAAATCCTAGCAAGCTATATATATCCTAGCATAGAATAAGATCACTTGGTCTATAATCAGAAGTGTCAGATGGCACAAGTTGGAAGATGAAGAGAAGAAACGTAATCAATCGTCGCACACTAGCGAGCGCTATGGTCACAGAGGAGCAATATATGAAATTAAAATAGAGGGCTCTAGATAGCATCCTGGTTCTCTAAGGGGGTGGTATGCTAGTTGCTATGTTCGAGGCATGATTAGAAAAATATTTTATTCATTTCTCTTGGCTTTCTAAGGTACTGTCTGCTTACCTCAAGACAAGAATCTAAATTTATAGTTTTCCAATACTTATCTAACTGCGAAGGTTAGGTTCAGTCCTAATATTCAATTTTGGTTTTCTATTGGTTTCTCAATACTAGCGTCAAACATTATGGTAAACTTTTAACTAACTCTAGTAGTGTCTATACTACTCTCAAGTCTTCATAATATATCAGGGGGTAATGGTAAACCAATTCTAGAGATAAGGAATTCTAGGGTTCACTAGATATTCTAAACTTAGTGGTGTGTCTATATTCTCGTTGTATTCTTAATACGTGTGCTACCCTAATTATCATCCTAATAACAGGGGTTCCTATATCCTAGCAGAAGGCTATACTTAAAAACTATTAGGGAAGTACAGGAATCAAGCAGGATACAGTTGTTCAAAATAGAACAGATTAGAAGAAAGATGAGTCATAGTCAATTGTAGATAAGATCCTATACTCTAATCCTATTTGCAGGCTTGCTCGGTACAGTAACGTAACCAAAATAATATGCTCTCGACCTGCATGGGCCACCACAAAAATCATGTCATGCCCCAGTCCCAAAATATCGAGGGACTAGACACGTGGCAATATTCAGCAACACACTGATGGACAAACCCAATTTAATGGATCCATCAGGATGTACTTAAGCTATAATACAACAATAGGGGTCTAAATATACTAATCTCATCCACAGATATGAATACAACAATATCAGAATCATAAAGCAAGATTGTAAACCCCCTAGATTTATTCTATAGATAGTCAGGTTTGGATTTGGAAAATTTTGGATTTTTTCAGAAGATGATGAGGTTTAGAGTAGAGTTGAGTTTGTCTGTGATTTTATTTTATTTAATTAAAACCCTTGGCGCGCCCTGTCATAGTCTAATTATTCGGAGCCTAATATCAGCCCATAAATTCCACCAGACTTTTGTACTTCTGACTTGACTCGCCAAATTAGGCACTGGACTTTTCGTCACTCAAAAATCAGATTTTCGTTGTGCTCTAAATTAATTGCACAATTTTCTGAAACCGTAATCCATATTTAATTCCGTGTCGGACACCTGTGTCGTTACCCTCAATTTTGAGATACCAACTTAACCCGTTGAGCCGGACCAACTAAAGGGTCCAAGACTGACTCTAAGTCCCCACCATTTTTGACCTTTGCGTCATTTCCGGATTTTGACCCCAAGTGCCCCCAATTAATTTAAAAGCACGGGACACTTTAATTCTATTTAAATCGGGGATACCAACTTTGCCTAATCCTATTTTAATCCTTAATTAATCCCGTTGGCCATAAAATTAAACCCGTGCCAAACCCCCAACACCCCATCGCCATGCAAACCATCACCCACATTTTTTCCCACAATTTTAGCGTCATTTTATGTGTTCGTGCAATTTCCCGAATTTAAGGGGCTAAATTACAATTTAGTAATTTTGGGTGCCCTCACCCCATTAGCCAAACTAAATGGAGAGGTCACAAAATTGGGTCCTAATTTCACCCATCCATTCACCACACTTCATAAAGAAATTATTTTCTTCATGACAAATCTCCACCCTCCATTTTGAATAGGAGCATCTCCACCCTCCATCCATTTCACAACCCCCTATAAAATATCACATCACCCACCTTCACTCCTCCCAAGCCGGCCCTAATCCCAATGCATAGAAAACCCCACCCCCTCTCTCTCTCCTTCCTCCTTCTCCATTCATACGCAACCTCCTCCATATTCCCATTTTCTTCCTTACTTCTTCTTCCTTTCTTCTTCTCTTCCTTCCTTCCTTCTTCATGGAAGACCCCAACCGAGCACTGCCCGGCCGGACCCCCTCCGGTCAACGAGCTCTGCTCTACAGCGGTGGCCGTCCACCCCGAGCTAGCCATCGACTGATGCTCCGGCGGCCAAGCCCGTAGCACTCGCGGCTGCTCCTCAGTGCTCCGGCGGCCGAGCCCGCAGCACTCGCGGCTGCTCCTCAGTGCTCCGGTGGCCGAGCCCGCAGCACTCGAGGCTGCTCCTCCAATGCTCCGGCGGCCGAGTCTCCTCATCCCCCGCTACACCCCGCAGTCCGGCGCAGCCACGCTGCCGATCCCCCGCTGCTACTATCGAGCAACCGGGCCTCCCACATTCCGTCTCTTCCCTCAGCGCCTCCGACGAGTTCCCGACCGCCACCAGCCTCCCTCAACCATCATCACCACCCCACTTCACCACGCCGTTGCCACCATCTCGAGCATGTCCCTCACCACCACGAACTCGAGTCGGCCACCCCGATGCCGCTGCGGAAGCTGACCTCTCCGGCAGGCCAATACCTCCCCCCCCGGTCTGCTGTTCCCACCACCACGACAACCTCCACACATCACCACCACCACCCCGCTGCCGATTCCCCCGGTCACCACCCTATTGATCCTCCACCACCACCATTGCACCAATGCTACCCCGCACCTCCATCCGGCCATCCTCGGTTCCCCGGCCAACAGTCACCTCGCCGAGGTGATACATTCTCTCCCCTCTCTATACACTTATATTGTTGGTGTATTGTTAGTTTTAGGATTTATGTATAAGTATTGTGGTTTACTTAACTAATATTTAGGGTTTATTTCCATAGGAATGAAATAGAGTTTTTGTATATATAATGTTTTGGGTTAGAGTTATTGTTGTATATTTTGTTTGGGTGGAAGTTTAGTGTAGTCAAATGAACCTTGTGTTTGATGAGGTTGGTTTAGGGATTATTCTTACATAAGTAAATAAAATGGGATTAAAAGATGTGCAGAAGATTTTAGGCTTTTGAATGCTTTAAAATTCAATGATTTAGGTTATGAATTTTATACATTGAGGTTGTGCATACATTTAAACGCTTGAGGAAGGATGGTGATATTAACACAGTGGATAATACCAAGGAGCAGATTAATTGATAAATGGTAAAGGGATGTCGACCCTTGGGTAAATATTGGAAGATGATGATAAAGTGGTTTGAGGACATAAATTATATATACGCAGATGGGTCATTGTGGTTTAGCTGTTGTAAACTATTGCTAAAAAATAATATGATATTAAAATGTTGATGGACCTTGGGAGCAGGTGCTCGATCGTGAAATAGACATAATATTAAATTATGAGACCGTGATTGAGGATAGAGAATAATAATTATTTATTTGAGCTTGAGATGTCAATGTGCAGTTTAGCATCTGTGAACACTGAGGATTGGATCATGCGTTGGATCACGGAACATCGTGATGAACATAGTAAGATTGGGGTTTGGATGGATGATATGGTACAGATGTTTAATATGTTTAGAGGTGACATACTCCGAGTCAACCTTGGTCAAACCCCTAATGTCTTGTCCCTGTGAGTCGTAGCTGAGACTGAGTTTAGGTGTAGATGTGTGTCACATCCCTGCTTGACGTAGAATAGATTATTGATTCTGGTTTGTATCTCATCTCTAGGTACTGCGGGACCTGAGGACTTGGACACGGTACCAGATCCCCGTCATCAGCAGCCGTACGCAGGCAAGTGTACCTTGCCACCCTGTATTTCAGATTACAGTTATTTATTATTTCTTTATATATATTGTGCACGTATTTAAGTTGACGTTCGATACTTCGCGTCCGATTCACAACCGGGTGCTGACGTTCGTCGTAACGTCTTAGAATAATTGTTAGATACTTTGTAGTACCTCAATGTATGTACCTGAGTACATCGACACCCCAGGATACACTCATACACTATGATCGTGCCAGATTCCTGTATCCTGATACTGACATCATGACCAGAGACTGGGACGACCTTAGGGTCGCCTCTGTTGAGTTACTTCCGTGAGTCGAGACTGTAGTTAGAGGTTCAGGTCCAACGCACAATCGTTGACCGCTTGGGATAGGGAAGACAGTTACTAGATGTTTGGGCTACTCTGCACGCGCTTATATATATATATATATATATATGTATTGTTTCTGTAGTGATCCTGTATCTAGTGTAGTTGTACCACCCGTGTGACTCTTTGCCTGGAGCTGCGGTACGTGCCGTGTGTTTCCGTGTCCGGAGCTACGGTTTTATTTTGGACAGCCCACGCGTCGAACATTGTCTTTAAACTGTGTCACACTTGTTTGGTTATGATAGAGTACCCTGTCGTTGCACTTGTACTTTCTGTTTACTTGACATTGCTGTATTTCTGTACCTTGTTACGTCCCTCTGAGGACCTGGTTTCCTGCCAGTTTTGCAGCATAGATGATTACGGGACATTTGGAGTTGTTGTTGGAGTTGCATGTCTTGCGGGCATGGTACCAAGTACTCACATTATATCTACCGGCATTATAGTTATTTTACATTGTTTATTTCATCTGTTGTTGTAGCCTAGTTTTTATAGACTCATACTTCTTCTCGAGTCTATTCGAGTTAGTGTGTTATGGGGCGACCGACTCTAGCACATATAGATCTTTCTTGTATACTATTGTACATTGTGGATTGAGACATAGAGGTTTAAATTTATAGGATATCTAGATAGTGCACTTTTATATTACAGCTTATACGTATTCAAGTCAGACCAGAGTCTGGTCGAATGTGTAGCTGGCGTGTCACGTATCCCTGGTCCTACGTATTTTGGGACTGGGACGTGACAAAGATCAATCTCAATAAAATATAAACTCGGAAAATAACCCGATAATGAGTCTGATACAACTGTCAAGATACCAGAATAAAGATAACCACAGCAAATACTGAGTATGGAACAGTATATACTCAGAAGATACCCTCGGGGATCACTCGTCTACTGGATCTGGTACTGCTCTAATGTCTGCTCCTGTTCCTGCTCCTGCTAATGCTCCGGTCCCGTATACCTCGGGATAGATCTCGTCTGCTAATCCTGGGGACATAATTCGAATCCAGGTCCTCAGGGGACATAGCAAGGTACAAATAATACAAGCCAAAATAAATGCAGTGCAGAATTAAATAAAATATCAGGGTAACTATATAACCAGCTAAGTGATATGCAAGTGAGAGTTTTAGTCATACTCGGGCTGAGACTACTATAGGCTCTGTGTCGGGGAAACCCATAGCAGCATTAGTATTACGACTCCAGTATATATGCCAAAGCAAGTAGTATCACGACTCTAATATATGTGCCAAAGCACCCCCAGACAATAATATATGTAATATAATCAGCCTTTGATATGGTAATACTCTCTCCACCCAATGTAATCACACGTCTCATATCCATGACACGCAAGATCAAAACTAATGCAGCAAGTCATATAATGTCTATGAATATAATGTCTATGTCATAAAACCTGTATCCTATACAGAATCACCTTGAATATTTTAGAAAGATTTTGTCACATGAATAGTGTCCAGTGTCATGGGTTATGATGTACTTGATAAGACAAGTACGAGAATATCAAGGGTCACGATATCCATCTCTAGGTGACGTTACACAACTCCGCGTACGATGTTGGCACCCGACTATTAATCGGACGCTAAGTAAAGTCATACGGTCCTAGGTCAAGCATGTACAACATATAAATAAATTAAGGAACAAGAACTGCAAGATTTGGCAAGGTACACTTGTCTGGGATTCTGGCTCCAACTGTAGCTCTGACTTAAGTGGGATTTACCGGTACTCCTTCGGTTGCTGAAATACACATCACCATCAGATTCAGAAAATATCAAATAGCTAGAAATGCCTGTCCTTGAGTCCAATTTGGACACATGGACAAAAATGACAGTTTCTGGTCAAAGCGGGGTCCACATGTGGGCCGCTTCGCACCAAAAAATGTGTCAGAACCAATGGTCTTCAAATTCGTCAAACTTAGTGTCCACAAGTCCAAAACGATGATACGAACCCAACGGAACTTGCAGAACTGGATTTCGATGAGCCGATCACAAAATCGCCCGTCAAATGGAGCCGCGGGGCCCACGATACGCGATTTTGTCAACGTTCTCAGAATCGAACCAAACTTGGATCACAGGACCAGCGTATTGCTACGAGTACGATGGCACAAGTTTCGTTTCGATCCGACACGTGTACACAAAGTTACAACGTGTTCCAGAACAGGCGGATACGGGACGTTGTCGGTGGATACGCGTTGATTCCGATGTGCACGCACATCCAAATCAACTTCTGCGAAATCCCGCATGTCCCTATCAACGGCGCGCACCTTTTGGTGAAGACCGCACACGACCAAGTCGTTCCGTTTGGCAGGGCACACTCAGTTCCGGGGGAAAATGGGGCATTGATTTTCCTGTTTTTGGATCGCGGTTTGCGATCGCCATATGATGCGACGCACCGAGCGGGTTGCACGGGCATCGAGAGGGTTACACAGCCTATGCATCACAACTGACGGAACGAAAAATGGGGCAACGAGGAGAGAGAACGGGTTACCTGAACAGGGCTACGTAGAACGAGGTTTCTTCGTGTCCGCGAAGCGACTCGGCTTGACACGACACAGTGTCCACTGTGCTGTGTCCGGGGTTAAGGTTCGATGTCAGAGATGGCTGCGGTCGACGGACACGGCGGAGGTGGCTGGGGGCTGCTCGACGAGGCTCGAGGTGGCTAGGGCAGCGGGTCCTCGAGGGCCGTGGGTCGGGGAGACGGCGGAGGACGGCGAGGGGAAAGGGGAGTTCTGGTTGTCGAGGCTGTGGGTCGGGGAGACGGCGTCTTAGGGGTCTGGGAGTGAGGCGAAGACGGTGAGGCGGAGATGGTTCGTCGAGGGCGGCCGGGGCTAGGGCAGGGCAGCGGGGCTCGGGTCGAGCGACTCTGGGGTCGTGATCGAGGCGGCAGAGGGTCTCGAGGGGTGTCGGGGGCGATGGCTGAGGGCGGGGCTTAGGGCAGAGGAAGGAGGTGGGAAGGCGGTTAGGGTTCAAGCAGAGGAGGAAGAGGGGATTAGGGTTCCGGCGTCGAGGGGGTTAAATAGGGGAGCCGCCAGGTCGGAATAGGATTCAGATTAGGATTAGGGTTAGGTTTCTGACCGGGTTAACGGGTCCGGGTCGGGTTCAATTCGGATCCGACCCAACCCGTTAAGAGCTAGGTTGGGTTTGGTTCGGTTCGGTTTAACTGCGGTTCGGGTCGGGTTGGTTTGGTTTATTTAGAAATAAACCGGGTTTAATTCAGGATTTATTTTGGTTTATTACAACTTAGTTTCTAGATCTTTAAAAATATTTTCGGGGTCCAATAAATTTCCGAAAAATTACCATATGTCTAGTTTTTTATTTTACACCAGAAAATATTATTCTCATAATATTTTAATATAAATCAACATCATTTAAAAATTATTTAAATTTAAAATATCTTAGTTTTAATTACAGAAAAATCCCAAAAAATTACAGAAAATTGTAAAAATTCCAAATTAAAAATTCCTGAAAATCAGGGGGTTTACATAAAGAGTACAGGCGCACCCTAATTAGAAACACTCGGACGAATATATCCACGATCCAACAGTTCTTGAATTTAGCACTTTAACTCCTTTAGTCCAGCAGGGGCCATTCTGTACGGGGCTTTGAAAATCGGTTGAGTACTGCTTTACGATCATGTTGCCTTGCTGAAGTTGTACGAACTCGTTCTCCTTTTACCGATGACCGGGAGGGGGTATGAACTCCTCTTTGAACGCGCCATGGAAAGTAGCCCACACGATCGTCTCCTCTTCATCGTCAACTGGAAGAGATCTACGATGCACGTCCCACCAATCGTGCGCTTTCAAGCGAAGCTGTATTTGGGCACACGCGACACGCTTCTCCTCGACTACCTTTAGTACTTTTAAGTGATCCTCAAGCTCTGCCAACCAATCTAGAGCCATGATCGGATCTTCAGTCCCTTTAAATGGCATGTTGTAGACCTTCTTGAAGTCGGCAAAGTCGAAGGTAGTCACATCCTTCTTTCTTGGAATTTGAGGCATTTTGACTTCAAGCACGGGTTGCTCCACTGGTGTCGCTGTTGTTGCCGCAGAATGGTTGGAGGCCAAGGTCTGAACGATCTGTTGCAGGATATCTACATGCTTCTATTGGACTTCAAATCGGGTTTCTAGATTTCCTTCAAACTTGCTCTGTCGTTCTTCCGCCCGCTTCTCGGCTCACTCATAACGAGCTTCATCCCTCTGTTGGCTAGCCTTAAGCATCCATATCATTTGCTCAATCGGGTCGACATGAGGCATGGCTCGCTGGCTTCGAGAACTTCCCGAGGTGTCGGAGCTACTTTCTTGGGCGTGTACCTCTCTTTGTGCTAGCGTTGATGCTTGTACTTGAGTCATTCCTTCAAAAGATGGTAACTTATATCAGGTTTATAATATATTATGGACTCACTGTATGTAACGTATTTTATTTTGGCCGAACAAGTTTAAGAGTTCGCATAGGGATTAGATCGTTAAAGGAACTTTTCCGACACGAGGGTCAAAGAAACTTGAAGCTGTGCTCTGATACCAATATGTCATGCCCCGATTCTGTGGAATCGACAGTCATCCCCCGGGCATGACGCGGTGCCTGCCTAGGTTGCGCAATGCACAAGGCTAAGTTATTTTTGTATAACGAGCACATATTCAGAGTACGAAGATAATTGAAATACAAAGTTAAAACATAGAAAGTTCTCTTTATTGATAATGAACATCTTTTACAAACTCTTGAATGAGTCAGATAATTGTCGTACGGGCTTACAAAGTGGACTCAAAATGAGATAGTCGTCCTGTACATTACATTATTCTACTAAAACTTTAAAATATTAAAGACCTTCTGACGAAGCTATCCCCTTCCCACGGAGCAGCATAAGTTTATGGACGAGCTCCTGGAAACTTCAAAATGCTTCTACTAAGGCACGATCAGGGCGTGCCGGTTGGTGGACTAGAATGAGAAGTAGCTTTAGCTCCTCGCAGGATCTCCTTGGTGCAGGAAACCTATTTCAACGAGGGTCAGTACATCAAAATGCACTGGTGAAGGCGAGCTAACCCAACTATACCAAATCATAAGTTGTTTATATGAAGCATGCAAGTTATTTGTGGTCTTTCTATCTTGCCTTATTTTATTTTACAAGCAAGCATTTGATATAAAAAATTTACTGAAATAAATATGCCACCGTTCGATAACTTTTACCTGCCCGTTTGAACCACCTGCACAATACTTACCATGTCCTTCCCTGCCACGAAGATACTAGTTAGCTTGCACAGTTTAAATATATGTGGGGATCACTGGAATGATGCCATAATGGAAAACATATAGTCATTGACGAGGATGGTATGCAACGAAAAGCACGTGAGGCGCTACATGCCATCCCGTCCAGCACGTGAGACTATCGTGAAGTTCCGTCCGGATCGGATCGATGCCAGTGCCCTAGCGACCGTCCGCAGGAACCTATGACCTTGTGCACAAGTTGTCCGTGATCGAACGACATTTATACTAAGTTAATAATTGATGCAGTTTAAGGCAACATGAGTATGAGACAAGTAGCATGGCCTGATTCATTTTGTATAGTCTCCCTGATCAGTTTATTGCATGACAAGGTGTGTTCTATACATAGCACATGTCACGACCCGTACCCTGATATTCGGGCACGAGTACGTGGTTACGCCCAGCCTACACCGCAGAATCGGTGGTAGAACGCTGTCTGGGTCATTTCTAACTATCTAACATCTCAACAATAATATGGTACCTGTCAATCATCTCAACTCCAATCGGAGGAGCAATATGGTATCTCACAAATATATCAATCTCAATCATAAAACAAACTAAGGAGGAAATAATGCACGAATGGAAATAGCGAAGGAAAGAAGATATAATCCACAATAAAATAAATAGTACAACTGTGAAATCTCCACAAAATGATAGTCTAATACAAAATCACTAACAAAACTAGACCTCCTCGGTCACTGCTACTAAGTCCTCTGGCTCTAGGGGAGTGTCCTCTAAAGTATCACCCTCCTGAGGTCCGTAATGTGTGGGACACAGCTCCTCTAGCCAATCATCTGGAAAAATATATTCAGTCAGGATTGGAGCGAAGTACATACCTCTGAAAGCAGTTCCAATAATATAATCGAGCATATATAACAAGAAATAGAAAAATGATACAAGATGCACATGTAGAAGGAATAATCTGTACAAGTGAACAGGCAATAGGCACAATAAAGCTGGAAGTAAATACAAGAATGACTGCAAGTAGAGAACAAGAAATACTAAACTATGTGTTTTAGAGTGAGAGTTCGTTATGTGATCGGTTTAGGTTGCACATGAGGTATATAGGTAACTCCATTATACGTGAGGTGTATAATCGACATGCACATGAGATCAAGAGGGCTTTGATCACATAACCAACTCCTACTCCCCCTCCCCAACCAATACTCATGGATCCAATCACGACACGTTACGTACATGATCACGATAGTCATACTAGCACACGAAATAGTGGATGCACACGAAGCACATGAAAGTCAATACCCGATGCACACGATGAAATACATGTCATTGGGTACCCGTTGCACACGGTAGGGGATAACACCTCCTGACGGGATCCATATAGCACCAGTCCGTGAAATCACTGTGTCGGGAATCAATGTATACTAATCTAGAACATGCATATATACAACATTATGAATTGAAAATAATCAGAGAAATGTACTCGCCTGAAGTCCTGAGCAAAGTGTGTCTCTCGATGCCCAAGCCGGTGTCTCACAACCTATATATGGTATGTTGTATCAATACAAGGTTCAATGATGAAAATAATTAAAGTTGAAGAAGTTCTAGGTCAATACGCCGTTTCTAGGTCAAGCCAATGTATTTCTAGGTTGTAAGAGTCTAAAACTAGTCACTAAGTCAATACACTATGAAGCTATGCTATACTAGCTAAACTAACACACCACGGTGCAAAACAAGAAGCCGTATCCTAAGATACGCCGATTTTCTAATATAAAAAATAGGTTTATATATATACATAAGTCATATATATAATAATAATAATATCTCAAAATAATATAAATGGGATACCTTGGCCTTGGCCCATACCTTGGTATCTAAAACTAAACACAAAAGATAGAATAGATACCTTAAACTAGATGCTAACTATACACTAATATCTTAAACTAATTAACCAATACCTTAACTAAAATAAACTAATTGAAACACTGAAAATTAACTAAACCAAACTAACAATTAACTAATACCCAAAACCTAGGCATTTATCTAACTTACACTAATGTATACATCTTATAACAACATATAATTAACTATACTAGTAACACACATAGATATGTATAGATAATATACTAACTATTAAGATACTCTACCTATTTGTATATGAGACCAACTATCAACAATAACAACTAAATTAATACTACCTTGAAACACTAACTAAACTGCTACTAGTACTTGCTGTGGCTTCTCCCTATGCTCGAGCTGTACTGATACTGAACCTGCTGCTCGGTTGCACAGTGAACAGATACCTGAAAATCTCTACTGCACAGTGAACAAGGTACTGAACATGGATATACTGAAATCTGGTGCACTCACCTCGTGTGCACGAGTTAACCTTCCTGCTGATACTCGAATGCCTAACTAAACTTTCTATTACACAGCCACAAGGTTGCCCGAGTGCACAGCAACTCTAACAGCTAGCTGCTGCTCTTCCCTTCAAGCAGAGCCCGACATCCCTACTGCAAGTGTACTGCTGCACAGAAAGAATCCTGCACAGTTACTTGCAGTTGGAAACTGCACAGTAGTCCCTGGTCTTTATTCTTCATTTGCCTGACTGCACAGGGATTGACCCATACTGTTGAATGCCCTACTTGTTGCTGAATGCTTCTGGCTCTTCACTGCAGTTTCAGTTTAGGTATCTACATAGTGAAGGTAAGTCTTCAGGTTAGTTCTCCAGTCTTCAGCCCACATGTTACTGCCTTCACTGCATTCTCCAGTTCAGTGAAGTATCAGTCTTCACTGCCTTCTCCAGTTCAGTGAGGTATCAGTCTTCACTGCCTTCTCCAGTTCAGTGAGGTATCAGTCTTCACTGCCTTCTCCAGTTCAGTGAGCTTCACTGTCTTCTCCAGTTCAGTGAGGTATCAGTCTTCACTGCCTTCTCCAGTTCAGTGAGGTATCATACGAGTCCTTGCTGTGCTGAGTCTGCTGTGTTCCCCTGCAGTCTTCAGTTGCTGTGTGCTCAGGTAAAACCTGCAGCAGCTGCACAGTAACTTGCTGCCTTCAGTTTCTGGTGTGTATCTGCACACATAGTACTTGCTGTCGAGTACTCTCCCCCTCCTCACTCACACATCCACACTCTAAGCACACACACAAACAAATGTACACTACATTCTCAAACACATCTAAAATGACTAGCTATACGTCTATATGTATATATACTCCTCATCTATGCATCTCCCTATATAGATCAACACACATACATATAAATACATAATCTAACATATATATATGTATAACTATAGACACCAATATATATATATATATATATCTATACACATACTTATATGTATTTATTTAGATACCCTCATATAAACACACATAGGCATACGTATATACATAAAATCCAAATTCCTCTATTATACTCTCCAAATAATATATAGATAGTATATAGTAATATATTTACATATGCATGTATAGTACAAAAGCCAAAACACAAACACATGGGGTGCACCGCATCCGTATCACACTTTTCTATGATACGCTTGCGACACGGCCCCCAACTCACAACCAAACGTATCCCGGAGGACACGTACAAGTCTAATACATAATTTATGATTAATACATATATAAATTATAGTGTCTACGTGTCTGTGTCACCATATGATATGCACATGGCCCCGTGTCGGAGGAAAACCCCCAAAATTGACCGTTTCGTCAAATCGACGAGATTCGGCCCACACGTATCCAATTGTGGACACGACACAAGCTACAAACAAACAATCAATGGTCAATTAGATCTATTAGATCCATTGACAAGCACTACATGTGCCAATTTCGGAATTCCCCCAAAATCGACACCAAAATGGACATAACTCCCACCGTAGGTCTCCAAATGATACCCAAACAAATCCTATGGGTAACCTATGCATGTGGGGTGGTTTCTTATGGTAAAAACTCAGATCTATAGTCTATAGGAAGGGGAAAAACTGATTTGTACCTATTGGGAGATGGATTCCCAATAAAAAGTCCCAATTGACAAGTTGCTCTTCTCCTTGTAGATCTTGGCCTCCTCCTCCTTGTTCCTTGCTCCTTGCTTGTAGATCCTTGATGTAGAGACTTTAATGTTGAATTTAGGAAGAGATTTGAAGAGAATTGATGGGGAATTGGAAGGGGGGAAACTAGATCTAGAATTTTGGGGAAGAACTAAAATGAGAGCACTCTCTCTCCTCTCAATTATGGCTGGACATAAACCCTTCCTCAAGCAATGTACAAAGTCAAAAATACCCCTTGGGGCCTCTCATGAAGAAATAATTGGGGGGGAAGGTTCTAGTCTAATGGTTCCACTAATTAATCATGTTTTCTAATCCATGGGCCTAATTCATGGGCTCAACTTAGACTAGTCCAAAAGTTTGTTCATGTCCCCTAATTAAAAGGTTAGGTCCACTACACAAGTCTAAAATAAGTCTACACTAGCAATAATTAAAATAAATAAATTAGTCATGCACAAATATTAATTATAATAATTCTAAAATAATTAATACTCAAGATAATTACCAAACTACCCTTAGATGGAAATGTGAGGGTGACAGCACAATATAGAGGAAGTATAAATATTCTAACTTGAATTGAAATACTATGAAAAAATATTTTTTAAGTGAACAAGCATGCCACAAGGTAACCATTTCTAAGTTTGATTGACAAGCACAAAATAATCCAATTATATTCTTTTTTATCTTGACATCTTTTAGTTATTATGGTATCGTTTGATCGGAACTAAAAAAATGCAAGATTTTAGATACAAAGACTTGGAAGAAGGGTCAACTGAATCGAATATAGCCACTCACTAGTTGGTTGGAGAAGGAAAAGGAAAGATGTGCTTCAAGACTCCGCTCGTACGACGTCTACTGCACGATCACCTGCATTGCCATAAACGGCTGATCAATACCTCTTCAACTCTTTCCAAGCTTGGAATGGTATATAATTCAACGAACGAAAGAAATAAAATCTATCAAAACCGTTCAAGAAAATGCAAATCCAAAAATTAACTCAAAAGCACGAAAGCAACAAGCGACAATGAAAACTAGGCAAAAAAAACTTGCAGCAGAGAGGTCCCTCTTGACTCTGTCGCTAAGTCCATCCTCGGGGCATTGTCCACTAAATATGGGAATCGATTCCGAAGAAGCAAATCCATATCGAGGATAAAATCTTGATTCAATCTATCCTGATCGAACGATACCGATATGTATTTTTTAACTGTGCTCCCCGAAAAGGGGGAACGGGACACCACAGCGGGGGCGGCGGCGAGGCATAGGGGCACGCGCTCGCCTCCGCTGTTGTTGCTGCCGCCGTCGCCGGCGCGAGGCATAGCCGCAGCCCTCCGCGAGTGCGTGCCTCTGTCACTCGCAGCCTCCTGCACGCTTGTGGCTATGCCTCTCTCTGTCACCGCGCACGCATGCGTCTCTGCCCCGGACCGCCCCCGCTCGTCGCCGCCCCCGCTGCTGCTGTTGCTTCTTCTTCTTCATCATCGCCTTCTTCATCGCCTTCATGACGAAGCCGACTGGAAGGTGCTCGAGGTGCGGCTCGACGGTGGCGATACGGTCGATGGCGAGGTCGACGATGCGGAGAAGCAAAATATCGTAGAAGGAGGGAGAAGGAGAGGCCGGATGGGGGTGGGGTGGGGAAGGAGCAGGAGGTGGGAGATGAAGAGGGTTGACAGCCCTAGTAAAATTTGGACTAGCCTGAGTAAAAATTCTTTCTAACTGGACTAGCACTAATACTGGACTAGCCCCAAGTTTTTTTTAGTGCCTTTATCAAAGGCCGTTCTAATTAACTTTTCAGAGTTCTCTACTTCATGCCTGAATTAATGCCCTGCTCCTAACGGGTTACTTAAGGAACACTTGTTACTTTGACTCGGTTGAGAATCGAGTCTCGAAAAAACCTTACCGCCAAATTAACACAGACGAAATTCAATGAACCCTTCAAACTGACGGAACGACTTCTATTGAAATAAGTTCAAGTGTTTTTGTTGGTTGTTTACTACTTGTTTTTGTGTTGCTTTATGTTTTGTCTTGCTTTCGATGACTTGGTTTTCATGATTCGCTTCTCGCTTGCATATTATTTTTGAATCGTAAGAGAAATAGATCGAAGGATTCTAATCAAGTATTTTTGTAATTTCAGGACACATAACCAATGAGTGATTATTGCATAAGCCTTCCCCATCCTCTCGTTGATTCGTTCGGTGAGTGGCTTCGACCCTTCGATGAATCATTTAGTCTGCACATCTAATAAAATGATCGCTAGTCTGCTCAGTTCCATGCTCCTTAGTTCTATGTTAATTCACTACAAGATATACTAAAAGAAATAAACTGTATGCAAAAATGTATATAGAGTTACTGCTTTACTTCAATTAATATTGTCCCTTACTCACCTGTTGCGCTACTAGATCGTGTATTGAACCTTTTATGGTTAGTGATTGTGTCCCGTGTAAAAGATTGAAAGAGAAGAGACTAATAGCTCGCCATGTTGTTCTGGTCCTACGGGATCTAGGGGATGTGGCTATTAGATAGTGATATGCTTGTTCATGTTTAGTACATCCTAATAGTTTTTATCTGATAGATGTTGCTTGTCATGCATTGGTCTCAGACAACTTGTGCACAAGGTAAATAGTCTCTCGAACGATTCTTGGGGCACTGGAAATCGGTCGGTCCGAAGAAGATTGTAAGAGCACCTTGATGTTTCGGTCCCACGGGATCTATGGGGGTGTTGTTATCCATCAGTGGGGCAACTCATGGGCCATCATATAATTAGGTCTCATGCTAGGTTTACCTTCTTGTATACCTATTATTTGATACCAAGATTGATACATAAGTTAGATTCATATATGCAAATTGTTGCAAACTTGTGTGTCTGCTGCAGGGATAACCGTTCGACCGGGGTAAGAAATTATCATATACATGGTTCAATTATCGTTTATGTTTCTTTGCATGAATTGTTAAAAGGAAACTAGACAACTAGAAATATCACCAAATAATGCTAGCTTCACATGTTTACTTAGTGTAGATTTCTAGGTGAGTTTGGCCACGGTCGCTCACCAGTACATATTGTAGTACTGACCCACATTTGTGGGCAAATCTTGAGATTTTGGTAGCGAGATCTTGGCGAGCATTTTGAACCAGTGTTAGCGCATCCATCCAGCGGAACCGTGCTTGTGCTGCTTTCTTAGCTTTCCTCTCCTGTGTGCAAGCTCTTATTCTGCTTATTGTTTTGATTTTTGGTTCTACTACAAGGACATAATGTATGGGCGTTGTGGCTAGTTTGGGTTTATAAAAAGGGATGTAGCCATCTATGGCAAATTTTGTAACTCATCCAAGCAAGTAATTTGTAACCCAATCTTCAAGTATTCAATAAAGAAGTATTTTGTGTTCCTATCAAATATGTTCAACTTTTGTTCTTTGCATTTAAATTATGTGCCTATATATATGTATATTTTTGTCTAACTTGTATCTTGTGCAGGTATTATTCCTGGTGCAAGCGCAACTTAGGCTTGCACGACATCGCGCCCAAGTGAGGACGGCCGGTTCCGTAGGGACCAAGCGAGGACGAACGACTCTTATGGGACTGGGGCATGATAGGTGGTATCAGAATACAGCTTTACGTCCTTGGCCTCTTCAAATATCGTTTTCAAAAATGATATTAGTTTTCAAGCTGTTTCAAAAGTCCCAAATTTCGAAAATGATTGTGAATCTATATAAGTAAATCAAAGGTGTTAATGTCCCGATCTTGAAAAGTATAAAAACCCAATGTCCCATAAAATAAGTCTATAATACGTTATGAGACTAATGCAAGCTACTCTATTTTACAGCAAGATGACTAAAACAGGTAACCAAGCGATATCGCGCGCAGCAAACATGAGTGATGACCAAATCGATAGGCTGATTGCTATGTTCGAGAATCAGAATGATCGACATGAGGCCCAACAGGAAAGGTTCGAAGCTCAGCAACAATGAGCTGATGCTAGAGCCTTGGTACAGCAACATCAGCTTGACTCACTGGCTCAAATAGTGACAACATTAGTGGCCAACAATGGTGCATCAGGAACCGTCGCAACACCTGTGGCAGTCACACCCGTGTCTCGAGAAGCTGGCCTAGAAGAAGCAAATGAACCTCCGCAAGCGACCAGGAAGTCTACCTTTAAAGGCACCGAGTTCTTGAAGTTGAACCCTCCAGAGTTCAAAGGCAGGGTCGTACTAAGGTGATGGACTTGGTCGCCAAGTTGGAGGGCTTATTTGAGTTTGTTGGGATACCTGCGAATAAAAGGGTGGCGTGTGTAGCCATGCAGCTGCAGTTACGTACACACAATTGGTGGCAGATCAGGAAGCTATATCTTGCCACAAGGCGCAATGATGGCAAAATCACTTCGGGGATGTTTAAAGATGCATTCCTTGTATAATATCTTCCACCAACTGTCAAGCAGAGAAAAGAAGATGATTTTACCGAACTTAAGCAAGGGAGCATGTTCGTCGAAGATTATGAGTCAGAATTCTCCAAGCTTGCTAAGTTCGCTAGCTCAATGATTCCTAATGAGAGGGCCCGTACACATCAGTTCATATGAGGCCTAAATGACAACCTGAGAAAGGATGTTATGAACCGAGAGTTTACATAGTAGATACAGGCTTTTGAGGCAGCGGTGCAGAATGAACAGTTCATACCACAAAGTTCTCAAGAAAAGACATCGGCTCCTCCTGCAAAAAGATAAGCGATGGTAAGAAAAATATTGATACATATGAGAACCCTGGAAAAGTGTGTAGTTATTGCGGCCGTCATGGTCACACTAAAGAAGCTTGTCGTTTCCTCAACATGCTGTGCTTCAAATATGGACAACCAGGCCATGAACTCCGAGATTGTCCGACAGGAGGTTCGCACCGCATAATCAAAATGACAATGCAGAACGTGGGCAGAATCAAAATCCCGCCCCAACTCAAGCCAATAAGCAGGCTGAACAGACGGAAAGGGCTAGAGTGTATCAGCTGAATATTGAGCGCGATGTGAGCGTACATGATGCTGGTGAGTCTGATTCCTTTGACCTCTTGATGCCTTGATCTTCGACTCCTTAATCTCTTAAGTTTCAAGGACGAAACTTCTTCCCAGTAGGGTATTATGTAATTTTTCGCTCTTAACAGGTTACTTAAGGAACACTTGTTACTTTGACTCGATTGATAATCGAGTCTTGGGCAAACCTTACCGCCAAATCAACACGGACAAAATACAATGAACCCTTCAAACTGATAGAACGACTTCTATTGAAATGAGTCCAAGTGTTTTCGTTGGTTGTTTTGCTGCTTGATTTTGTGTTGCTTTGTGTTTTGTCTTGCTTTCGATGACTTGGTTTTCATGAATCACTTTTCTCGCTTGCGCATTCTTTTCGAATCGTAAGAGAAAGAGATCGAATGATGCTAACCAAGTATTGTTGTAATTTCAGGATGCATAACCAAGGAGTAATCGTTGTATAAGGCTTCCCCATCCTCTTGTTGATTCGTTCGATGAGTGACTTCGGCCCTTCGATGAATCCTTTAGTCTGCACGTCTAATAAAAAGATCGCTAGTTTACTCAGTTGCATACTCCTTAGTTTTATGTTAATTCACTACAAGATATGCTAAAAGATATGAACTGCATGCAAAAATGTATATAGAGTTACTGCTTTACTTCAGTTAATGTTGTCCCTTACTCACCTGCTGCGCCACTAGATCGTGTATTGAACCTTTTATGGTTAGTGATTGTGTCCCGTGTAAAAGATTGAAAGAGAACAGACTAATAGTCGGCCCTGATGTTCCGGTCCTACGGGATCTAGGGGGGTGTGGCTATTAGATAGTGATATGCTTGTTCATGTTTGGTGCATCATAATAGTTTTTATCTGATAGATGTTGCTTGTCATACATTGGTTTCGGACAACTTGTGCACAAGATAAATAGTCTCTCGAACGATTCTTGGGGCACTGGGAATCGGTTGGTCCGGAGGAGATTGTGAGAGCACCCTAATGTTCCGGTCCCACGAGATCTAGGAGAGTGTTATTGTCCATCAGTGGGGCAACTCATGGGCCATCATATAGTTAGGTCGCATGCTATGTTTACCTTCTTGCATACCTATTATTCGATACCAAGATTGATACATAAGTTAGATTCATATATGCAAATTGTTGCTAACTTGTGTGTCTGCTGCAGGGATAATCGTTCGGCCGGGGTAAAAAATTATCATATACATGGTTCAATTATCGTTTATATTTATTTGTATGAATTGTTAAAAAGAAACTAGACAACTAGAAAGATCACCTAATAATGCTAGCTTCACATGTTTACTTAGTATGAATTTCTAGGTGAGTTTGGCCACAATCGCTCACCAGTACATGTTGTAGTACTGACCCACGTTTGTGGACAAATCTCCATGTTCTGGTAGCGAGAGCTTAACGGGCATTTTGAACCAGTGTTAGCGCATCCATATCCAGCGGAACCGTGCTCGTGCTGCTTCCTTAGCTTTCCTCTCATGTGTGCAAGCTCTTCTTCTGCTTGTTGTTTTAATTTTTGGTCCTACTACAAGGACATAATGTATGGACGTTGTGGCTAGTTTTGGGTTTGTAAAAATGGATGTAGCCATCTATGGCATATTTTGTAACTCATCCAAGCAAGTACTTTGTAATCCAATATTCAAGTATTCAATAAAGAAGTATTTTGTATTCCTATCAAATGTGTTCAAATTTGGTTCTCTGCATTTAAATTTTGTGCCTATATGTATGTATATTTTTGTCTAACTTGTGTCTTGTGCAGGTACTATGTCTGGTGCAAGCGCAACTTAGGTTTGCACGGCATCGCGTCGAAGCGAGGACGATCTGGTGCAAGCGCAACTTAGGTTTGTACGGCATCGCGTCGAAGTGAGGACCTAAGTTGCGCTTTAGTTCATTTTTAACTGACTTTGTGTTTAGATTCAGTATGGCTATTTAACATGCCTCCTAGTTGTATCACATGTATCACAGACCAACTCTAGGCTGAGTCTGGTCTGTTTATATCTCCTTAAATGAATATTATTCATTTTTGCAAACAAACAAACAAACAAACAAACAAAAAATTTGCAACCGATCCATTTTCTCGTCCTTTGCAGTTATAGTCGACCAGTGCTTCGTAATGTTGAGAACAACCTCATGAATATGAATCAAGAAGTTTTTCTTCTGTCAAAGCACCCAGGATGCTGCATCTGAAACTGACTCATTCGTCCATGTGAATGCATGCTCGACGGAATTAATTCTTCTCCTGTGCTGCAGTCCTCGTCCCTAATCCAAATCTATGTAGTTAGCAAGGCGCCCAAACATATTAAACCAGGCTTAAAAAAGAGTTGGTGGATTGACCATTCATCAGCACTTTCAGATTTTTTCTAATGGCTCGTCAGTTTTGGAAACGCATGATTGCAGCTTTGACCACATATGCAAGAATGATGACGTGCGTACCTAATTTGTTCTTGCCCGTCCTCTACTCTTTCTCCTCTTCTTCTGTTGACTGCTAATTGTAACCTAGCAAGCTAGTATTATGTTTGTATGTGATGAAATTGTGACAGTAGGTTGTCATCGATGTATATAGCAATGGAAACCTTCAGGGGTGGTGAGCATTATGTTATTCGGTTCCAACAAAATTGAAATAGTCAAAATTAAATAAATCGAAATTCTAAATATTCAAAATTGAAATCGAAATCGAATCGAAACGAAATTAGCCAAAATCGAAACCGAATCGAACCGAACTGAATAAGCTATTCGGTTTGTTCGGTTGAACTATTGCTATTGTTTAATGGATGAAATCCAAAGTTGTAATCGTTGTTAAATCATATTAAAAGTTATAATTTTATATACACATTGTGTCTAATGTTGGGCTTCAAAACATATACATAGAATTATAGTTTTCAAAATATACATATTTTTAATTAATCACAAAATATAAAAAGATATGAAATATTTACATAATTATATAAATTTTATTCGGTTTTCGATTTTGGACCTAAACCCAAATTCGAAACCGAAACTTAACCATTTTTTTTTTCCAAACCGAATCGATTCTCTTATTCTGTTCGGTTCAATTTTTGGTCCAAAATCGAATAATGTTGACCCCTGTATACCTTCACTAAAGTTTTCCATGCATGAAACGAAACTCGATGATTTGTGGGTACATGCTACCCAGAGCTAGCTGTTAAAATAAAGTTAGGTTGGAAATCAGCTGCCAAGTCTATCGATTGGACTGTAACCGATCGAACTCATGTTGGTCCTAGCTGGCCGCCGCCCTCTTGCTGGTTGAGGGGTCATCACCCAACATGCATTAATTTACCAAGAGCCGTAAGAAGTAGGACAAAAAGCAAGGATCTAACAGTAGTTCGTTCAATGGCCGATTTGATGCGACGCACGGCTCGCGCGACAGCATACCTATCCCTAGCTTCTGCTTGAAAAATTCACGTTAATTCTAACAGTTCGTTCAACGGCCAAGAAGTATCAAGTAACGCCTATTCCAATCATGATCTGCACCTGCTCCCGCTCCCTCTCTTTGCATCCCCATCCCCGGCCCCTTAGCCAGCTATCAAGAGGCTCTTCCCTCTCCGTGGAGGACTAGGCCGACGCCTTCGGACCTTCCTAGTCTCACAAGACAGCTCATTCTCCTGCGGCTTCTACAAGGTCGGCTCCAACGCCTACACATTCTCCATCTGGTTCTCCAACTCGAACGACATGACCGTCGTGTGGACCGCCAACCGCAATCGCCCCGTGAACGGCCGGGGGTCCAGATTGGCGTTTCGTCCTGTCCGACGCGAACGACGCGGTCGTGTGGAGCACAAACACCAGCTCGAGCCGAGTAAGAAGTGTGCCCTGATCCATAGCCATATCATCCCGTTTCGATTCGCTTCTATCCCTGCCATTATCATTATTTATTTCCTCCTCATCCTGCTTCCTCTCTCTCTCTGTACATTATTGGGAACTAGGGTTTCCATAGGTGCGATCTTACTCGATGATGTATCATTTTATTGCTGTATTCCTTCATAAATTGTTGATTATTGATTCATATAGTATAGTTCTTTCTTGACATCTGCCAGAAGATTTGATTTTTTTTTTCCCTCCGCCTCTCTCTCTCTCTCTCAATGTAGTATTACCAATTCTTACTATTAAGTCGAGTTTTTTTTTTCTTTCTTTCTTAATTATAATTTTGTTTTTATTCCTTTGATTGATCTGCAGTAAGGAATAAAAGCATCTAGTTGGAAGGGAGGCTTAGTTGATATAGGAAGGGAAGGAGGAGTAGAGATGTCATTTTCTTGTTTGAATTTTAGCTTACATAGTCCCTCCTATTTAACAACCCATAATAATAGTCGTATCGGCATCCTCGATTTCGGAAATGTAGTCGGAGAAGCAACCAAGACCAAGCGCTGCACTATGCAGTTTCGTAGAAAGAAAATTGTCAGCTACTTTTAAACGAGCTGGAGCTGGATCAAGGAGGGCTAGGTTTTGTATAGGGAATAGGATCAAGAACGAGTTGCAGCCCCTTGAGTTAAATGCACCAACTCGAGGGACTCGACGAACGTCAATATATCACAATGGTCTCCCATTTCACTGCGCTATAATTTTCAGTGAATTTTGGAAACGGCCTGAGACCACAGCAGTCTTTAAGCCATTATTTTGTTGTCCTGTGCAGATAATTATTGACTCTTGCTGTGCGACATTTACTGAACTTCAAAAGAGGGGAAAGGATTCTGGGCAGAGTTTGAATTGTACGCTGCAGATCTGTTGGTAGGTGTGGTTGTCAATGTTGCTTTGGTGGCTATATTAGCACCTTATGCACGCATTGGGAAGCCTTCCACCTCGAATGGTCTGTTGGGGAAGATGGCCCATGCTTATGGAGCTTTGCCTAGCAGGTAAGCAGTTATGGGTTTTGTTCATTTTCTGTTTTGTACTCACAGAGTCTGGTTGCTGGTGCTGGGATTTTTAATTTGAAATGGCCAAATTTCTGTACTCAACTGTGTATAAGAGAGCAACTTCTATATGCAGTCTACTTATATTTCAGCTGACTCATATATAATTTTTAGTTTTCTGTAAGTAATTGGATGTTAAATGGACAGAAAGTCAGATTCAGAAACTTGTATTTACATGACTGGTGATAGACATTTTGCAGAAAGCTCAAGTAGTAGAATATATTTTTGGCCTTCATGCTAACGTAAATCATCTTGATTTTGCTTTAATTTATATGAACATAGTAGCAAGTGTTTTTTGTGTTTCAATGATGCTAAAAGTCTTGGACTGAATGGCTTTATCATATGATTCATTTGGCTTACTTAGATGTGAAAATTCTTGATGAGAATATTTCACTCTAGGAAATTCATTTTTCAATATACTTCTTAACTAAAACTTGAAGCAGTAGTCCAGGCTAATTATCATTATTCTTAAATGCAGCGTGTTTGAAGCTGAAATACCAGGATGCTCATTTTCAGTTAGGCAGCGGATTGAAACATACTTTTCAGGGTAGAACTAATGTTATTAACTCTAAGTTATCCTCACCACATCATGTTTGTTATATAACATTGGCTCTACTTTCTATTCCACCAGTTTTCATCTTTTCACTGTCCCCTGTTCTCTGATGTTATAGTCTGATTCATTCACTTGCATATATTAATTGCACAGTGCAACCACAAAATACTGCAGATTAATAGGCATATTTTTTTTCTCCAATGCAGGGTGTCTTATACGGAACAGTTGGATTCATGTGTGGTCTTGTAGGACAAGGATTGCAAATTTGATTATGACTGCCAAACGGTATATTACCATCTTTGATATACACACGTCTTTCTCATACCCATTCATGTGCAATAGTTATTGTGCATTACAATTTGTTCTGCTGTTTTTTGCTGTTGTCATTAATTTTTTTCATAAATTGTCGTTGGAGATTGCTTTAAGAATCTGTTTCTTTCTTATCACATACATTTGATCGGTTCTTATTTGACCAAATTACTGATGTTTTGCATTTCATTACATTCTGGAGAAGTTAGAAACCTTTTTCCCATGTTCAATCAACTAGCATTTATCGTGAAATTGTATTTTAATAATTTCACTTAGGCTTCACAAACACTTTTGAACTAATGATTATACTGTTGGCTTTATATGTTTATGGCTACTCATAATAAACAATTGGCCATGCATTTACACTTTAAATGCATACATTTGTTTCTTTCTTATCACATACATTTGATCGGTTCTTATTTGACCAAATTACTGATGTTTTGCATTTCATTACATTCTGGAGAAGTTAGAAACCTTTTTCCCATGTTCAATCAACTAGCATTTATCGTGAAATTGCATTTTAATAATTTCACTTAGGCTCCACAAACACTTTTGAACTAATGATTACACTGTTGGCTTTATATGTTTATGGCTACTCATAATAAACAATTGGCCATGCATTTACACTTTAAACTTATAACTCATTTTTTAATGAAGGTATAATCCTTGTTGTCAGGAGAATTTTATTATCCGGATTGTGGATCTTATAATCCAATCCAATTTTGATTCTTCGTGATACGGATCCTATACATAGATCAGGCTGGACGTACCCAGATCACATGGATCATATGATCCGGGTCGTGGAATCGAGATCCGACTCGGATTGGATAACTCGACCCAAGTAGACATAATTTGTGGTTGACCATATTTCGACGTCTCTTTTGAAATTGAGATTTTTTATATTGCTATATACTTTTCTATACTACTTTTCATATTCTGTTAGATCAATCTCTCTATTATGCTCTTTCTCTTCTCCCAAAACTACGATTTGAAGAAGAAAAAAAATAATTGTTCCTTCTCGTTTGTCCAAATCCGTTTTCTTTTGTTGTGATGGACTTCTCCGGTTCAGAAAAGATAGAAGCACGTGGTTGTGATTTACGAAATTCTGTTTGAGATGACTTTTAAACTGTGCTCTTTTTCCTACTCCTACATCTACTCATTTTTTCTTTGGTTTTGGAAGATAGAGAAAGAAAAAAAAGGATGTGACATGGGAGCCTTGCACGGTTGTGGAGAAGGATTGGAAACATCAAGCATGGTTGCTTTTGGGTTTTTAACATTTTTGGATCCTAGTAACTATAGTTTTTGAGACGATTCACTTGTTTGACTTGTTTTGTGCATGATATATCCTAAACCTATTTGTTTTATGGATTTAAATCAATTATGCATGAAATCTCTTATATTTGAGTTGTCCATTTTTTTGAAATCTATTTAATTTTTTTTTTATAGATAAAATTAAGAATCTTACGATTCACGATCTAGATCCCAATCCACCCCCTTTATGTTTTTACGATCCGATCCGATCCGATTTTGACAACATTTGGTATAATATCATTACATCCTGTAAGGGGAGAAAGTGTATGAATAGATGAACCACAAAATTCTCAGAAATGTGTTTGACATATTTCCTCACATTATTAGGGACCAATAACCATATGAAAACTCCATATTGTATTTTTCCATGAGATCTTGTGCTTTAGGAATAGCACAGTAGCAGCATTAGCACATTTTTATTTAGTTAATACGAAGAGCATAATAGCAGCATATGAAAGGGGAAAAGAAAAACTAATAAAGATCTATTCATAATAATAGTATTAACAAACTTCCAAATGAATTAGTTAACAAAAGTATATTCGGTTAAGAAAAAGTTAACAAAAATCTATTACTTAACAAATAAATAAAAATTTAAAAATTAGCAACAAACCCCCCTGCAACGAGTTCCTCTCCTTTTCTGCTGAAACTCAGAAATGAGAAAATGAGGGGTGCATGAACTCTTTTCTGTTAGAATCAAAGCACTTTCAATGGAGTTGCAATGGCTAGCCAAAAACTAAAACTATGTTCTCTTGGGGACAAATGCATTGAAAGTGTCAGTTTCAATGCACTTCCAACAACCCAAACATGCACTTTCAATTCTCTTGGGGGCAAATGTACTATACTGTATTGTATGATCATCTTGCTAAGGAACAAAGTCGAGCTGAGGCACTAGCAGCAGAGGTCATGAAATTGTCAGTTGAACTGGAACGTGCAAGTGCAACCCAAACATGCGACCATCTTACATGCCTGTAATTACTGTTTATTCACTTTATTCCGCATTCTTCCTTTTCTATCTGCTTAGATTGAGGGTGAAGATAGTTAAGTGAGGAAAAAAAATCTTGCTTGATTTGAGGGTGGGGGTTTACGAGGAGGAGTCGTAGACGGTCAAGTGAGAGTTTGTTTAACCTTTTCTTTGTCCATTTTGCAACCCTAAATCGGAGGGTTAACAAGAAAAAATGAGAATTTTTGTTTTAAAAATCATAAATATTCCTTATTTGTCCTATAAAATATTGTGACATTTTCCGTAATTTTTTTGGCTTTCAATCTTTTGTCGTTCATGTGCGTCGTCTCTTCCCGCTTTCTCTTATTACTCATCGTTGGAAATTATAAGCAAAAAAACTGACGGCTATATTTTTGATGCATATTTTGAATTGGTGACCATATATATTTGATACATTAAAAAAGAGTCCATGTGTGTCGTCTCTCTTCAAAAATTATGTACATTTTTTGTGCCATATGATAGTTGGAGGAGAGAGAGCCTTCAAAAAATTGTTATATGCATCAAATATATTTTATTTGTCATCTCTCCTCCAATGTTTTGCATTAAAAAAAATTCAAATATATTATTGTGTTGTGAATATATTTTGACAAATTTTAATTGAAAATCCAATCAATTATAATTGTATACCATATGTAATAAGTGTTTTTTGGTAACTATTGTATTTTTTATTATGCTATTCTTCCCTCCAAAGTGTTCCTCTAAACCATTACATGGGTATTTCATCCATAGAACAAAGTTTCGGGTATTTGTATTTTGAGAATCAAAATGTTGTTCTGATGGGTATATCCACCGATCAGCTAATGAAAAATAAAATTGTGATCACGAAAAACGTCCCGAGGAAGAATGTATATTGCACAAAAAACGTCATTTCGTTGGACGTATTTTTGCATATTAATTTGTTATGATTATTTTTTGTGTTGTTTGTTATGAATAAAAATAAAGAAAAGTGGAACATGTTTAAAAAAACGTCTTTCGGATGTGCATTTTATACACAATATACGCCGAGATGGGTGTTTTGTTTACATTAACATTTATGGCAGAAAAGTTTACGTTTAAGGTTAATAAATAGTTAATAGAAATTTAAAAGTAATTAACAGTTTTTTTTTTTTTTTTTTGGGCATAGAAAACGTCATCAAGAATGGTTATTTTTTTGAAAAAAAAAAACACCAATGACGTTTTCATCCTCTGAATGCAGTTTTCTGTTTTGGAAATGCATGCCTGCAGCTTTGACAGTGAAAGGTACGACTAAAGCTAGACTATTGATTTGTGTTCATATATAAGTGACCACTTATGCTAGACTATTGATTACGTACTAATTTGTTCTCGCCCATCCTCTTCTTTGAATTTCTTCTCTTCTGTTGACTGCTTGTAACCTAGTAATAGTATCATTATGTATTTGATGAATTGTCAGAGGGGGCATGTGATGTTATAGCAAAGGATACCTTCTCTAAAGTTTTCCATGATACGAAACTCGATGATTTGTGGATATATGCTACCCAGAGCTAGCTGTTAAAAGTTGGGTTGGAAATCAGCTGCCAAGTCTATCGATTGGACTAAACGAACTCATCTTGGTCCCAGCTGCTCCTGGCCTCTTGTTGGTTGAGGGGTCATCATCAACATGCATTTTTAAGTGCCGTAAGAAGTAGGACAAAACGCAAGGACACGGAGACCTGTTGCAGACAGACTCCAGTTGGTGTCTCCGAGCAGTGACGTTAGCCAGAATCTTCATCTAGGGACTCGACTATTAGCTATACCAAGTTACAGTTGAAGAGAAGTCTTCACTACATACTTATCCGGAAGCTGTCATTTTGAAATTGAGCTCAGCTTCGCCAGTCTTACCTCTAAATTGCTGCAACGATTTGATGCGACGCACGGCTCGCGCGACAGTATATCTATCCCTAGCTTCTGCTTGAAAAATTCACGTTAATTCTAACAGTTTGTTCAATGGCCGATTCGATGCGACGCACGGCTCGTGCGACAGTATATCTATCTCTAGCTTCTGCTTGAAAAATTCACCTTAATTCTAACAGTTCGTTCAACGGCCAAGAAGTATCAAGTATCCCCTATTCCAATCATGATCTGCACCATCCTCCTCCTCCTCCTCCTTGTGCTGCTCCTGCTCCCTCTCTTTGCATCCCCATCCCCCCTTAGCCAGCTATCAAGAGGCTCTTCCTTCTCCGTGGAGGACGAGGCCGACACCTTCCTAGTCTCACAAGACAGCTCATTCTCCTGCAGCTTCTACAAGGTCGGCTCCAACGCCTACACATTCTCCATCTGGTTCTCCAACTCGAACAACAGGACCGTCGCGTGGACCGCCAACCGCAATCGTCCCGTGAACGGCCGGGGGTCGAGATTCGCGTTCCGCAAGGACGGGAGCGTCGTCCTGTCCGACGCGAACGACGCGGTCGTGTGGAGCACAAACACCAGCTCGAGCACGGCGGCCGATCGGCTGAAGCTTCGGGACACTGGAAATCTCGTCGTGGAGGACCGGGACGGTAAGATTCTGTGGCAGAGCTTCGACACGCCCACTGACACCCTGCTCCCTACACAACCGATCACTAAAGGCATTAAGTTAGTATCTTCGGTATCGGAAGATGGTGTCATGTCAGGTTATTACAGTTTCTTTTTCGACAGCGACAATGTCCTGAGGATGATATATGATGGTCCTGAGATCTCCAGCATCTACTGGCCTAATCCTGACAACACTGTGTTCCAAAATGGTAGAACAAATTACAATAGCAGCAGATACGGAGTCCTCAACGACCAAGGACAGTTCTTGGCAAGTGATAGATTGGCGTTCAGCGCTTCCGATATGGGTCCTGGGACTAGGAGGAGGTTGACACTGGACTATGATGGCAATCTCAGGCTATATAGCTTGACCCAAAGGGGTCACTGGTTGATCACCTGGGTAGCTCTTCCAAAGCTCTGCGAAATCCATGGACTCTGCGGCCGGAATGGGATCTGTGTCTACACGCCGCAGCCAAGATGTTCGTGTCCTCCCGGTTACGAGATGGCAAACACGAGCGACTGGAACGAAGGCTGCAGAAGAAAGATCGATGTGGCTTGCGATGACTACCGGAAGATCAAGTTCTTGAAACTGCCTGACACAGACTTCTGGGGCTTCGACCTCAACTACACTCCGTCCGTACCGTTCAAGCACTGCAGCAACCTGTGCAGAGGAGACTGTTCTTGTGAGGCCTTCACTTACAGGTCCGGAGTCGGGAACTGCTTCACGAAGAGCTCTCTGTTCAATGGGAGGAGTTCTTCGAGCACAAACAGTGACGTGTACTTGAAGGTTTTGAAACAGGCGGAAGTGGCGAATGTTTCTCAAGCGTACAAGCCTATCTGCAACGCTACGGGAGATGAACCCATAGTTGGTTCTTCGGTCCATTACGGAGCACGGTTCAACTGGTCCTACCTCTACTGGTTCGTGTCAGCATTTTTCGTGGTAGAGGTCTTGTTCATTTCGTTCGGATGGTGGTTTATGTTTAGGAAGGGGAAGAAGCCGACGTTGGTGGAAGAAGGTTACAAGATGATATCAAGCCAGTTCAAAAAATTCACGTATAAAGAACTCGAAAAGGCTACTGAAAAGTTCAAGCATGAGCTCGGGAGAGGTGGATCGGGTGCAGTTTACAAGGGGGTCTTGGACGATGAGAGGGTGGTGGCGGTGAAGAAGTTGGCTGCGGATGTCACCCAAGGAGAAGAGGAGTTCTGGGCAGAAGTCAGCGTGATCGGCAAAATCAATCACATGAATCTTGTGAGAATGTGGGGATTCTGTTCGCAACGTTCGCACAGGCTCTTGGTTTCCGAGTATGTCGAGAACGGCTCACTGGACAAGATCTTGTTCGATGGCAACGACGACGGCACTAGTACTCTACTTGGTTGGATGGAGAGGTTCAAGATTGCGGTAGGAGTCGCAAAAGGATTGTTCTACCTTCATCACGAGTGCCTCGAGTGGGTCATACACTGCGACGTTAAGCCTGAAAACATACTACTGGACCACGATTTCGAGCCTAAGATTGCTGACTTTGGACTCGCGAAGCTGCTGAAGAGAGGTGGAGCTGGACCCAAGTTATCCCAGATACGAGGGACGAGGGGTTACATTGCACCGGAATGGGCTCTGAATCTGCCAATCACCGGAAAGGTTGATGTCTACAGCTACGGCGTGGTGCTTCTGGAGATAGTGAAGGGGAGTAGAGTATCGAACTGGGCGGCAGATTGGGTTGGCACCACGGAGGAGGTGGATATGGTGATGAGGAAGTTGTGTGTGGTGCTTAAAGAGAAACTGGCAGAGAAAGAAGACGAGACGTGGGTTCGGAACCTGGTGGATTCAAGACTGAATGGGCAGTTTGATCTGGAGCAGGTGACACTTATAGTGGAGATAGCAGTCTCTTGCCTAGAAGAAGAGAGAAGTAAGAGGCCAAGCATGGATTCTGTAGTGAGGATGCTTCTGTCATATGACTACAAATCCAAAGACAAGAAGAGCACAAACATGATGATGTGAATCATTCCACGAGAAATTGTGTATATTAGTGAATCCCGAAGGAGAATCAAGGTGCATGGTGAGTCATGAGGCCCACTGAATAATTTCTCGAGTATCTAAATGTTTGCGTTCTTCCTTGTATGATTATTTGAATCTCCATTTATATGTAAGCTTTATGATGTTAAAATCACATTTAATTGATAAATCAGTAAATAAACACATTTGAGATAAATTCCTAACCGTGTGTCAATGCTACTTCATTATCTTGCCAGCGTCTTCTGCTCAAATTTGTGCTGTCTTTTACGTCTGCAGAAGCCTAGTTGTCGAGTAGACTGAGATCTCAGACTTCTCATGGAGATTCTACATGTTCGACACAGGACATAGTGTTGATATGGTATGTTGGGTGTCATATTTAAGTATAGTATAAGCACATGGGAATATCCTGAGGACATATTTGGGATGCCAGAATATGTCACAGGATATTCCATTATGAGATTATTGTCATAATGATTGAGATCATTGTATTAATGACTGTAAGGCTATATAATGCCAATGAGACAATCAATAAAAACATCAACTAATTTCAACATGGTATCAGAGCCAAGTTTCCACAAACCCTAGCCGTCACCAAGCTTCCACAAACCCACAGGAGGATTTCCTAGATCTCCTCCACCGAACTCTTCCACAAACCCCCCCCCCTCTTCCCTTCTCCGCCCTTCGCAGGCCGCCCTTCGCTGTTGCTGCCCCGTCCCGCTACTGCTGCGGCTACTACTGCTGCTGTGGCTGCTGCTGCGGCTGCTGCGACTGCTGCTGTTGCTGCAACGGCGACTGTGACATGCGTGCTGCCGCCTCCTCCGCACCAACACGAGACAACGCCTAATAGGGATGCCTAGATCTGAAAAAAGGAGGGACATGTTCGGATCTAGGAGCGGACGACGAGGACGAGCGTGAGTCGTGGAGCGGACGTGACGTGATTGGATAGACGACGCATCAATGGAGGAGATCATCAAGAAGCTAGATTCTACAGAGGTGGCGACGTTGATGAAGTTGTTGACGATGTCCGCTGGTGAGAACACGACACGAACATCGTCGGAGTTGAAGCTTCCCTCCATCGATCTGAAATTAGAAGGACCAGTCACCAGCTCAGGTAACACAGGATCTAAGGGAGAGCCCTGGCAGCATAACCGGCTGTGCTACAACTGTGGGGAGATGGGTCATCATCGGTATGCTTGTACCAAACCACCTAGGGAGGGAGATTCAGGTGGTGGACGAGGACCGTTCGGCGGACGAGGATATAATGGAGGACGTGGTCGTGGTCGAGGGGGTAGACGAGGCGGCCGAGAAGGTTATCGGACGAACCTCCTGATATCAGAAGGGAACGGAGAAGCTGATGGCACCTTTACTGTGGAGGACCAGGCACTGGGAGACATGAGGAGTAGAACAGAGGAGGCGTCCACCTCATTCTTTGTTAGGGGCAACGCTGCCATATATGCCCATCCATCAGAAGGTACTGACGAATCACTTGCCCTTGCGTCTATCTCTTCCCTTAAATCATCAGACTGGATTATCGACTCGGGAGCATCTCGGCATGTGACGGGGAATGCTAGTGAGTTTTCTTCCTACACTCACCTAGCATCAGCAGACAGCATTCAGACAGCTGATGGCACTTTCCAGCCAGTGGTCGGTAAGGGTACTGTTAATTGTACAGGTTCAGTAAGATTATCCAATGTTTTACATGCTCCATCCTTTCTAGTCAGTCTCTTGTCCATTAGTTCTATAATCCTCCAACTTAAATGCATTGTTTCTTTTGATATTCCTAAGGTGACCTTCCAGGAGAAAGGGACAGGACGAAGACTTGGGACTGGCACTTGGCATGAGGGACTGTGGTACCTAGATCGAGAAGGACTGGACTCAGCATTGGTATCTATGGCAGAGAAGGCTGGCATGGAAGGACTGCAGCAGAGGACTGAGGATACCTTGATACTCCATCATCGGAGGATGGGACATTCTTCCTTTGATACTCTAAGTAAGTTGTATCCAGAGATTTATGCAAAAACAAATAAAGAAAAATTAGTATGTGATGCGTGCGAGTTAGAAAAACTTACTAGGAGCTCATATGTTGGCACGGGTCATAGGAGCACTTTTGCTTTTGAGGTAGTACATTCTGATGTCTGGGGTCCATGTGCTACTAACACTATGAATGGTTATAAGTACTTTGTTTCTTTCATTGAGTGTGCCTGTCGTGTTACCTGGTTATATTTGATGAAAAATAAGAATGATGTACCTGCTTGTTTTCGGAATTTTCATAAGCATGTCCAGACTCAGTACAAAGCAGTTGTGAAGGTACTGAGGTCTGACAATAGAACGGAGTATACCAACAGGACGCTTGCAGAATACTTGTCAGCACACGGAATACAACATCAGACCACCTGTGCATATACACCAGCACAAAATGGAGTTGCAGAAAGGAAAAACAGACACCTTCTGGAGGTCGCAAGAAGTATGATGATCGACATGAATGTCCCACAGAGTCTGTGGGGGCATGCAGTGTTGACAGCAGCTCAACTCATCAACAGGATGCCCTCGAAGGTCCTCGGATGGAAGTCCCCATGTGAGGTATTGCAAGGCAATAATAGTGGGATACTCCCACTGAAGGTGTTTGTGTGTGTGTGTTTTGTGAAGGACAACAGGCCATCAGTTGGGAAATTTGACCCTAGAGCAGTCAAATGCATCTTCGTAGGCTACTCGGCGACCCAGAAGGGGTATGTGTGCTGGAGTCCAGTAGAGAAGAAGAAGTTTGTCAGTATGGATGTCCACTTTCGGGAGCATGAGCCATACTACCACCAGGATGGAACTTCACACAACACGCCTAATACTGCCAGTATTAGGCGAGAGGGGGAGATGGAGAACTTGGTGGTAACCGATTTAGAAGTTTGGCATGGAGGCACGGAGAAGGGACAAGAAGGTGAAGGTGTTAGGCCTACGGCTCAGGGAGAGTTACTTACCTACAGCAGGAGAGAGAAGCAAATTGCAGGACCAGTACCGACAGTGCCAGTGCCAAGTCCCTTGCCTGCGTTCGTCCCAACTCCTGAGGCACCGACACCACCCCCCCTTCAGGTGATACCCCCTCCTTCACAAGATAGCATTCCTCCTACTTTTACTCCTCCCACACCACTATCTGTACGGAGGACCACTCGCAGCAATGCAGGAAATCCTCCAAACAGATATGGTTGGGATATTGCTCAGTTTGTTTCTTATGATCATATCCCTTCTTCTTATGGACCATTTATAGCATCTTTGGATAGTATTATTGTACCTAACAATTGACAGGTTGCCAAGAACGATCCAAAGTGGAAAGCGGCAATGCACGAGGAGTTGGGAGCTCTGGAGAAGAACCACACTTGGGAGCTTGTGAGACTGCCAGAGGGGAAGAGAGCAGTTGGATGCAAGTGGGTCTTTACCGTGAACCAGAACCCAGATGGACAGGTTGAGCGCTACAAAGCTCGACTAGTAGCCAAAGGATACAGTCAGACGTACGGCATCGACTATGACGAGACCTTTGCACCAGTTGCAAAGATGAGCACTGTCAGGACTCTGATTTCTCTGGCAGCGAATAGTGGATGGAAGCTACACCAACTGGATGTGAAAAATGCGTTTCTTCACGGAGATCTAGTGGAGGAGGTGTACATGGAGATACCACCAGGATTTGGCACCAATCAGACAGTAGGCAAGGTCTGCAGGTTGAAGAAGTCCCTTTATGGACTGAAGCAGTCTCCTCGAGCGTGGTTTGACAGATTCAGAAAGGCGATGATAGGGATGGGATATCAGCAGATCAATACTGATCATACTGTGTTCTTCCGTCGGAGTGGAGGCCACATCACCATGCTTGCGGTGTATGTGGACGATATGATTATCACAGGAGATGATGAGCAGGAGATCGCCCAACTCAAAGGAAAGCTTGGCAAAGAATTCGAGGTGAAGGATCTCGGCCTTCTTCGGTACTTCCTTGGGATTGAGATTGCTCGAGAAGCAGAGGGGATTGTTCTCTCTCAAAGGAAGTATGCACTGGACCTTCTCACAGAAACTGGGATGTTGGGGTGCAAACCTGCAGCGACACCAATAGATCAGAGGTTCAAGATTGATGCTGAGGCTGGAGAACCAGTTGATCGGGACAGATACCAGAGACTGGTTGGCAAGTTAATCTATTTGAGCCACACACGTCTTGATATCTGCTTTGTAGTAAGTGTGGTGAGTCGCTACATGCATGACCCACGGAAGGGTCATATGGATGCAGTGTACCAGATTCTGAGGTACTTGAAATGTGCTCCCGGGAAGGAACTAATATTCAGGAAGAACAATCACGTGAGCATCGAGGGCTACTGTGATTCTGACTGGGCTAGTTGTGCTGATGACAGGAGGTCTACCTCGGGATATTGCATATTTGTAGGAGGTAACTTGATCTCCTGGAGGAGTAAGAAGCAGTCTGTGGTGGCCAGATCGACAGCTGAAGCAGAGTACAGAGCTATGGCCTTGGGAGTTGCAGAGCTGCTATGGTTGAAGAATATGCTGGTGTTGCTGAAGCTGGATCAAGGAGCCAAGATGAAGTTGTGGTGTGACAATCAGTCAGCTATTAGTATCGCCAACAATCCAGTACAGCATGACAGGACCAAACACATCGAGATTGATAGATTCTTCATCAAAGAGAAGTTGGATAGTGGATTACTGGAGCTTGGCCATGTTCCAACCAGGGATCAAGTAGCAGATGGACTAACCAAGGGACTCGCCTCAGTGAGCATGATTAGAGGATGTGACAAGATGGGCTTAGTGAATATCTTTCACCCATATTGAGGGGGAGTGTTGATATGGTATGTTGGGTGTCATATTTAAGTATAGTATAAGCACATGGGAATATCCTGAGGACATATTTGGGATGCCAGAATATGTCACAGGATATTCCATTATGAGATTATTGTCATAATGATTGAGATCATTGTATTAATGACTGTAAGGCTATATAATGCCAATGAGACAATCAATAAAAACATCAACTAATTTCAACACATAGCTTGATCTTCTACATATTCTACAAGAAATACATGCATTTTGTTATGAAAATAAAGTTTTACATTGTTTTAATGAATTACGTTAAGGACCAAAAGTCGCCAATTTCCACAAACTGGTCACCGAGTTCACATACTGTGAAAGAAACACTTGGATTCTGTATGAACTGAAACAAGAGTTTTAAGACTAATATGTGGATTCTATTACACAACTAGATCTAATTACTACAAGAATATATCAAATGAAATCAACGCATTAGCAACAGAGTTATCCTGGTTGGGAAGTCTGGACACTGTTAGCCACAAATGTTGTTGTGTTATAAATTGCTCAATTGTTTTTAATTTGCAACTTGTGTCGATACATCTAACATATTATATTGAAAACCAAAGAGATTTAGAATATGCCATTCAGATTATGTCCTTCGGATTTGAAATTTGATGGAATTTCTTCTTTAAGATCATATACAAAACATCATTAACAAATGACAAGTGCATGTTCATGTAAAGAAGATTGAATTATATTTTCTTTCTGTTCAGTTCATATTGTTGCTAAGTTTTCACTCTGAATGTCCATATTATTTAGAAAAACACTTATTGTTACTCCATTGTATAACTATGCTTTGCATACCTTGACTTTTTACGAAGCAGCACTTGTAAATTTATTGGAAATCGGAAATTTTTATTTTGTATAAATTAGCCTTCATTATTGTCCCATCAGGATTGATCTAACAACAACAAAATCCCCACAAAGTATTTGGGATGAGGTCGCACCAATCACATAAGCAGCTTTTGATATTGCTCAAGCTTATAGAAAAGGATAAACATAAGAAGCTTTTGAAGGTAGTTTCCCCTTTTGCTTAAAAACACTAACTTAGCAAAAAATATGCAAGAGCAGGTTCCACCAAAGACACTTTTGTTGCTGATTTTCAAGAAAATAACTAATATCAGTCTAGATAAGCTGTCCCAAACCAGGCCTAAATTGGTACGGTTTTCAGATACAAATTCAGAGTATGTCGATAAATTGTCTGAAAAGTTTCTTTTGAGGTTACAATCTAAAAGGTTTTAGACCACAAACCCGCTCATCATGCAGTTCTGGCATATTATCTACACATATTTCTTTCCTTTAGAAAATGGCAAGGAAAATCTAGGATTCAGTAGACGGTCTCCATTTGGCTACCACATGTGGAGCCACAAGTGACTCATGAAGTTGGAAAACTGAAATCAACCTACATTCTTCTACAATTCAAAGGATACTAGTTTGGTTTGACTAAGCAAAGGGGGGATATTCCAACTTCATGAGAGATATTTGGGCACACCGAGAATTCCTTACAAGAATCCAGTATTGAGGTCAGATCTTATGAGGTTAAACCATTATTCTTAGGTCAGCGTTGAATACCATCTTGTATAGAGGTTCCATTCACTGAACGAAACAGATTTTATCTGATATGTTGACCAGATTCACAAAAAAGATGTAAAAAAAGAAATAAAAAATTTAAGTGACCACTTCAAGATTTTTAAGCTATAAGGAGATATGTGAAAAAGAACGAACGAAGAAAGGTATCAAAGAAGGGACATACACCATTACGAAAAATATGTGCTCAATAAATTTGACACCTTCAATTTTTCTACTTCAGATCTCCGACCCCGTTATTGTTACTTTGTGTTCGTGGATATCTATTATATCCTACTTAATTTCTTAGCTCATCAAGTTTATGTTACTACTCTGCAAAAGAAAGAGCATAGATCTCTCACTCACAGATCAGGTATCATCACATACTTCCAATCTTCCAATTTTAGACAAATAAGTTGCAAATATTTAAAAACTACAGGATTATTTCAAGGGCCTCCTGTAGGATTATACACAGTAAGAAACTTCATTCCCATGTTTCTGAAATCTAAAATACTAATGGAAGTACATCTAACATAGTTTCCGTAAATAACCCTGTTAATCATGATAAATAATTAGATTTTGATTTATTATTAGATACGCATATATGCCACAAATTACAAGTGTCCGACCATATACTATCTTGTTTGCACTATTAGGCTTCATTAGCGGCACAGTACTAAATACTAGCAGAAGCAGATGTTACCATTACTGTTTGGTGTTACATTAATGTCCTCGTCAATGTTAACAGTCAAATAAGTATTGTATATTATTCTCGAAAAAAAAGTACTGCATATTCAGTAAAGAAAGAAACCTTGTAAATAGTCCAAGTTCTAAAACATATAATAATGAAGACTGTTAGAGTTATTTTATTTTGTTATTTATTATATGAGGGTATAATAGTAATTGTGGGTGTATTGCATATCAATATAAATAGACATGAGATGCAACCTAGGGTTTAAGGTCCTTGCAATCTCCTTTCTCATATTCTCTCTTCCCCTACTTTCTCTTCTCCTCTCTATCTCTAAACTTAACTTGGTATCAGAGCATATATTTGTTAGTACTGTACATCCCATCCCCGACAGGGCCGATCGAACTCTAAAAAAATTTTCGGCTGTTTTTCGTCTACTTTTCATGATTCGCCGTTCGTTGTTCGTGGTCGTTCGTGGTTCGTTTATGAGATCTAGGGTTTCTACAGATCTCCGTTGGTTATTCGTCGTCGGTTGAGGTTCGTTGTGAGATCTAGGGTTTCAAAGATCTCGTCTTTCTGTTGCATCTGCAAGTATGGTGGGGACCGAATCTTCTAGTGAGGTTAATAGTGGTGGTGGTAGCGGAGGTGGTTCTCCTTTTACTGTTATTCATAATGATGAATTGGGAAAGTCGATTACAGCGGTGAAACTCAATGGTGCGAACTATTTTGCCTGGTCCAAGTCTATCAAAGTGGTGTTAAGGGCGAAGAAGAAGTTGAAGTTTTTGACCGAAGAACCCCTGCCTGAAACGTCCGCTGAGTATGAAGATTGGATGAGTGCAGATGCATACGTTATGTCGTGGTTGTGGCATAGTATGGAACCACATATCGCTGCTAATGTTCAGTGGTGTGAATCAAGCAAACAGATTTGGGCATCTCTGGAAGAATCTTATTCGCAGAAGCGAAACGTTGCCCGTATCTATGAGTTGTACGAGTTATTGTTTAATACAAAGCAAAATGGGAAGCCTGTGAATGAATATCTGGCTTCAAAGAAGGCTTTGTGGGAGGAACTGCTTCAATATCATCCTGTTACTACTGATTTGAAGGAAGCTCGGAGACAGAAGGAAGAGTTTTTCACTCATCCTAGCCGGTTTGGATCCTGCGTTCGAACCTTATAAAGCTCAAATCCTTGCTGGAGAGCAGTTACCTACGGTGGCAGATACTTTCTCCCGTCTCAATCGTTCCTTTCTGGGACAAAGTTCTGTGGTGCCGAGTACTGACTCTTCTGCCCTAGTTTCTAGTGTTGTTGGTCGCGGTGGTGGACGAGGTATTGGACGTGGCGGTAGAGATGGTGGTCGTAGTTTTGGTCGAGGAGGAGGCCGTGGTGGTAGAGACAATGGTCGTGGTGGTGGTGGTGGCCGCGGTGGTGGTGGTGGTGGCCGTGGTCAACCACGAAAGTGCAACTATTGTGGAATGCTCGGTCATGTAGAAGACTATTGTTGGGACAAATTGGGCAAACCAGAATATGCACATCAAGTGCATGATAAAAATATGCAGTCCCAGGACACCACTTCTGCTCCCAGAGATGATACTTCGGGTTTCAATCAGACTTCAACGTTCGATACCTCATCTCCATTTCAACAGATCCTCCAGAAGTTGAACGCGCTTGCTAGTACCACCTCCCAACCTACTGCAACCATGGCACATATAGGTAATCCTGCTTTTGTGGCAACCCAGTCACCATCCACCTCTTGGGTCATCGACTCAGGAGCAAGCTCTCACATGTCTGGTATAACATCTATCTTTCATAATCGTAGTTCCATGAAACATAATATTATCTTGGCTGATGGGTCTACTCGTCCTGTGCTTGGGAAAGGTGTCATTCACCCTACTCAATCACTATCATTATTTGATTCATTATATGTGCCTAATTTTCCATTTAATTTGTTATCTGTGAGCCAGTTAATCAAATCTCTTCAATGTTCTGTGACATTTTCTCCCAATTCGTGTATTTTTCAGGACCTCGGGACGAAGAAGACGATTGGTTCGGGGCATGAAAAAGATGGACTGTACTACTTGGATCTACCTGGAAAGGCCTTCACTTCTGTTTCTACTTCTCCGTTGCAGTGGCATTATCGTTTGGGACATCCGTCTTAGGCTAAGTTGCGTCAAGTTGTTCCTAGTTTGAGTCATGTTTCTAGTTTTGAATGTGAGGCTTGTCAGTTAGGCAAGCATCACCGTAGTTCCTTTCCTCGTCATAGTGAGAGTCGTCAATTAGAGTCTTTTGATCTTGTTCATTCTGATATTTGAGGTCCGTCTAGAGTCAAAAGTCCGAAAGGATTTCAGTATTTTGTTACTTTTATTGATGATTATTCCAGAATGACTTGGTGTTATTTAATGAAAGAAAGATCTGAGTTTCCAAATGTGTTATCTGCCTTTTATAATGAAGTCTATGTTCAGTTTAATAAACGTATCAAAATTCTGCGTTCTGATAATGCTTTGGAGTATACTCAATCTTCTGTGAACAGTTTCTGTGTTGATCGTGGTATGATTCATCAAACCAGTTGTGTCCACACCTCTCAACAAAATGGTATAGCCGAACGCAAACATCGACACATTTTAGATGTGGCTCGAACTCTCATGTTCAATATGCATGTCCCCAAACAGTATTGGGCAGATGCCGTTCTTACTGCATGTTATCTTATTAATCGCATGCCATCATCTGTATTAAATAACAAAGTTCCATTTACTATATTACATACAGATGTCGCACCATTTTCCTTATCTCCTCGAGTGTTTGGCTGTGTCGCTTTTATTCATAACTTGGAACCTAATCGAGATAAGTTGGCTCCTAGATCTCTGAAGTGTGTCTTTCTTGGTTATCCCCGTACTCAAAAAGGTTATCGTTGTTACAGTCCACAGTCACGCAAATATTATATCAGTGCGGATGTTACACTCTTTGAGTCTACCTCTTTCTTTCCTTCAGGAGACCGTTGTATTCCTTTTACAACAGATTTGATATCTTCCATACCACTTTCGGTCATTCCTGAATCAATTTCTGTCTCCATTCCCCATTTACAGGTTTATCAGAGATCCAAGGACAGGCCAGTGGTTCTGCAAAATTCAGCCTTCAACCAATCATCTTCCGTGCCTGAGGTTTCTGCTCCCATCACCACAGATCCAGATGATCTTCCTATTGCTCTCAGAAAAAGACAACGCCTTTGTACCACAAAGAATAAGCATCCCATTTCTAACTATGTTTCATTACACCGTGCTTCATCATCTTTTCATGCATTTGCTGTTTCATTGTCTTCTACTTTTATTCCCAAAACTTACAAGCAGGCTATGTTATCTTCTGGTTGGAAAAGTGCAATGGATGAGGAGATGTATGTTTTACATCAAAATCAGACTTGGGAGCTTACATCACTTCATGTTGGAAAACAAACAGTGGGTTGTAGATGGGTGTACACTGTTAAGTATCACCCTGATGGTTCTGTTGAGCGCCTCAAGGCACGGTTGGTTGCCAAAGGGTATACTCAGACATATGGCGTGGATTATATGGAGACTTTCTCTCCAGTGGCTCGGCTGAATTCAGTTCGGATTCTTATTTCTGTGGCGGTTAATCACCAATGGCCTATATATCAGCTGGACATAAAGAATGCTTTCTTACATGGTGACTTACAGGAGGAGGTTTATATGGATCAACCACCGGGATATGTTGTAGCAGGAAATAAAAGACTCGTATGTCGATTGAAGAAAGCATTATATGGACTGAAACAGTCACCTCGTGCTTGGTTTGACAAGTTCAGTTCAGTTCTCATTCAGTATGGCTTTCGGCGTACCACATCAGATCATTCAGTGTTTTGCCATTCTTCCTCAGCAGGTATTATCGTGTTAATTGTTTATGTTGATGATATCATTATATCTGGGAGTGATCATGCTGGAATTGCGGACTTGAAGGCCTACCTTAGTCGTCAGTTTCATACTAAGGATTTGGGTCTTCTTCGATATTTTCTTGGAATCGAGGTTGCTCGATCTAAGAAGGGGGTGTATCTGTCACAACGCAAGTATGTTCTAGACTTGCTTTCCGAGACTGGGATGTTGGAGTGTCGGCCAGTTGAGACTCCTATGGATTATCATGACAAGCTTGATGCTGACAGGGGAGAGTTATTTGAGGATGTTGGATATTATAGACGTTTGGTTGGCAAACTTATATATCTTACTGTTACTCGACCAGACATCACATATGCAGTTGGAGTAGTTAGTCAGTTTATGCATGCCCCTCGGCAACCACATTGGGAGGCTATCTCTCGCATTCTTCGATACTTGAAGGGTGCACCTGGAAAGGTTTGTTGTACAAACCTTCCCAGTTGCTTACGGTGACTGGGTTCAGTGATGCTGATTGGGCAGGCAGTCGCAGTGATAGGAGGTCTACTTCTGGCTATTGTACGTTTGTGGGTGGCAATCTTGTCACGTGGCGTAGTAAGAAGCAGAATGTTGTGGCTCGTTCTAGTGCAGAGGCCGAGTACCGTGCGATGGCTCATACAGCTTCTGAGATGATGTGGGTGCAGTCTCTTCTTCATGAAATGGGAATTATGATTCCTATTCCGATGGAGATGTATTGTGATAATCAGTCGGCAATGTTTATCGCAAGTAATCCGGTGTTTCATGAGCGCACGAAGCATATCGAGGTGGATTGTCATTTTGTTCGTGATTTGTTGCTGAAGAAACAGATTGTCACTCCTTATGTTCGGTCAGAGGATCAATTAGGTGATATCCTCACCAAACCACTTGCTCGCGGTCCATTTTCTGATTTATGTAGCAAGCTGGACATGTCTGATCTATATGCTCCTGCTTGAGGGAGGGTGTTAGAGTTATTTTATTTTGTTATTTATCATATGAGGGTATAATAGTAATTGTGGGTGTATTGCATATCAATATAAATAGACATGAGATGCAACCTAGGGTTTAAGGCCCTTGCAATCTCCTTTCTCATATTCTCTCTTCCCCTACTTCCTCTTCTCCTCTCTATCTCTAAACTTAACTAAGACTAACACAAAAGAAATGACTCTATTTATTGTGGGTGCTCTGTATTGTGATACTAGTATGGCATATCAAACCAACTAACCTCCAACAAGATAAAGAAAAATTATAGATTACAGAAAAGAAAAAAAGAAAGAATAACTCATAGAACTTTTAATATCACATATTCTGGATAACTTTCTGCACAGCATAGCTGGTATAATGCATGTAATGAGACAGGCCACAAAGATCACTCTATTCTCACTCCATTACTAGTTATAATTCCTTGATCAATCTGAAAAGTTTCTTGAGGAGCCTATTCACTTCAATTTAATTTAAAATGATATCTGAAAACCTTGGACTACAGTTATCCCACATTATAATTGCAAGGCTACCTAATCTTGCATTCCGGATCTCTTCAAGCCGACTCTCATGTCCTATAGTTAAATCTTTTTAGTAAGAATCACCAATGTGAAGATATGCTTAGCAATCAATGCGGAACAAGCAGGATGATGTGCTATCAAAAAAATTGATATTCCATTTTCAGTGTTATCTAAATGGATTGTGATCGAGTTATCTGGATGTTGGGAGAGGAAAACATCATATTCTACAAAATGGGAGTGAGAACTGCGGCCACCTGGGGCAAGGATATCCACATTGTACTTCTTAATTAAACTTGGTTTTAGTTTATATTACAAGATACTCTAAATATGGAAAATGAAAGCATTCCAATACCACCCTCAGTACTTCCAAAGTAACTGGCTAGCCTTATTACATGAAACCGTTATATAATGGGATAAGGTTTTAAGTAAATACAAAGTATTTTGTAGCACTTACATTAGATGAAAAGATTCAAAAAGTATTTACTAGGAGTGTGTTTTACTCAATAGCAACGGATCAAAGCACCCAAACTGTTGATGTTCAGTTCCGTTTTGGTCTGGGTGCAGCTCGATTTTCATCCTAAATCTTATAACTCTATCCCTTTGCTCGGTAATTCCACCTTAATCTATTCCTTTGATCTTTTCTGGCAGGAGAAAAGTTCAGAACAATTGAAATATAACATTTAGTAGATATTTGAAATCCTCATGGTTTTAAAGTTCCTCATTAAATCAAACAATTCAATTTCTTTGCTATGGTGGTGTGATATTTGATCTCTTCACTTGTAAGCTTTTTCTACACTTTTCGGGGGATACAGTACTTATCATAGTACTTCTTGTGGCTTGTGTAGTTTTCTTGCTTTACTTATTAGAGCAGGTGGTGGTTTTCTCCCAACACAAATAATTTCAAGCTGTATTGATCGTTGTGGTAAGGTCAATTTTTTGCTATATTCTGGATACTTCTCTGCAAGAATATGTATTAGCATACGTGGTTAATCTTGTACTCACTGTGGCATCACATTTTCAGTGAAGAAATTTTATGGTCAGTCATCTCTTCCGAGCACTCTCACCGTTTCTGTAATTGAACTAAAAGACATATATCTTGAGAGTGGGCAAACTCGGATCCAGCTTGTGGCATACCTGAAAATGGAGCTTACAATACCAGGCACATACTTGGCACAGGATGAAGCTTCATAAATCCTGCCTCACCTTATCGACATCCATCTCGAAGTAGAATGTTCTTTTCATTACACTAACGTCCTCTTTTTCATCTTACCACTTACAATAACACTAGTGTTAACAGACGAATAAGTACTGTAATATTCAGTAAGAAAAGAAAGATTGCAAATAGTCCAAGTTCTATATATATATTGCGGATGCTTTGTATCACTATACTATTATGGCATATCAGGCCATCTTACCTCCAACATGATAAAAGAAAAGCTATAGAGAACATAGGAAGGCCAAAAAAAACACTGAAAAAGAAATATGATTATAGAAAAATAAGAAGATCAACTGATAGAACTTATAATATGCACACATACTGGATATAGCAGATTAAAATTTAACTTTTTTGCGCACAAAGAAACCAAGCCTAGCTGTTATAACGCATGTAATGAGAGGCCACAAAGATGACTCTTTTTTCTTTTCCATTTCCACTTATTAGTCCCTGGATCAATCTGAACAGTTGCTCGAGGAATCAAAACACTTCAATTTAATATAAATTGATATTCGGAACCTTGAACATCAATTAAACCTTAAATGCAAGGCTACCTAGTCTTGCATTCCAGGTCTCTTCAAGTAGTCTTGTATGTCCAATTGGTATGAAGGTATGTTCGGCAATCAATATGAAACAAGTAGGATGATATGCTAGCACAATTAATCTTCCATTTTCAGTGTGATCTAGATGAGTTGTGATTAAGTTATGTGGATGCTGGGGGAGAAAACCCATCATATCCTGAAAAAAATGGGATGGGGGAATGCCCCTTGGTCAAGGATCTCCACATTGTAATTCCTAAGGAAACTTGGTATTCTTGAAACAATATTCCTCAATATATAAAAATGGTCCTAGTACCTGAAACAGTTATATATGGCCAAAGGTCAAGTGAGAATTTCTAGCACTACCAGTAGATGACAGCTTAAATATTACGTAAATGCTTTTCATAATCCAAGTTTGTTTTGTTGATACCACCATCTATGAAACGACGCTGACGTGTCATTATTTTTAGTGTTAGAAAATCTTGATCACAAATGAGAGATTTAATAATAGAATTCAAAAATAAAAATAGAATATCATAAATGATAAATTTGGAAAAATATGTTATTTATAACTCTAAAGTCGTTGCTATGTATGCGTTACGTCAGTGCGACGTTTTAGTGTTAGAGAATAGATTACAAATAAAAGTTTTCATGATAGAATAAAAAAAATAGAATATAAAAAAATAGAATATATTATCTGTAACACCATAATTATCACCACATCAACGCAATGTCAGTTCCACATCATCGTCATGTTATGGATGATGGTATCACTCGAAAAAATTGGATGATGAATAGCATTTTTGGTCTATAAAATACCTTTATACACGCAACATGCGCGATAAATAGAATCATAAATCCTATTCATCATCCTCTTTTTTTTTGTGATACCAGCATCCATGACATGACCCTAACGTGGCGACAATTTTAGTGTCAGAGATAATATATTTTTTCAAAATTTTCAGTTTTGATATTCTAATTTGATTTTTGAATTCTATGATAAAATTTTAATTTGTGATCGATTCTCTAACACTAAAATGTGACGAATGCGGTGTAGACGTGACTATGATTTTAGTGTTACAGATAACATATGTTTTCAAAATTTTCATTTGTGATATTTTAATTTTGAATTATATCATAAAATTTCTTATTTGTGATCAAAATTCTCTAATACTAAAATTAATGTCATGTCATGGGCCATGTCATAGATGACAGAAAAGAAAAAGAAAGGCTTTTGATAAGGGCACTACCATATTTACTTGGGGCTAGCCCAGGATTGGGGCTAGCCCACTAAAGAGAAACTTTTACTTATACTAACCCAACATTTTACTCATACTAGCCCACTACTTCCAAACCCTCCCAAACCCTCCCCACCCGACCGGAGCCCTCCTCCCTCCCGCTGTCCTCCTCCCCCGTCCTCCACCGCATCCTCCCGTCGCCGCGCCTCCCGTCGTCGTCACCGTCAAAACCAAAAAAGAAAATGAAAAAATAGAAGAACTGTCAAAATTTGACATATATGTTGATTTTTATGACTATCAAAATTTTGACAGTCCTACCAATTGGAAGTACTGTCAAAATTTTGACAGTCCTAAAAATGTATGTTGAATTTTTAGGACTGTCAAAATTTTGATAGTCCTACAAATTGGTAGGACTGTCAAAATTTTGACAGTCCTTCCCATTGGTAGGACTGTCAAAATTTTGACAGTCCTAAATTTTTTTTTTCTGTTAATTTATTTTTGTTAATTGTTGAGGGGGCCAATTTCAAAATATCCTTAAAATTTCTATCCTTAAAATTTGTTAAAGTATTCTGTTATTTAAAATAGTAAATTTATTATTGGTACATTAAATATTTTGTAAAAAAATTTTTTTACCAAAAGTAAAATTTGAAGGTCGAAACATCGTTATTTTGCGATTCTAAAAATTTGGGAAGTCCGTCAAACGGTGAAACAGTTTATCCCGAAGTACTTTTCTATACGATCATTTTGGCACAAACTGGAGCTTGTTTCGATCTCCCAGTCAAAAGTTATGATACTTTAAAGTTTTATATTTTATATTTTTGCCTGTAATATGTACGTCTTACTTCGGATGAAAATTCTCTCTACACGAATTGTATTACTCTCGTCGAAAACATACAAATAGACCTATTGTGTGACGAAAAATGATTTGAAAACAAATAGTTATGGCCGTTTGAAGTCTGATCGACGACAGACGTAATATTCGTACGGTAGAATTTTTTTTTTTCAATGATAACATATTTTATTTTTGATGTTAAACTAAATAAAAAAAATCAAAATCCAAAACTAACTAAATAGAAATAAACTATAAAAAAAAATCCTGACAATTAAAATGAGAACTATCAAAATTTTGACAGTCCTCATTGTTTGTGGGACTGTCAAAATCCTGACAGTCCTAGTTTTATATAAAATTTTCAGTGGGTTAAAATTAGGATTGTCAAAATTTTGACAATCCACATAGATTGTGGGACTGTCAAAATTATGACAGTCCTAACAATTTGTAGGACTGTCAAAATTTTGACAGTCCTTCCAAGTGGTAGGACTGTCAAAATTTTGACAGTCCTGATTATAACAATTTGGGCTAGCCCCAAGTAACTTTTAGGATGACAAACTTGTAATTTTTTGTAAATTTCCATTGGGCTAGCCTCGAGTCAAATGTGCAGTGCCCTTATAAATGGGACTGTCAAAATTTTGACGGTCCTAACAATTTGTAGCACTGTCAACATTTTAACAGTCCTTCCAAGTGGTAGGACTGTCAAAATTTTGACAGTCCTGATTATAACAGTGGGCTAGGACTGTCAAAATTTTGACAGTCCTGATTATAACAGTGGGCTAGCCCCGAGTAACTTTCATGATGGCAAACTTATAATTTTTTCTAAATTTTCAATGGACTAGCCTCGAGTAAAATGTGTAGTGCCCTTATAATTACCCAAAAGAAACTACGGTAATGATTATTTTTGTTTATAGACACCATCTTGCGAATACTTTACCCAGCCCATAAGGGGAGGAGTCTATAATATAGGGTGTTGATAAGGGCACTACACTTTTTACTCGGGGCTAGCCCATTGAAAAATTTGAAAAAATTACAAGTTTGCCATCATGAAAGTTACTCGGGACTAGCCCACTGTTAAAATCAGGACTGTCAAAATTACGACAGTCCTACCACTTGGAAGGACTGTCAATAATTTTAACAGTGGGCTAGCCCCGAGTACAAAATGTTAGGACTGTCAAGTGGTAGGACTGATTTTAACAGTGGGCTAGTCCTAAAGTTTACTCACTGTCAATTTGGAGTAAATATATAACTTTAGGACTGTCACAATTTTGACAGTCCTAGTGTAAACTAGGACTGTCAAAATTGTGACAGTCCTAAAGTTTACTCACTGTCAATTTTGACAGTGGGATATAACTTTAGGACTGTCACAATTTTGACAGTCCTAGTGTAAACTAGGACTGTCAAAATTGTGACAGTCCTAAAGTTTACTCTCTGTCAATTTGGAGTAAATATATAACTTTAGGACTGTCACAATTTTGACAGTCCTAGTGTAAACTAGGACTGTCAAAATTGTGACAGTCCTAAAGTTTACTCACTGTCAATTTTGACAGTGGGATATAACTTTAGGACTGTCACAATTTTGACAGTCCTAGTGTAAACTAGGACTGTCAAAATTGTGACAGTCCTAAAGTATACTCTCTGTCAATTTGGAGTAAATATATAACTTTAGGACTGTCACAATTTTGACAGTCCTAGTGTAAACTAGGACTGTCAAAATTGTGACAGTCCTAAAGTTTACTCACTGTCAATTTTGACAGTGGGATATAACTTTAGGACTGTCACAATTTTGACAGTCCTAGTGCAAACTAGGACTGTCAAAATTGTGACAGTCCTAAAGTTTACCCACTGTCAATTTTGGACAGTCCTACTGTGAACAAGAATTGAATATACAGTTAACCCACTGACCCATATGCACAGTATACAGATCAAAATAGTAACAACAAGGCAAAATTAACTCAAACTTTCATAAGTAGGCAACGTTTACAACTCAAATTATAACGTCAAAAGTCATATTCAATCAAACTTTTACAACGTTTACAACTCAAATTATACTTTACAGTTTGACAACGTTCACAATTTTACAACTCAAAATGATTGTTCAAACGTCATGGCGCCTCTTCGTGCGTTGCTCTCTAGTATCCAAGAAAGGATATTCTTCATCGTTGTCGATTTTTTTGAGTTCGTCATTGATTGTCATATAATTGGAACCCTGGCAACTGACGATGCTTCTTCCCAACTTCTTAACTTTCCTTGCCTATTCATGAAAAAAGAAAAAAAAAATTTAGACAAAGTTACAAATATCAAACTTAAGGTCTACAAGTAGGCTCACCATCTTGACCAGTGCAGTATATAAGACCGATTTGGGAGGAAGATCTGACGGTACACGCACAACATCCCCTCCGCGCTGGAACAAGGTCGGTAGTCCGACACCGGCGTAGTAGGCGAGGTAGTCGTCGCTGCACTCCGCCATATTGACTGCTGCTAGCCGGTCGGTATCTCTAATGACGTGGCGTTGCCACTCGGTGAAGAAGTCCGATACCCAGTTGAAATGTGCAGGTATATAGTTTAGCGGTTTTGTACCGCGCGGAGGATTTATCATTTGCAAAGTTCGCCTTGGGACAGTTTGTACGTAGCCAAACTGACGTAGCACTCTATCCGGCATATAAGCCTCCTCGATCTCATGACAACTGATAAGACTATGATATAAGGCGACTGGTTGCAACGGACGGGTAGTCTGTCGCAAATCACGGTATGGATCCCATACAATCTGCACCGCATAAAATGTAGCATAACGTCATTTAGCATAACGTAGTAAATTAATACAAATTAAGTACAATATTAGGTCTAAATTCACCTCTTCTGTCGTCATATCTTCGAGTGCATGCCGTAGAGCGGCCAATGTGTGAGAACGTTTGGCATCTTCCTTACTTGGCTTCCATCGGCACATTCTAGGCATGTTCTCGTCATACCCTCGGTTCAGTTTCGCCCGCTGCAGGGTTGGGAAGTGCTCGTATATCCATGCCTTCACATTACCGAAAATATGTTAGTCCAAAAATAAACAACACAATTTAAATTTTTGTAAACAAGTTGACAAAGATATATCTATACATGGAGTAGAGTCTGGCATCCGGAAATTGTCTTCGAACCCACACGGGATGCCGTACCAAGCTCGCGGTAAAGGTATGCCAGTATACCGCTTCCCCAAGATATTTCGTCCACCGTTTCAAGGTTGTCCAAATTGATGAGATATTTGCCATTTATGGACGTTCCAGACTTATCAGTAATGCCAACAGCCCCTAAGATGAACTGCATATATCCCCGGGCGACATTTTCGCTATTATCAATTTCGGGGGCCTGCTCAGCGAATATCTCCTCTAAATATTTTAGAGGAAGTCCGTAGAACTTTTTGAATTCTCGAAGACTAGTAAAACTGGTGGCATCAACTCCCAGACACCCTGATACATAATCCACCATATAGTCGTAATAGTTGATGCTCGAATCATCCAAAATATTATTCTGCATCGGACGACCATCAACCCTAAGTCCCAATATATGATGGACGTCATCAAGGGTAATCGTCAACTCCCCATTGGGTAGATGGAAAGTGTTGGTCTCTGGATGCCACCGTTCTACAAATGCTGAAATCAGTGCATTATCCACCGTCGTATATGAGTAGCTACTCAAATATTGTAGACCGGTGGGACTGATTTTTGACTTCACATCATCTCCCAGTAATTCATACCTCCATGTATTGCATTTTTTGCCATGGTTGATTACCGTCAACATACGACCACTCTCCTGAAAAGTCAACAATTGGATGAAATTAAACCTCTATGTAAAATATACTTTCAACTGACAGCTATATATAAATGTATCATAACGTAATGTACTTACCGGATTGTTCCATATTTGGTATGCAATATGGTTTTGGATCGACGGTAACATAGAACAACCGTTTGGACGAGTGTCGACTGGACTATCTGCCTGCTCAGAAGGTCTCGAACCATCGGTAGGCCGGTTTTCGAGAGTTTGTGGAAGACTCTCGACAGGACTATCTGCAGGCTGAGAAGGTCCTGAACCATCAGTAGGCCGATTTGGAATATTTGGCATGTCCTCATCGGAGGAGGAAGAAGAACCGGAAGAACTAGGAGGAGCACGTCTCTTTGTGGCAATCTTCTTCGTCAATGGACGTTTCCTCACTTCAGGGCGTGCCGCGCCCTCGCGGATAGTGACGCCTTGCGAAACTGTGCGTTCCTTACGCATCGACGCAGTAGGGCGTCTTCTCATTTCTTCATCCACAGTGTCCTTTCCAGGGGCATGACTATAAGACAAAAATTAATGTATACAGACAAAAAATATTTTCTATTTTAACATAATAATCTCATTTTATTTTCAGGACTGTAGCCATTTCTGCAGTCCTGTAAGTATACAGGACTGCAGATTTTTTAACAGTCCTAATGATTTAGGACTGTAGAATATCCTACAGTCCCATACTGATTTAGGACTGTAGGAATTTCGACAGTCCTATATATATATAGGACTGTCGAATTTCCTACAGTCCTAAATCAGTATGGGACTGTAGGATATTCTACAGTCCCGCTCGATACTGCTCGACAATGTCGAGCAGTCTCGACATTGTACGCCCTAAAATCATGTTCCAAACGACTTCTATGTCTAAACTACATCCTAGACTCCGCCAACGACTAGTATGCCCTCATTTGAAAGAAAAAAACTCAAAATTTTCAACATGCAAGAGGATTTCTTATCATTTTTGGACAATTTTTCAAATACAATAGTGCAAGGAGAATGAGGATTTCTACCTTGGTTCTTTCGAGACTTTGGGAGCCATCGACAAGGACGAGGAGGACAGCGGAGATCGGCCGGCGGGAGGGGGTCGGCGGGAGGGGGAGAAGCTACGGTCGGGGGAGAAGCTATGGTCGGGGGAGCTAGGTTTGGCGAATAAGAATCGGATGGGTTGAAATCCTGGGCTAGCCCCAAGTATAAACTTGGACTAGTATGAGTAAAGGTAGCTCTATAGTGGGCTAGCCTCAATCCTGGGCTAGCCCCAAGTAAAATTGGCAGTGTCCTTATCAACACCCATAATATATTTCGGACCAAGGAATCTTTAGAAGCATGTGTGTAGAGCCCCCCATCCCACATAAAGTAATCTTTTCCGAAATCCCAAAAGCCAGCCCGCCTCTTGACTGAGAATTTTGACATATTTTTAATTGATTCTTTTTTGTTTGTTTGTTTCTTTCTTTTTCCTTCGTTCGTCAAAACTAATGAGTAGGTAGATTCAGTGAATCATTTGGCGGCATATCAATCCCCCCCGATTCGCTTCTATCCCTCTCTCTGTACATTATTGGGAACTAGGGTTTCATAGGTGCGATCTCTACTCGATGATCTATCATTTTATTGCTATATTCCTTCACTAATGGTTGATTATTGATTTCGTATAGTATAGTTATTTTCTTGACATCTGTTAGAATATTTGAGTTTTTTTCCTGCTCTCTCTCAATGTGGTATTACCAATTCTTACTATTAAGTCGAGCTGCTGCTTCTTTTTTTCCTTAATTATAATCTTGTTTTTATTCCTTTGATTGATCTGCAGTAAGGAATAAAAGCATTTAGTTGGAAAGGAGGCTTAGTTGATCTAGGAAGGGAAGGGTAGGGAAGGAGGAGTAGAGATGTCATTTTCTTGTTTGAATTTTAGCTTACATAGTCCCTCCTATTTAGCAACCGATAATAATAGTCGTATCGGCATCCTCGATTTTAGAAATGTAGTCGGAAAAGCAACCAAGACCAAGTGCTGCACTATGCAGTTATTTGTAGAAAGAAAATTGTCGGCTACTTTTATACGAGCTGGATCTGGATCGAGGAGGACTAGGTTTTCTATAGGGAATAGGATCAAGAACGAGTTGCAGCCTCGAATTAAATGCACGGACTCGAGGGACTCGGCGACCGTCAGTATACCACAAAAAGTAGGGAATGTTTCTTTAAATAAGGAAGAGAATGTGGACCTTGACGATGGAAATGGTGGCTCGAGTTACTCTAGTGGGTCTAGTGGTAACGGGAAGTTCCCTCCTGGAGGAGGGGGAGGGGGAGGAGGAGATGGCGGTGGTAACAGGGATGACAAAAAGGATGACAATGGAGAAGAGCACGAGTTTGGTCCGTTACTGAAGTACGATGACATCGTCAAAGAGGTGGAGGCACGAGGGACCAGTCTGCCAGCAGACATGCTAGAGGCTGCAAAAAGTACCGGGATCCAAAAAGTTCTTCTAGATCGATATCTGGACATGCAGGTGTTTATTCCGTAGATATGTTTTCCCTCATGTTTCGATTTCGATGTGATCAAGGTCTTTCTTTGTTAATTATTTGACATTTTGCTATATTTTTGAAGGGGTCTGTTTGGCCTCTAGGAGCTGCGATGAAGTCTTGTTCAATCTTTCGTAACATTATGCTTGCCGATCCGTCATTCTTGTTCAAAGTTGGAACTGAGGTTGGTAAATGAGAAGAGAGGAAAGTGAAAGAAAATGAACAATTGTCTCCCATTTCACTGCGATATAATTTTCAGTGAATTTTGGAAACAGCCTGAAACCGCAAGTCTTTAAGCCATTATTTTGTTGTCCTGTGCAGATAATTATTGACTCTTGCTGTGCGACATTTGCTGAAGTTCAAAAGAGGGGAAAGGATTTCTGGGCAGAGTTTGAATTGTACGCTGCAGATCTGTTGGTAGGTGTGGTTGTCAATGTTGCTTTGGTGGGTATGTTAGCACCGTATGCACGCATTGGGAGGCCTTCCACCTCCAATGATCTGTTGGGGAAGATGGCCCATGCTTATGGAGCTTTGCCCAGCAGGTAAGCAATTCTGAGTTTTGTTCATTTTCTGTTTTGTACTCAGAGCCTGGTTGCTGGTGTTGGGATTTTTAATTTGAAATGGCAAAATTTCTGTACTCTGTGTATAAGAGAGCAACTTCTATATGCACTCTACTTATATTTCAGCTGACTCATATATAATTTATAGTTTGCTGTAAGTAATTGGATGTAAAATGGACAGAAAGTCAGAAACCTGTATTTACATGACTGGTGATAGACTACCATTTGCAGAAAGCTCAAGTAGTGAATATATTTTTGGCCTTCATGCTAACATAAATCATCTTGATTTTGCTTTAATTTATATGAACATAGTAGCAAGTGTTTTTATGTTTCAATGATACTAAAGATCTTGAACTGAATGGATTTATCATATGATTCATTTCACTCTAGGAAATTCATTTTTCAGTATACTTCTTAACTAAAACTTGAAGCAGTAGAAACTTTGCGCAGGCTAATTAACAATATTCTCAAATGCAGCGTGTTTGAAGCTGAAAGACCAGGATGCTCATTTTCAGTTAGGCAGCGGATTGAAACATACTTTTACAAGGTAGAACTAATGTTATTAACACAAGTTATCCTCATCACGTCATGTTTGCTATACAACATTGGCTCTACTTTCTATTCCACCAGTTTTCATCTTTTCACTGTTCCCTGTTCTCTGAATGTTATAGTCTGATTCATTCACTTGCATATATTAATTGCACGGTCTAACCTCAAAATATTGCAGATTAATAGGCATTTTTCCCCCTCCAATGCAGGGTGTCTTATACGGAACAGTTGGATTCATGTGTGGTCTTGTAGGACAAGGCATTGCAAATTTGATAATGACTGCCAAACGGTATAGTACCATCTTTGACATACACTCATCCTTCTCATACCCATGCATGTGCAATAGTTATTGTGCACCATTTTTTCTGCTGTTTTTTCCCTGTTGTCAGGACACGTGAACTTTTGCATACATTGTCGTTGGAGATTGCTTTTAGAATCTGTTTGTTTCTTATCACATACATTTGATTGGTTCTTATTTGACCAAATTACTGATGTGTTACGTCTCATTACACTCTGGAGAAGTTAGAAACCTTTTTCCCATGTTCAATCAACTAGCATTTATCGCAAAAATTGCATTTTAATAATTTCACTTAGGTGCACAAACACTTTTGAACTAATTATTACACCTCTATTAACTGTTGGCATTATATGTTTATGGCTACTCAGAATAAACAGTTGGCTATGCATTTACACTTTAAACTTAATAACTCAATTTTTAATGAAGGTACACTTTAAACAGAATAAACAGTGCACAAACACTTGTTGTCAGGAGGATCTTATGATCCGGGTCGAATTTTGATTCTTCGCGATACAGATCCCATACATAGATCAGGCTGAATGTACCCGGATCACATGGATCATATGATCTAGGTCATGGAATCGGGATCCGACTTGGATTTGATGACCCAACCCAACCAGACCTAATTTTTGGTTGAGACCATATTTCAAGGTTCAAAGTATCGGAATCGGTATCGGACCATTCCTGTGAGTATTGGGATCGGCGGTATCGGTAGTATCGGCGGTTTCGGATCGGAGTATCGGATTTTTTTTGGTATCGGAAAGCAAACAACTATTAGTAAATTATTAACATTTTAGAAAATATATTTTATACATTTATGCATAATTTAAAATATTTTCAGTGTTGTTTCTCAGTATTTTTGAAATTGAATGAAATAGTAGTCACCCTTGTCGATTGACTTATATGCGATAGATAAGTTTTCCTCTTTTATATGCTTTTACAACCTTACTATGCTTTTACACCCTTGCTAATTGGTCTTTTTAATTCAATTTTCTTTGTCGAATTGACCGAAAAAGAGACCTCTAATGTCGATATCGGTCAGTATCGGGTATCGGTCGGTATCGGATCGGGACATGCCAAACTGTATCGGTATCGGCCGTATCGGATCGGTATCGGCCGATACTTCAAACTATGATTTCGACCTCTCTTTTGAAATTGAGGTTTTTTTAAGTTGCTATATACTTTCCTATGCTACTCTTCATATTTTATTAGATCAAATCTCTCTATTATGCTCTTTCTCTTCTCCCAAAACTACGATTTTGAAAAGAAAAAAAAACAAATCTTTCTCCTCGTTTGTCCAAATCCATTTTCTTTTGTTGCGGTAGACTTCTCCGGTCCAGGAAAGTTAGAAGCACGTGGTTGTTGTGATTTACGGAATTCCGTTTGATGTGACTTTTAAATTGTGTTCTTTATTCTAATCATTTTCTCTTTGGTTTTGGAAGATGAGAAAGAAAAAAAAGATTTGACATGGGAGCATTGCACGGTTTGTGGAGAAGGATTGGAAACATCTACAATGCAAACATTGTTGCTTTTGGATTTATTTATTTTTAACATTTTTTTATCCTACTAACTATATTTTTTGAGACGGTTGACTTATTCTGTGCTTGATATATCCTAAACCTACTTGTTTTATGGATCTATTTATCAATTATGCATGATTTCTCTTATATTTGAATTATCAATATTTTTTCATATTTATTTTAATTTTTTTAACTATTCAATCAAGAAGCTTATGATTCACGATTTGGATCCCAATTCGACTCCTTTTATGTTTTTACGATCCGATCCGATTTTTACAACATTGGATATAATGTCACTACATCCTGCTAGGGGAGAACTGTAGATGTGTAGCATTGGCCTCGTATGACATTTTTAATGAATAGATGAACCACAAAATTCTCAGAAATGGGTTTGACATATTTCCTCACATTATGAGGGACCAAGGTCATAATCATTAAATTAAGTTGCCAAATGATCTAATTGTTCTTGTGTACTGTACGATGAGGAACAGGTATTTCTTGCTCCCTGAAGCTTCTTCCCTAAACTTTGCTACTTAATTGTGATCTCGTCCAAATCTAGTTCCCTTCGGGTTTTCTTATATTTGGAAGGGCATTGTTTTCTCAGTAATTTTTTATTTGGTGTACCTTCTATCTCCTTGTTTAGTGCAAAGAGTCTGCTAATCCCTTTTTAATGCATTTCCCCTGCCGAATCCGACAAAAAACTGACATGCTTTACTTCGGGATGTTGGTTTTGAATTCGATGTGTAGAGTGACATGCTTGAGATAGATGGCTGACTTAGTAAAGTTAATAGACGTTATCTCCACATTTTTGCATATAGGAGACGAAAATACTGAAAACTCTCCTCTTGGTCAAGCTTGAAATTGGGTGCTGGTCCATTGATGAGATGAATATTTGGTGTAAATAATAGGCAATATGTTAATTAAATCTAAAATGATATATCTGAAAGTCTGTAAACTAGTCAATCCACATTGTGTTTGGTAACATCACCAACATTATGAGAACTGGATAGCATTCATTCAATATATATATATATATGATAATTTAATGGTGGTTTTTAGATTATTTGCAATCTAGAGATCAATACGATTCTGCCAACTCAAATAATAGGCTACTAAACATTCCCTTGGAATATTGGCTTGCATACTTGATAAAAGTGAATCCTTCAAGTCCGAACAAAAAGCTTGAGTTGAATGCTGCTAAGTCTCATAATAATATTGGTGGGAGTTGCTAGGTGTGTTGTCTGCAGGCCATTATGTGTCCAGAGGAATCTTTGTTTCTCGGTCCCTGGTTTAAGAAGTAGCCACCCAGTTGCTCAAGTAGTCTACCAACTTTTGCGCACATAAAATACTGGCTTGTTAAGTATACTATACTAGATTGGGTTACCCAAAATCCATAAAATTAGCTAGACATACTTTGCAGTTTTAATGGTTTTAAAAGTTAATTAGGATAATTTAGACATTATAATGATGATGCCTGTTTGTCGGGGATATCTACAAAATTTGTTGACATTTCCCCGTTTTAGTTTAACATGATTATTAGATTATTGTAAGACCCTTTTAAGTATGTTCAGTTATCATAGCGTTAACCTGTATTAGGAAAGTTTCCTATTCGGGTTAGGATTTTTATTTTTTTTGGAATTTAAAGTGTGAAAGTAGTTTGATTCATATTATGAAAGGTTCTATAAGAAATAGATTGTTCTAGAGTGCCAGTCATGATACACATTTGATAGCTTCTTTGGTAAGTCTTTTTGTTAGTTTATAAATCTTTTAGGTGTTTCTCGGATGCCAAGTCATATAGACGATCCCTTTTGCCCTAATAGGGAGGGAACCTAAATCGATAGGCCAAGATCTTGGTAACGTGTTTGTGGATTTGTGTGGGTAGAATAGGGGTGTAAACGGATCGGACGGACTCAGACAACCTAGTGTTCAAGCTCGGACCGAAAATAGAATCGGACGGACCTTAGTCCGGCTCGGTTAAATTCGGACAAAAAAATTTGTGTTCAGACCCGTCCGATAATTTTTAAGCATGTCCGCGTCCGGTCCGATAATTTTGGGACAAGGCTGACGGAGGCGACCTCGCCGTCGCGGATCTTGACGGCGACGGTCGGATTCGGAAGCGTCGTGCAGTGGAGGGCATGGAGGAGCCGCAGACGGAAGAGAGGAACGATCGGATCCGGGCCTCATCCGGGAGCGACCTGTGACGATGGGCTAGGAGGAGCAAGGGCGCGGACGGAAAAGAAAGAGGAGGAGAAGGAGATGGTGGTGGAGCAATTTGTATTCTTCTCTCTCTCTCTCTTATTTCTTTCTCTACTTTTTTATTTGGGATGAAATGGTATTCTCATGAGAGACAGAGAGAGAAGACTTGTTAAAAATTTCACATGCATGATGCATATGATGCACTGAACTGTGCCGAGGAATCAAGTTATTGGGTGGGGGAGCCGAGAAGCCAAGAGGGGGAGCATGGGAATTTCACATGTATATGATGCACTGAAGAGGTGGGTGGGGGGGGGGGGGGGGGGGGGAACCGAGAAGTCAGGAGGGGGCCAGGGGGTAATCGAGGAGTCATGGGTTGTTAATTTATTTGCTTTGTTAAAACTTTTAGGTGAAGTGTGCTGTCAGGTTGTATTGGAAGTATGTTCATGTGTTGAGATTATTTTTCGGACCTAATTAGAAATTTCGGACCGGACAAAGATATGACCGAATCCGAGTCCGAATTTTAAACGGACCCAGAATATGTTCATGCTATGTCCGTTAATTAGATCAGACGGTCCACGGTCGAACCATTTATCGAGCCGGACTCGTACGGACAACGGAATGCCCTGTCCATTTTACAGCCCTAGGGTAGAACACAAGATATGGTGTGAAGTGAATCTCCTCTTCTCCTTTTACTTTTCTCCCTATTAATGAAATGAAGAGAAATATGTTTACAATGAGGAAAACCGCCTTAAAAAATAATAAAAATATATATAAGGAGGCAATGGGCTCCTCGTAAAAAAAAGGAAGTAACTGCATATCCACCTGAAAACCAAATAAAGCTAGAAGGTTGTTTTTTTAAAACCTTGACATTAAGAGCACTTAAATTATAATAATGGGATAAATTAGACAGGGAGGAAGAGAGTGAAAGTCCTGACCTGAAAATTGATGCACCCTTTCACCTTTCTTCTGCCTCCTGTCCCCAATCCTAGCCAAACCATGGCTACTATAGTTGTAGTCACTGTTGTCGTATCACTTTGAAAAGCCCCTAGGTAGGCTAGAAATTGGACCGAGTATTCCATATCCATGGTCACTTGTCGAAGGGATGGATAAAGGTTTAACAGTTCTGGCCTGGGGACCAAACCTGATTCTGTTTGAGTTTTGGTACGAAACCTAGCGCATAAAATTATGAACGCATGATGAGCGAATCCTTAACATAACCAACCACTACACCTTTGATGAATCCTAAATTGGCAGAGAAGCCATCATTTTTTTTATGTTGGTGAAAACTCTTTTTGATATTAGTTTTCTTTTGTAAAATTTATATTCTACCAAGTCATCATGTTGCAGTTTTTATAATTATTTTACAAGTAAACCGCAAAAGTTCTGGTTTTTATATTACTTTATAAAAGAATGAGAATCAACTTGAACTAGGTATGAATCAGTGGAAGTTCGAAGACCAGCTTACACCGTTTTTAGGGTTGAACCCAGACAAGTTCTCCAACCTTGGTTAATATTTGATTCTGTTTTTGTATGTAATCCTTTTTTTTGCAGTCTAGTTTAGATAATTGATGGAGTATATTACACTAGTATAATATTTTGGTCTACTTTGTAGGTGTTTAGTTCCATAGGTTTTGTTTAACCACTTTATATTGCTAATGTGTTGCTAGTTCTGTTACTTTTTTTAAACCCGTGAGATCATTTCTTTTGATGATCAATCAATTTTTTTAGTGTTTACTGGATTTAGCACCTCAATTACTAGCCTTTCGACATTTAAGCACTGTAACTGTAACATTCCCTCTAGATGCATGTACAAGGCAATGTGTTTCACTATCAAAATATTTAATTTTCTTATTGCACAATACCTTCTGGAATACATTATTTCTCTGAAACATACTATCTACTAGGTAACGGATCACGATGATTACGATGATTTTCTTCATCCCTATTTACCTGGGTACATTACAAATTTGTTATTGATTTTCCTTTTGTATTCTATCCAGGACGGTAAAGAAATCAGAAGAAGATGTACCTGTTCCACCACTTATAAAAAGTGCTGCTCTTTGGGGTATGACTAGCTTTCTTATGATATGTCCCTTTTATCTTATCTTTTTATTTTTTATTTTTTGTTCGGCTGGTTCTCATGGGCAAAAGGCTGAAGAGAATTATGGACTGTTGTTTTTACCAATTTTATCAACTGTGTGTAGCATTAGTTTTATTTTCTTCCTTTTGGGATGACTGATGGTTTGACGAAGTGCCTAGTGTGAAGCATGTTGAATGAGGGCTGAATTTTCTAGGCTTTTCCTTTTGTGATCCGACTCTATAGTAGATTGTATTCAATTTAACTTGGTTGAAATTAGCTTAATTGTGCCCCTTGGGCTGATTTCTGTTGTACTTTATTGCACTCTTTACATGGACGGAGTTTCATTAGATCGTATCCTGTAAATATCATTTCCTTTCAATTGTCAAGTACTATATTTATCAAATGCAATATGTATATGAAAGAAAGAAAAAAAATTCTTGCTTCAATTTTGTGAAGCTCACAACTTTTTCTTATTTGCAGGTGTGTTCCTCGCAGTTTCTTCGAACACCCGCTATCAGATTATTAATGGCATGGAGCGCCTGGTTGAAGCATCACCTGTAGCCCGGCGCTTCCCACCTGTTGCAATGGCTTTCACTGTTGGTGTGCGTTTTTCCAACAACATATATGGTGGTATGCAGTTTGTTGATTGGGCTAGATTGAGTGGGGTTCAATAACGGTAGACATTTTACAATTCCATTTTGGCGCTCTTTACATGCCAGAGGATTTTGTCATAAATTTCGTCATTGTGTCTTAGCATATAGAAGTCACTTTGAGAAAATTGTATCTGCTTCTGAACTTTGTCATTTTTCGAAGTAATATCATTGTATCACAATTAGGAAGTGGCAAATCATCTACAATGATTTTAACCTTTTAAAGTGTGCTTGAATTGCTTGTTTTGTGTTGTTAGATTTATTTTATTTTGTTATTTATCATATAAGGTATAATAGTAATTGTGGGTGTATTGCATATCAATATAAATAGACATGAGATGCAACCTAGGGTTTTATGCCCTTGCTATCTCCTTTCTCATATTCTCTCTTCTTCTACTTTTCTCCTTCTCTCCTCTCTATCTCCAAACCTCACTTGGTATCAGAGCATATTTTGAAAGTACTCTACATCTCATCGACGATCCAAAAAAAAATTCGGCTGTTTTTCGTCTACTTTTCATGATTCGCCGTTCATCGTTCGTTGTTCGTGGTCGTTCGTAGTTCGTTTATGAGATCTAGGGTTTCTACATCTCTGTTGGTTGTTCGTCGTCGGTTGAGGTTCGTTGTGAGATCTAGGGTTTCAAAGATCTCATCTTTCTGTTACATCTGCAAGTATGGTAGGGACGAATCTTTTGACGAGATTAATAGTGGTGGTGGTAGCGGAGGTGGTTCTCCTTTTACTGTTATTCATAATGATGAATTGGGAAAGTCGATTACAGCGGTGAAACTCAATGGTGCGAACTACCTTGCCTGGTCCAAGTCTATCAAAGTGGTGTTAAAGGCGAAGAAGAAGTTGAAATTTTTGACGGAAGAATCCCGGCCTGAAACTTCCGCTGAGTATGAAGATTGGATGAGTGCAGATGCATACGTTATGTCGTGGTTGTGGCACAGTATGGAGCCGTATATCGCTGCTAATGTTCAGTGATGTGAATCAAACAAACATATTTGGAAATCTCTGGAAGAATCATATTCGCAGAAGCGAAATGTTGCCCGTATCTATGAGTTGTACGAGTTATTGATTAATACAAAACAAAATGGGAAGCCTGTGAATAAATATCTGGTTTCAAAGAAGGCTTTGTGGGAGGAACTGTTTCAATATCATCCTGTTACTACTGATTTGAAGGAAGCTCAGAGACAGAAGGAAGAGTTTCATGTTTCACTTATCCTAGCCGGCTTGGATCCTGCGCTCGAACCTTATAAAGCTCAATTTCTTGCTGGAGAGTAGTTACCTACGGTGGCAGATACTCTCTCATCTTAATTGTTCCTTTCTCGGACAGTTCTGTGGTGCCGAGTACTGACTCTTCTGCCCTAGTTTCTAGTGTTGTTGGTCGTGGTGGTGGACGTGGCTGTAGAGATGGTGGTCATAGTTTTGGTAGAGGAGGAGGCCGTGGTGGTAGAGACAATGGTCGTGATGGTGGTGGTGTCCGTGGTCAACCACGGAAGTGTAACTATTTATGGAATGCTCGGTCATGTCGAAGACTATTGTTGGGACAAACCAGAATATGCACATCAAGTGCATGATGAAAATATGCAGTCTCATGTCACAACTTCTGCTTCCAGAGATACTTCGGGTTTCAATCATACTTCAACGTCCGATACCTCATCTCCATTTGAACAAATCCTCCAGAAGTTGAACGCGCTTGCTAGTATCACCTCCCAACCTACTGCAACCATGTCAGATATAAGTAATCCTGCTTTTGCGGAACCCAGTCACCATCCACCTCTTGGGTCATCAACTCAGGAGCAAGCTCTCACATGTCTGGTATAACCTCTCTTTCATAATCGTAGTCCCATGAAACATAATATTATCTTGGCTGATGGGTCTACTCGTCCTGTGCTTGGAAAATGTATCATTCACCCCACTCAATCATTATCATTATTTGATTCATTATATGTGCCTAATTTTTTATTTAATTTGTTATCTGTGAGCCAGTTAACCAAATCTATTCAATGTTCTGTGACATTTTCTCCCAATTCGTCTGTTTTTCAGGACCTCGGGACGAAGAATATGATTGGTTCGGGCCATGAAAAAGATGGATTGTACTACTTAGATTCACCTGGAAAGGCTTTCATTTATGTTTCTACTTCTCCGTTGCAGTGGCATTATCATTTGGGACATCCGTCTTTGGCTATGTTGCGTCAAGTTGTTTCTAGTTTGAGTCATGTTTCTAGTCTTGAATGTGAGGCTTGTCAGTTAGGCAAGCATGTCACGCCCCAGTCCCAAAATATATGGAACCAGGCCACGTGGCATTGGCCAGCTGACACATCTCCGAGGATATCCCAATTTAATGGATCCTAACGAAGCGTGCTACGCTGTCCTAAATCTAACAAGTCTAATATCAACAACAGGCAGAGTCTAATCTTATCCACAAATAACAAGTAAAATACTGAAATGAAAGACTGGAATATAAGAACATAGTCGAATGACATAGTACAAACCGAAATATGTCCGGTGGGAACAAACCCACTACAAATGATGAAAATAGAGTACTGAAGACTGAAATAAGAGTGTGACCGAAACAACTGCTAACTAGATAAGAAGCTCCAGTCCTAGGCGGAAGGCCTACCAAGATGATCAGGGGTACTCCGATGGAAGGACCTCTAGCTCATCGTCAAGAGCGTATCTGGTCTCCACACCTGGTCCGTACACAGTGGGGTAATAGGCCTCGTCCAGATCTGGAAGATAACCAGGTCCTCAGAGGGACGCAACAAGATACAAAATGCATGCCAGATATAGTACTGAATAAAATAAAGAGAGGGTGTGCTAACCATCTAAGTGAATGCAATGTAAGGACAACCTCGGAACGTATAGGTAGGTGTAGGCATAACGTCCAACGTCCTCTAGAGTGTGGTATCTGCATCGTCCATCATTCCGAAGAATAAGGTATCTGTATATATATAACGTCCAACATTCTAAGGGACGTGGTATCTGCAATGTATATACGTCCGTAACACTCCGAAGAGCGCGGTGTCTGAATATAGGAAATCATCGGGTCTGTGGCTCCTCTGGATACCACGGAGTCCGATGTGTGTATCCCATACGTTTATCAGTTGTCCTCCCCGCCCAATGTAGGTACACAAGTCGAATACACGACGTGTGTATCCCGTATCTATATGCCAAGTCACATCTAATTATATTACTCTAGATTACGTGCTAGTCCGTGATGCATGTCGTACGCACCGATAGCGAATCGGGTACTCGGACCCGCATCCCAATATGAATGTACCATCGTGATACGTGTAAAGTGTCACGGTCTAGGAAGATATCAAAATATCCTCACAGTAGTAGGTGAGTCAGCTAGCAGCTAGGTCAAGTACACTACTCATCGACGCATTGTCGACTGCACCCGAGTCGATCTCGGACGCGCACAGTTTATGTATATTGCAACATTTATTATTTAATTTAAACAGTAATCCAGCAAGGTATACTTGCCTGTCCCGGGTAGCTGCGAAAGCCAATGTCCTGCTCCTGAAGCCTCGGCTGTACGGTCCAGCAGTCCTATATATGATATAATAATGACAACATTAGTCGCTACAATAGCACGACTAAGACACACTACTTGCAGCTATAGCTGACACAGGGTCTGGACTGTACAATTAGTGGAACCCCTTAGTATATATATTTATATATAGATATCACAATATATATATATATATATATATATATATATATATATATATATACACACTAATACATATTTAAATATATTAAAATAATATGTATGTTTAATAGTACATTTAAAAATAGCACCTATGTATTATTTAGTAATACACCAATAATTATGTACATATACACATTCAATAAATATATATATATAAACACATAATACCATATATATAATTTAATACATAGACATATATTTACATATATTTATATAAGCATTTATATATATATAAGTACATATATACAACAGTTATTTATATATATACATATATATTTATGTGTACAAGAATAGGAAGTGTACTTATATACAATATACACTAATATTTATTATATTAATACACAAGTATAATTATATTTATAAATATTTTCATATATATATTTAATATTCTAAATACTAAATACACAATATATATATATATATATATATATATATATATATATATATATATATATATATATATATATATATATGCTAATAATAGGTATAATGTATTTAATACCAATAAATAACATATACTATAATAAAATACAGAATATATATATATATATACCATATATATTAACTGTATAGTATTCCAAATATATTACAATTATACATACATACATACATATAATAATTATGTAATATATTAATACATAAAACGTATTTGAAATATATACATATATATATATATATATATATATATATACACATATACAAATTAGGTATTTAATAAATATAATGTATTTAAACTCAAGTATATATATACTATGTATATACATACATTTATATTTATAAAATACGTACTTATATATTTATATTATATATAAAATATACTTAGAATACAGTAATACAGTATATACATACATTTATATTTATAAATACTAAGAAATACAGAATAATACATATAATATACTGAATACGTATTCAAATACTAGAATAAAATACAGAACACTATATTTACTACCATTGTAACCTTAAATACATATATAAATACTAGTATAATTACATAAAATATTATACCTATACGATGCTCAGGCCGAGGGGGACCCGGTGGCTGACCGTCGACGGCGGGGATGGCCGGACGGAGCTCCGGCAGGGCTCGGGGTGGTCGGCAATCAGCAACAGCGGTTTGGGGCTGCCTGCGCTGCGGGGACGAGTGCGGCCAGCTGCGTCGTCGACCGGCGGTGGAACTCGACGGGGACGGAGGTGGTCGGTCGGGGAAGAGCTCGGTGGAGTTGGGCGGCCGGGCTTGCTACGGCGGCGGAGATATTAATGGTCGGGTGGTCGGGTTGGCTCTGGGGAGTGGGGAGCTCGGGTTGAGGACGGGGTTGCTGGGGGTGGCTGTAGGCGGGTAGGCGGCTGGTGGCGGTGGCGGTGGCTGGAGGTAGGGGATAGGTCGGCGGAGGGGACCGAGTGGTGCGGGGGTGGCCGGACGGGAGAGGGCGGCGGGAAAGCTGGGTAGGGGTCGGCTGTGTGTGTGAGGGTTTTAGAGAAATAGGGTTTTGTTTAGTGTATTCCTTGGTTTGTGTGTATTTAATGAGGTGTAAGGAGCCCTATATGTAGGAGAGAGAGTGGGGGGGGGGGGCTGCCTAGGGATTAGGGCCGGCTGTGTAAAATTTTTGGGGAGTTGGGGAGGTCCATCATGATGAGGGGAGGGCTAGGAATTGAGGAATTTAAATGAAGGGTCATGATGTGCCCTCCAAAAAGGGGTGCAAGTATATGAAAAATGGGAGGAAATTAAATGTGAACCGGTTCAAGGAATGTAGGTTCTTTCTCCATATGGTTGGGCCAATGAGAGGGGGGCACCTCATTGCAATTTTGCACAAAGGCCCCTGAACAAATTGGAATTTGCACAAATTCTGGAATTGGGGATTTGATGTAACAAAACACCATGTTTGGTGTTTTGTATTGGGCTAGGATGGTGTATGGTGTTTTGTATGAGGCTTGTGGGTGTGTGTGGGTTTGGGTTGGAGTTGGGTCTAATTCAAATGAGGTTAGGTCACCACATTAATTAATTCATAATTAATGCACCTGGTGTCTCTAAATTAATTTAACAAATACCGGGGGTCTAAATTGGGTTGGACAAGGGTCATTAGTGTGGTAGGCTCAGGGTACAATAATGTCATGATCTGGGTTGGTCAAATCGGGTTGAGATTGGGTCTCAATTTCGATTGGAACGGACAACGAACGTAAATACGCAATTTATTTAATTTGCGTACGGACGTTTGTAACGACTTTTGTGCGACTAAAATCAGGCACAAAAATCAGTATCCGGGGGTTGCTAAAGGTTCATTATGATAGGTTAGTATGTCTAGGCCAAGTATGTGGAATTTGTTTCAGGGTAATAGCTAGGGTAGTGTCCTAAATAACAAATCACTGCACAGATATTATAATACTATATAATAAATGTTAATTATTTCTAGTTAACCTTAATTATACTATTTAAGTTAATTAACCCTAATTTCTGGTCGAGGGGGTTTACAACATACCCTCCTTAGAACATTTCGTCCTCGAAATTAAAACAGACATATAGAAAAACTATTGAATGAAATAAATACTATCACATACCTAGGCCTTCGAAGAGATGGGGAAAGCGTTGTTGAATATCGTCCTCTCGTTCCCAGGTTGATTCACCTGGTGCATGATGCCTCCATGCGACACGAACTAGAGGGATAGTCTGGCCTCGCAGTACCTTCTCGCTTCGGTCTAGGATCTCTACCGGCTCCTCCTGGTATGACAAACTTGGACCGACGGTGATCTCCGAGTGGTCAAGCACATGACTCGGATCCGGTATGTACCTCCTCAGTTGAGATACATGGAAGACGTCGTGAACTCCTTCCAGTATCTGCGGCAAGGCCAATCTGTAAGCAACTTCTCCGATGCGCTCTAGCACATCGAATGGTCCGATGTACCTCGGACTCAGCTTCCCTCTGCCTCTAAATCTGATGGTTCCTCTGGTAGGTGAGATCTTCAGGAACACATGTTCTCCAACCTGGAACTCTAGGGGTCGTCGATGCACATTAGCCCAATGCTTCTGCCTGTCCTGTGCTGCTCGTAGATGCCCTTGGATCTTCTTCACCTTCTCCACTGTACGGATGACCAACTCTGGTCCTAGAATCTGCCTCTCGCCTATATCGCTCCAACATACTTGGGAACGACACTTCCTACCATACAATGCCTCGTAGGGAGCCATCTGAATGCTCGCCTGATAGCTATTGTTGTAGAAAAATTCGACCAAGTGCAAGTGGTCCTCCCATGAACCGCTGAAGTCAAGCATGCATGCCCTCAACGTGTCCTCCAGCGTCTGAATGGTACGCTCGGATTGGCCATCTGTCTGCGGGTGGTACGAAGTACTGAACTTAAGGCGGGTACCAAGACTCTCTTGCATACTCCTCCAAAAGTACGATGTGAACCTCGTATCCCTGTCAGACACGATACTGACTGGCACTCCATGCAATCGCACAATCTCTCTCATGTACATGTCTGCCAAGACTTCCGTAGATTGCCCAACTCTGAAGGGTAAAAAGTGGGCAGACTTGGTGAGTCTATCTACGATTACCCATACCGCGTTGCGACCACTAGGACTCCTCGGGAAACCCGTAACGAAGTCCATGGTGATGTGCTCCCATTTCCACTCCGGTATCGGGAGCGGTTGAAGTAATCCGGCAGACCTCTGATGCTCAGCCTTGACTTGCTGACACACCAGACACTTAGCCACGAAGCGGGCTATCTCTCTCTTCATCCCGTGCCACCAGTAGTACTGCCTCAGGTCTCGGTACATCTTCGTACCTCCTGGATGAATAGAATAGGTCGAACTGTGCGCCTCCGTCATCAGCTCCTGGCGAAGCTCTCCATTTGAAACATAGAGACGATTTTCGCATCTCAAAGTCCCGTCCTCGTGTATATGTAGTCCCGTCTGTATTCCAGCCTCTGTCCTCTGTCGAAGCCTCTGAAATCTGGCGTATGTCGGCAAAGCAGCCTTGATTCTCTCCACCAATGTCGATTGCACCTGGAAACTCGACATCTGGCCGTCTACTCCGGGCATAATGACTTCGATACCCAACTGTTCTAGATCTCTCAACAGATGTTGTTGGGTAGTCAAGAAAAATGCTATGGGCTTCCTGCTTAAAGCATCGGCTACCACATTAGCCTTTCCCGGATGGTACTGTAGCTCAATCTCGAAGTCTGCCATCACTTCGAGCCAACGTCTCTGCCTCTGGTTCAGGTCCTTCTGGGTGTAGACGTACTTCAGGCTCTTGTGATCGGTGAATATCTCCACGCGCTCTCCGTCCAGGTAGTGCCTCCAAAGCTTCAAAGCAAAGATCACTGCGGCAAGCTCCAAGTCGTGGGTAGGATAGTTCTTCTCATGGGTCCTCAGTTGCCTAGAGGCATAGGCCACAACCTTCCCATGCTGCATCAAGACGCATCCTAATCCTTTCCCGGATGCATCGCTATAGATCACGAATCCTCCGGGTCCAGAAGGTATGGTCAAGATGGGTGTTGTAGTCAGACGCTTCTTCAGCTCATAAAACGCCTTCTGACACTCCTCTGTCCAGGTGAACTCCTGATCCTTGCGGGTCAAGCGGGTCATCGGCTCTGCGATCCTTGCGAAGTTCTCTACGAACCTCCGGTAATATCCGGCAAGTCCTAGGAAACTCCTCACCTCCGAGACGTTGGTAGGGGTCGGCCACGTCTCTACTGACGAAATCTTCGCGGGATCTACTGAAATGCCTTCTCCTGAGATAACGTGTCCAAGAAATGCGACACGATCTAGAAGAAACTCGCACTTGCTCAGCTTGGCATAAAGCCTCTCACGTCTCAGCGTCTCAAGCACTAGCCTCAAGTGTTCCCCGTGCTCCTCGTGGCTCTTCGAATACACCAAGATGTCGTCGATGAAGACTACCACGAACTGGTCCAGATACTCATGGAAGACTCGGTTCATCAGGTTCATAAACACAGCAGGCGCATTTGTCAATCCAAAAGGCATCACTAAGAACTCGTAGTGACCATAACGAGTCCTAAATGCTGTCTTTGGAATGTCTTCCCTTCGCATCTTTACCTGATGGTAGCCCGATCTCAAGTCGATCTTCGTGAACACCACTGCTCCTGTCAGCTGGTCGAACAGATCGTCGATCCGCGGTAGAGGGTACTTGTTCTTGATAGTCAGAGCATTGAGGGCTCTGTAATCAATGCACATCCGGAATGTCCCGTCCTTCTTCGGTACAAACAATACTGGTGCTCCCCAGGGTGATGCACTAGGACGGACGAATCCCTTGATATGCAACTCCTCTAGCTGTAGCTTCAGCTCGTCAAGCTCCTTCTTCGCCAACCGGTACACATTTGATGATACCGGTGCTGCTCCAGGTACTAGCTCAATGGTGAACTCCACCTCTCTATCAGGCGGTAGGCCTGGCAACTCCTCTGGGAAAACATCCTCAAACTCTGCAATGATTTCTGGGGGTGCCGTCTCCATCGCCACGTAAGCTCCAGCTGCGTGTCCTACTCCTCGCTCGATGGTGCCTCGCATGTACTCGAACTCCGGGTGTCCTGGCAGTCTAAAAGTAACACTACCCTTCCGGCAATCTAGTACGGCATTGTACTGGCTTAACCAGTCCATGCCCAGAACTACGTCGAAAGCTGGCATTGGGAGTACCAACAATCGCGCTCTCATCTCTCTACCACAAACTACTACCGAGCACGTTCTAATGGTGCTGGTAACCGGTACGATGCCTCCTCCGGTGAGTATCTTCTAACTCTTAGGTAAGGGGGAAGTTGCTACTCTATGCATGACTACGAAGCTACTAGATATAAATGACAGTGTAGCTCCATAATCAAACAGTGCAGTTGCAGGTAGTGATGTAACTAAAATTGTACCTGTGATAGCCTCCCCTTATGGTTCCTCCTCGATAGAGGCTAAAGCAAAGGCTTGCCCGCGCCTCTGCCCTCCAGCCTGCTGTCGGACCTGGTTGAAATGTGCCTCCTGTGGGACCAAGGGTGGTCCTCTCTGCTGTCCTCCGGTAGCTGGTGGACGTTGACCTCCTGCTGGGGGTAGTATCCTCAAGGGTGGTGCTGCTGGCCTCTGCCCGGTCTGGGGTGCTACATCTCTGTGCTGCGGGCAGTCTCTGGCAAGGTGCTGGCTCGCTCCACAGACCATGCAGAGTCCGAGCTTCTTTCGGCAGTCTCTGACGATGTGTCCCCTCTTGCCACAAAAGTGACAAGTCGGAAGCTCCTTCTGCTGGTACGGCACTGTCCTCTGCTGCGCTTGCGCTCCTGGACGGCGGATCGGTCCTCCTGCTCCTTGCTGGGTTCTGGCTGGTACGCTCGCGCTGGAACGTCTCGCTCCTCCGCCTATAGCCTCCTGGATCCTCGCCTCTGATAGGACCTCTTCATAAGAGATCCTCGCCTGGGTAGTGGTGTACCTCTGCAGCTCGAAAGAGAGGCCATAGTGGAATCTTCTGGCCTTCTCCAGGTTGTTGGAGATCAGGGCTGCACCGAATCGGCTGAGTCTGCTGAACTCCCCGTCGTAGGCGTCCACAGTCAAGTTCCCTTGCTCCAGGTGCAGGAACTGAGAGTACAGGGCGTTCCTCACCGTAGCGGGGAAATACTTTGCATTGAAGTATTCCAGAAATTCCTCCCAAGTCTGCGCCCTGCCGATGCTGCGCTCCATAGAATCCCACCAGTGATGGGCGTTGCCGGTGAGTTGGGCCCTCACCGCGGTCATCCAGAGGTCGGGGTGTAGCTGCGAACCCTCTAACAGCATCTCAGTGTTGGAGACCCAGTCTGAGATCTCCTCTGCAGTCTCCTTGCCCGAGAAGGTTCCCGGGCCCATCTGTCGGAAGCCTCGTACATGCCCACTTGCTGGACAGGTGCAGGTACTGCTGCTTGGGCAGGTGCCCTCTCCAGTACTGCCATCAGGCCCTGTCTCAGGGTCTCCGTCTGATGCCACTTGGCCTGCATCATCGTCTGGAAGAACTGCATCATCTGGGGCTGTCCCTCCGCTGGTGGCATCTGAGGTGGAAACGGTGGAGGTGGTGGTAGAGGTACCTCCGGCTGCCTCCTTGGTGTTTCCTCGGGTGCCGGCCTCTCGAACTGCGGCATCGGTGTCGCCCTCGAGGTCTGTCCCTCGAAGTGCTGTCTCGGGATCGTCTGCGATGTCTGGCCCTCTGGCTGCTGCGTCCTCTCGTCGGGAGAGATCTGATGCCAGTACATCATCGGGGCCTGGGGGATCACCTGTGCCTCTGGCTGAGGCTGCTCTCTGGGTAGTCCCGGAGACGTCTCCTCCCTCTGTGCGGTAGCGGGTGGCACTATGGCACCAAGTATCTCGCGTCTGCTGCGAAGGTTCATCTCGCTGTAAGAGATAGAACTTCATTAAAAGAGTACAGAATCAATCAAACAGGATGCAGATATTTTAAAGTACGGAAGAGGTTCAAAGGCGTAATCAAGTGGATGAGACCTAGTAATTTCTATCATATTGCAGGCTCGCTGGGCACGTTACCATACCACAAGCGATAAACATTTGATGTTACAGACCTGCATGGGCCACCACTAAAACCATGTCACGCCCCAGTCCCAAAATATATGGAACCAGGCCACGTGGCATTGGCCAGCTGACACATCTCCGAGGATATCCCAATTTAATGGATCCTAACGAAGCGTGCTACGCTGTCCTAAATCTAACAAGTCTAATATCAACAACAGGCAGAGTCTAATCTCATCCACAAATAACAAGTAAAATACTGAAATGAAAGACTGGAATATAAGAACATAGTCGAATGACATAGTACAAACCGAAATATGTCCGGTGGGAACAAACCCACTACAAATGATGAAAATAGAGTACTGAAGACTGAAATAAGAGTGTGACTGAAACAACTGCTAACTAGATAAGAAGCTCCAGTCCTAGGCGGAAGGCCTACCAAGATGATCAGGGGTACTCCGATGGAAGGACCTCTAGCTCCTCGTCAAGAGCGTATCTGGTCTCCACACCTGGTCCGTACACAGTGGGGTAATAGGCCTCGTCCAGATCTAGAAGATAACCAGGTCCTCAGAGGGACGCAACAAGATACAAAATGCATGCCAGATATAGTACTGAATAAAATAAAGAGAGGGTGTGCTAACCATCTAAGTGAATGCAATGTAAGGACAACCTCGGAACGTATAGGTAGGTGTAGGCATAACGTCCAACGTCCTCTAGAGTGTGGTATCTGCATCGTCTATCATTCCGAAGAATGAGGTATCTGTATATATATAATGTCCAACACTCTAAGGGACGTGGTATCTGCAATGTATATACGTCCGTAACACTCCGAAGAGCGCGGTGTCTGAATATAGGAAATCATCGGGTCTGTGGCTCCTCTGGATACCACGGAGTCCGATGTGTGTATCCCATACGTTTATCAGTTGTCCTCCCCGCCCAATGTAGGTACACAAGTCGAATACACGACGTGTGTATCCCGTATCTATATGCCAAGTCACATCTAATTATATTACTCTAGATTACGTGCTAGTCCGTGATGCATGTCGTACGCACCGATAGCGAATCGGGTACGCGGACCCGCATCCCAATATGAATGTACCATCGTGATACGTGTAAAGTGTCACGGTCTAGGAAGATATCAAAATATCCTCACAGTAGTAGGTGAGTCAGCTAGCAGCTAGGTTAAGTACACTACTCATCGACGCATTGTCGACTGCATCCGAGTCAATCTCGGACGCCCACAGTTTATGTATATTGCAACATTTATCATTTAAGTTAAACAGTAATCCAGCAAGGTATACTTGCCTGTCCCGGGTAGCTGCGAAAGCCAATGCCCTGCTCTTGAAGCCTCGGCTGTACGGTCCAGCAGTCCTATATATGATATAATAATGACAACATTAGTCGCTACAATAGCACGACTAAGACACACTACTTGCAGCTATAGCTGACACAGGGTCTGGACTGTACAATTAGTGGAACCCCTTAGTACATATATTTATATATAGATACCACAAATATATATATATATATATATATATATATATATATATATATATATATATATACACACTAATACATATTTAAATATATTAAAATAATATGTATGTTTAATAGTACATTTAAATATAGCACCTATGTATTATTTAGTAATACACCAATAATTATGTACATATACACATATTCAATAAATATATATATAAACACATAATACCATATATATAATTTAATACATAGACATATATTTACATATATTTATATAAGCATTTATATATATATATATATATAAGTACATATATACAACAGTTATTTATATATACATATACATTTATGTGTACAAGAATAGGAAGTGTACTTATATACAATATACACTAATATTTATTATATTAATACATAAGTATAATTATATTTATAAATATTTTCATATATATATTTAATATTCTAAGTACTAAATACACAATATATATATATATATATATATATATATATATATATATATATATATATATATATATGCTAATAATAGGTATAATGTATTTAATACCAATAAATAACATATAATATAATAAAATACAGAATATATATATACCATATATATTAACTGTATAGTATTCCAAATATATTACAATTATACATACATACATACATACATACATATAATAATTATGTAATATGTAAATACATAAAACGTATTTGAAATATATACATTTATATATATATATATATATATATATATACATATACAAATTAGGTATTTAATAAATATAATGTATTTAAACTCAAGTATATATATACTATGTATATACATACATTTATATTTATAAAATACGTACTTATATATTTATATTATATATAAAATATACTTAGAATATAGTAATACAGTATATACATACATTTATATTTATAAATACTAAGAAATACAGAATAATACATATAATATACTGAATACGTATTCAAATACTAGAATAAAATACAGAACACTATATTTACAACCATTGTAACCTTAAATACATATATAAATACTAGTATAATTACATAAAATATTATACCTATACGATGCTCAGGCCGAGGGGGACCCGGTGGCTGACCGTCGACGGCGGGGATGGCCGGACGGAACTCCGGCAGGGCTCGGGGTGGTCGGCAATCAGCAGCAGCGGTTTGGGGCTGCCTGCGCTGCGGAGACGAGTGCGGCCAGCTGCGTCGTCGACCGGCGGTGGAACTCGACGGGGACGGAGGTGGTCGGTCGGGGAAGAGCTCGGTGGAGTTGGGCGGCCGGGCTTGCTACGACGGCGGAGATATTAATGGTCGGGTGGTCGGGTTGGCTCGGGGGAGTGGGGAGCTCGGGTTGAGGACGGGGTTGCTGGGGGTGGCTGTAGGCGGCTAGGCGGCGGGTGGCAGTGGCTAGAGGTAGGGGATAGGTCGGCGGAGGGGACCGAGTGGTTGCGGGGGTGGCCGGAGGCGGTGGCCGGACGGGAGAGGGCGGCGGGAAAGCTGGGTAGGGGTCGGTTGTGTGTGTGAGGGTTTTAGAGAAATAGGGTTTTGTTTAGTGTATTCCTTGGTTTGTGTGTATTTAATGAGGTGTAAGGAGCCCTATATGTAGGAGAGAGAGAGTGTGGGGGTGCCTAGGGATTAGGGCCGGCTGTGTAAAATTTTTGGGGAGTTGGGGAAGTCCATCATGATGAGGGGAGGGCTAGGAAGTGAGGAATTTAAATGAAGAGTCATGATGTGCCCTCCAAAAAGGGGTGCAAGTACATGAAAAATGGGAGGAAATTAAATGTGAACCGGTTCAAGGAATGTAGGTTCTTTCTCCATATGGTTGGGCCAATGAGAGGGGGGCACCTCATTGCAATTTTGCACAAAGGTCCCTGAACAAATTGGAATTTGCACAAATTCTGGAATTGGGGATTTGATGTAACAAAACACCATGTTTGGTATTTTGTATTGGGCTAGGATGGTGTATGGTGTTTTGTTTGAGGCTTGTGGGTGTGTGTGTGGGTTTGGGTTGGAGTTGGGTCTAATTCAAATGAGGTTAGGTCACCACATTAATTAATTCATAATTAATGCACCGGGTGTCTCTAAATTAATTTAACAAATACCGGGGCTCTAAATTGGGTTGGACAAGGGTCATTAGTGTGGTAGGCTCAGGGTACAATAATGTCATGATCTGGGTTGGTCAAATCGGGTTGAGATTGGGTCTCAATTTCGATTGGAACGGACAACGAACGTAAATACGCAATTTATTTAATTTGCGTACGGACGTTTGTAACGACTTTTGTGCGACTAAAATCAGGCACAAAAATCAGTATCCGGGGGTTGCTAAAGGTTCATTATGATAGGTTAGTATGTCTAGGCCAAGTATGTGGAATTTGTTTCAGGGTAACAGCTAGGGTAGTGTCCTAAATAACAAATCACTGCACAGATATTATAATACTATATAATAAATGTTAATTATTTCTAGTTAACCCTAATTATACTATTTAAGTTAATTAACCCTAATTTCTGGTCGAGGGGGTTTACAAAGCATCACCGTAGTTCCTTCCCTCGTCGTAGTGAGAGTCGTCAGTTGGAGTCTTTGGATCTTGTCCATTATGATATTTGGGGTCCGTATAGAGTCAAAAATTCGAAAGGATTTCAATATCTTGTTATATTTATTGATGATTATTCCAGAATGATTTGGTGTTATTTAATGAAAGAAAGATCTGAGTTTCCAAATATGTCATATGCCTTTTATAATGAAGTCTATGTTCAGTTTGATAAACGTATCAAAATTCTGCTTTATGATAATGCTTTGGAGTATACTCAATCTTCTGTGAACAGTTTCTGTGTTGATCGTGGTATGATTCATCAACCAGTTGTGTCCACACCTCTCAACAAAATGGTATAGCCGAACGCAAGCATCAACACATTTTAGATATGGTTCGAACTCTCATGTTCAATATGCATGTCCCTAAACAGTTTGGACATATGCCGTTCTTACTGCATGTTATCAAATTAATCGCATGCAATCATCTGTATTAAATAACAAAGTTCATTTTTCATATTACATACAGATGTCGCACATTTTTTCTTACGTCCTCGAGTATTTGGGTGTGTTACTTTTATTCATAACTTGAAACCTAATCGAGATAAGTTGGCTCCTAGATCTCTGAAATGTCTTTCTTGGTTATCCTCGTACTCAAAAAGGTTATCGTTGTTACAGTCCACAGTCACGCAAGTATTATGTCAGTGTAGATATTACATTCTTTGAGTCTACCACTTTTTTTCCTTCAGGAGATCGTTGTATTCCTTTTACAACAGATTTGATATCTTCTATACCACTTCAGGTCATTCCTGAATCAATTTGTCTCCATTTTCCCTTTATAGGTTTATCAGAGATCCAAGTACAGGCCAGTGGTTCTGCAGAATTCAGCCCTCTACCAATCAGCTTCCGTGCCTGAAGTTTCTGCTCCCATCACCACAGATCCAGATGATCTTCCTATTGCTCTCAAAAAAAGAAAACGTATTTGTACCACAAAGAATAAGCATCACATTTTTAACTATGTTTCATTACATCGTATTTTTTCATCTTTTTATGTATTTGTTGTTTCATTGTCTTCTATTTCTATTCTCAAAACTTACAAGCAGGTTATGTCATCTTCTGGTTGAAAAAGTGCAATGGATGGGGAGATGTATGTTTTACATCAAAATCAGAATTTGGAGCTTATATCAATTTCTGTTGGAAACCAGACAGTGGGTTGTAGATGGGTGTACACTGTTAAGTATCATCTCGATGGTTATGTTGAGCGCCTCAAGGCACGGTTGGTTGCCAAAGGGTATACTCAGACATATGGTGTGGATTATATGGAGACTTTTTCTCCAGTGGCTCGGCTGAATTCAGTTCGAATTCTTATTTCTGTGGCGATTAATCGCTAATGACCTATATATCAGCTGGACATAAAGAATGCTTTCTTGCATGGTGACTTACAAAAGGAGGTTTATATGGATCAACCACCGGAATATGTTGTAGCAGGAAATAAAAAATTCGTATGTCGATTGAAGAAAGCATTATATGGACTGAAACAGTCACCTCGTGCTTGGTGTGACAAGTTCAGTTCAGTTCTCATTCATTATGGCTTTCGGCGCACCACATCAGATCATTCAGTATTTTGCTATTTTTTTCAGCAGGTATGATCGTGTTGATTGTTTATGTTGATGATATCATTATATCTGGGAGTGATCATGCTGGGATTGTGGACTTGAAGGCCTACCTTAGTCGTCAGTTTTATACTAAGAATTTGGGTCTTCGATATTTTTTTGGAATCGAGGTAGCTCGATCTAAGAAGGGTGTGTATCTCTCACAACTCAAGTATGTTCTAGACTTACTCTCCGAGACTGGGATGTTGGAGTGTCGGCCAGTTGAGACTCCTATGGATTATCATGACAAGCTTGATGCTAACATGGGAGAATTATTTGAGGATGTTGGATATTATAGACGTTTGGTTGGCAAACTTATATATCTTACTGTTACTCGACCAGACGTCACATATGCAGTTGGAGTAGTTAGTCAGTTTATGCATGTCCTCGGCAACCACATTGGGAGACTATCTCTCGCATTCTTCGATACTTGAAGGATGTACCGAGAAAGAGTTTGTTGTACAAACATTTCTAGTTGTTTACGGTGACGGGGTTCAGTGATGCTGATTGGGCAGGCAGTCGCAGTGATAGGAGGTCTACTTCTGGCTATTGTACGTTTGTGGATGACAATCTTGTCACGTGGCGTAGTAAGAAGCAGAATGTTATGGCTCGTTCTAGTGCAGAGGCCGAGTACCGTGCGATGGCTCATACAGCTTCTGAGATGATGTGGGTGCAGTCTCTTCTTCATGAAATGGGGATTATGATTCCTATTCCGATATAGATTTATTGTGATAATCAGTCGGCAATGTTTATTGCAAGTAATCCGGTGTTTCATGAACGCACGAAGTATATCGAGGTGGATTGTCATTTTGTTCGTGATTTGTTTCTGAAGAAATAGATTGTCACTCCTTATATTCGGTCAGAGGATCAATTAGGTGATATCCTCACCAAACTCACTTGCTCGTGGTCCATTTTTTGATTTATGTAGCATGTTGGGCTTGTCTGATCTATATGCTCCTGCTTGAGGGAGGGTGTTAGAGTTATTTTATTTTGTTATTTATCATATGAGGGTATAATAGTAATTGTGGGTGTATTGCATATCAATATAAATAGACATGAGATGCAACCTACATTTTATGTCCTTGCAATCTCTTTTCTCATATTCTCTCTTCTCCTACTTTTCTCCTTCTCTCCTCTCCATCTCCAAATCTCACTTATATAATTTTATTTATTGCTTGCTCTTGAAGCTCAAACGTCAACTGCTCCAGCTCGGACACTCGGGAATCTTCTTGCTTGCAGACTGATAAAAAAAAAGGCAAGTCTTCTTTTATCCCATGAACTTCTATGATTTTTAGGGTGCAGACGTGGATCTTCCTGCCCCATTGCCGTCCGTTGTCCTTCTAATCCTGCAATCTCCTATGTAGTAGTCGATAATGTAGACAACATTCAGGTGCGGCTGTCTACTAGTATCTATATCCTAACCCGAGAATCTTCTTGGTGGAGGTGTATTGCATTTTATCACGGTGTTGGATTCCAAATTTTAATGAATTTGTTCTTTGTTATCGGGTCGACCCCAAAGCCATAATGTCTCAAAAAGAAGAGACCATAGACCTAGCACCTTTGTCTCCAAGTTTTTGAAAAACTTCATTCTATCCCTCCAACGAAAAAGTGGGGTTGTACCCCATTTGTATACTTCATTCTACGAACCCTTATTGATTACTTTGTTTGCGAAGGAATTGGACTTTTGACGGGCTAACCCTTTTTGATGCATCGCTTTACCTGGAAGAAAAATGAGCTTTGCTCTTATGGGCGTTTTTAACGTATAATTAAAATGGAAGGAAAATGAGCTTTGCTTGGCGTTTTTAATGTATTAGTAAGGGCCAAGTAGCTGGCCTTATGAGAAAGCTCACATCAACTAGGTAGCATGGACTGTATAGTGTGCTTCGTTTAGGATGTTATACGAGCTTTTCTGTTACAGAGATATAGGCAGGTAATTGTTGATTGCATACTTTTCTACTTCTAATCTTACGGTTCTGTTCAAGCATATGCACTTCTTTGCCTAGAAGTTGTGCAATGATTAAACTAGGTAGATTGGACACTTCATGTGAGTTGCAATGTATATACATAATTTTGTATTACTACTGGGGAACCAATGGACACCTTTGCACATTGCACAAAATAAGTCCATATCGTAAATAAGTAACAGAGGTTCATTCCGTTGATAGATATGGAAAAAGAAACTGCCTTCGACAGTTTGCTTGAGATCACATTAGCTCAGCTTAGAGTTCTCCAATTGGTTATATTTTTTGAATCACAATGGTTATCATGTTCAAAGGTTGAGCCACCTTGTTTTCTATCTTGTACGGAATTTTGGTGATGAAGTGTTACTTGCATGAGTCAATGTTTGTGACCTGTCGTTCTTTGTATATTTGTCTAAGATAAGAGTACTATGCCAATTTATTAGTTCAGAAATCACACATTCCAGTTAACTTTTCAATGTTGCATACTTATCTGAAGAAGCATTTGTTATGCAAGTTCTGATCTTATATGGAGTAAAACATAAGATATATATATATATATATATATATATATATATATATATATATATATATATATATATATATTCCTTCATATTTTTCAAGGATACATGTCTTTCATTGGAACACACGACAAACTGACATAAAAAGCTAGACGGAATGTACGTAGCAGCAGTGGCAGTTCTGCATCACGGAGAAGATATTAGCTAGGTTAGCACCTTTAATGGATAGGGTGATGGAGGCTGTTGATGAGTTGGTGGATTGTAGTGATGCGGTGGTGGGAACTCGTCAGCGGGTGATGTTGGTGTGTAAGATGGCGGAGGCTGATAGTAGGATGGCGGCTGCCCTTGCTGCGGTGGTGAGTGCCGCCCCTGGTAAGGTGGATGATGAGCATGAGGAGGTGGCGAATGTCTCCTTGGTGGAGTTTGTGGCTGCCTGTGGTCTGGCGGTGGCTGTCCATATATCGGTGGTGGCTGTCCATGCCGTGGAGGTGGATACCTGTGGTGGTGGGGAGGTGGCGATTGACCATAATGTGGTGGTGGATGTCTGGGATGTGGAGGGGTCCTGTGAAAAGGTGGTGGATGCCTGTGAGAACGGGGAGGTGGTGCATGATGAGGTGGCTGAGGTCCATGAGGAGGGGGTGCTACAGAAGGTGGTGGTGGCTGGCCGTATTGTGGGGGTGGCGAGTATTGAGGAGGTGGTTTTCCATACGATGGTGTTGGTGGCGGTGGGGAGTACTGGGGAGGTGGCGGTGGAGAGTATTGCAGAGGTGGTGGTGAGTACACGGGTGGCGGAGGTGGTGGTGAGTGCACGGGTGTCGGTGGAGAGTATTGCGGAGGTTGTGGTGAGTACACGGGTGGCGGAGGTGGAGAGTATTGCGGAGGTGGTGGTGAGTACTGGAGTGTCGGTGGAGGTGGAGAGTATGGCGGAGGTGGTGGTGCGTACTGGGGTGTCGGTGGAGGTGGAGAGTATGGCGGAGGTGGTGGTGCGTACACGGGTGGCGGAGGTGGGGAGTATTGAGGAGGTGATGGCGAGTACTGGGGTGTCGGTGGAGGTGGAGAGTATTGCGGAGGTGGTGGTGGTGAGTACTGGGATGTTGGTGGAGGTGGAGATTGTTGTGGAGGCGTTGGTGGTGAGTACTGAGGTGTTGGTGGAGGTGGAGATTGCTTTGGTGAAGGTGGTGGTGGTGGTGGTGGTGGTGAGTAATGAGACGGAGGCGGCACATGATGATAAGGTGGCCAATTTTGGTGGGGTGGACGACGTGGGGGTTTACCTTGCTGAGGGGACTGCCACGGTCCATGAGGAGGCGGTTGGCTGTATTGGGAAGGTGGAGCGGGTGTAACTGGTTGAGGGGGTGGAGGGTTTGTATACGGAGCAGGAGGCTGATGGTGGTAGTCCTGCTGTGTCAAGGCACTGCCAAGGGAGAGCGTGCTCTCCTTCAGCAATGCCACTGCCAGTAGCCAGAACAACATAGGTACTCTCATCTTCATCACTACTAGTACTTGACTCATCTTAGAGTTCACAATGTCCTCTTAGAGTTCACAATGTCCAGGTGCTTATATAGCTGAACCGAGGTTAGGTGGGGTCTTCAATATCAGTTACTTAACGTGCATGGCAGTACGTAATCTGGACTGCTTGCAGAAGCTTATAAGAGTAGAGTTAACGATTTCCCGTGGAAGCTTATAAGAGTAGTCGATATCTTCGTTGAAGGATGTCCTGCTGTTATGAGATCAGAAGTCAAGAGGACACAGAAGATGTGCATCAGAAGCTGGAGTTGTTGAAGACTGGAACAAGGTGATCCCCAAAAAAGAGGGTAGAATCTTGAACTTGGTAGGCTATGATCAATGAGCTTTGACCCAGTTTTTGAGTTCTTACTCTATGACCAAGGCTCCCAACATGATATACTCATGAGACTGAGCTAAGTAGGTGAGTTTAGTTCATACATATTATTTGTTTGCTTCTATCAGGAGTTTATGGTGGGCGCTAGCTATGGTATGGTGTCTTCTGGCTCATATGCATCTCTTTGTTTCATCCAGTCCAGGCATCACGCTGGCCAGCATGTGGATGTCGTCACATTTGTTGTGCCAAAGTAAATAACAAATGATGCTTGGGAGGGTTGGTGAAACAAAATTCTAAGAAACGCTTCAGAGAGAGCAGGTTAAGGAGCTATTTTTTTATCAGGTCTTTGCTATCATGAGAATCTGCAGTAGTTCCCTGGTGCATCCATTTTGCATGTAGAAATTGGATGGGATGAGAGGAGCTGCTGCATCATTCAATTTCATCCGGTATTATGCGTAGACCTCTCTCATCCCTGAGTTCGGGTTGGACATTGCTTATATGCAACTGTAGATGAAAATGATAGAGGAACCAGTTGGATGGATCTAAACTGCACGTTATAAGGAGTAATTCATGATTCCTTGTTTACATTTCATCTAGAAAGAAAGAAGCCAATGTCTTTTGTTCCATGTCTCTATCTATTAACCACTTGACTTGTCAAAATTCTTAATCAAACACCCTAACTGAATATTAAGTTTTTAGTTGAAACTAAATTTAAAATAAACGTGTGCAGTAATTGCATTAGACAAAGCCAATAGGGGAATTAGGCAGAAAGGCGAGTAACGACCACATACCTTTCAAGTATTAGTCCATTGCTTCTGCAGAGCATCACAGCAGCACCCCCTTCACATAATTTGCCAACCCTAAACTAGAAGTGTAACTTAACATAGAATGCCGAGGGCTTGATGACTGAACTCGTAATATGAAAGTGAACAAGCAATCAAGTTGAATGAAGCTCAAACAATTTCTCAAAGACCAACAAATCGGTTCATTTAAATTATAATGTTCTACAAGGCAGTGAAACTCGAAAGTTATAATAGTTGAGTGAATAAGGTACACTTTGAGGCATGGACATATCTAACCTAAAAGAACGAAAACTTGCTACCATTTACAAAATACTCTTGAGGCATTGCAAGACTCTCCTACTTTGTTTCTATAAAGGAATTAAACAATGGTAAAGTTTACAGCAAATGACATGAATAAGAAGTCTCTCTCATCAACACTAATCTGTGGCAGTAGAAACTGACAGGCATGATTTTAATATCTCGTATGTCATGAAAACAATGCCGACACCAGGGACAACTTTGTAGTACTCGGGCAAGATTCCCCTGTACAAACCACGAAAGCCTTCACACCGGATTATGTGACCAAATGTCCCAAACAAGCCTGAGTTGTAGACACGAGCTCTTCCAGCTGCACCTTCCAATTGCATCCGTCGCCTCACAAGATCCAATGGGAACGTTACTGCAAATTAGGAGTAGAGTAGTAGCAGGTCAAACATCAAAAGGATCAAAATCTGGCGTACAAATAATACTTTTCTGAACATCAAAAAGATAAAAATCAGGGGGAAATACTTTTCTGAATAAGACCCAGACGAAACACACTTGTTATTGCCCATTCATAAACTGAAGAAACAATTTATCACCAGATATAACTTGCAATTTTATAATCTCTCCACTGTCAAGTAACAACTCTTTTTATAAGACATAATAAGACTACTAGTATCAGCAGTCATGCAAACACTGACAGAATTTACTAAACGAAAATTCTATTATTTTTGTCATCTAACATAAACATATGAATTATGCACAAAAGGAGTTCATAATTTTCTTTATAAACAAGGTAAGGTTGCAATTTTGTACTCTCTCCGCTGTCAGAGTTGAACTGTTTCCCAAACCAAATAATAAGACTTCTTCTAAGACATAATAAGCCTTCTAAGTCAGTCAGAATATACTAAATGAAAATTATATTATTTTTTGTCATCTAGCATGAACATACCACTTGTGAACAAAAGGAGTCCAAAAAAAAAAAAAAAAATCATGAATTCTTATTGATGAAGTGGTCCCTTATCAGTACACTATCTGCTGGTTGCAAGTCCAGACTAGCCTCAAGCTAGTCCCCTGAGATACCTACTGAAAGCTCTAATTTAGTAATTTATCTCCAGCTTGAGCTCCTTAAACAAACAAAAAATTGAAGGATAAAGAATAATTCAAAGTAAACAACATATCCACTGGCGTAAGTAACAGAATCATGTTCAGTGGACCTAAAAGTAAGAAAATTTATCTACAGTTGATCTGAATCAAACTTCTTGTCCTGAACAATCAGGTGTTAAACATAAGGCATAATAAAAAAAAAATTGAAGTTACTTGGGTTTTCTCCATTAGTCTCTTGATTACTATCGTCTCTATGAAGCATAAACTGAACTTGGTTTGAAGTAATAATGAACGATACCAATACCTTACTCTGCATACACAATATGTACAATTTTACATCAACTAACAATATCATGCCACCAAAATACTGTGTATAATAATTAACATAAGGGTAACTTCTAGAATAGTTATCTACATGATAGATTGTCATTTTCAAACAGAAGGTAGGTGTGTAAACCAGAAGAGGTGTCAGTAATTTAACTGTAAAAATATTTTTAAGGGATTACCTAAAATGACATGATAGACGGTTAAATTTTGAGAAAATAATTTAACTCTCCCTACATGCCTTTGAATCATGCCACATTATAGAACAGGACATTAATTAGTATTTACTAAAGGGGTTAACATAGAATAATAATAAATGCATTAGAAGTCCAGATAAATCATCATCCAGGTAGCATAATAACAAAATATAAACAATACTTGGAATGCAGGAAATAATCAATGTCTAACATAATACAAAAAAATTGGCATTTCAATTGGTGTGCATTCTCAGTGTACAATAAGAGGTGCCTGTTAGAGATGAAGATATCCGATCTACCCCAGAAGAGTTAGTGAACTAATTACTAATAGTTGATCAGAATCAGCTCATTCAATTCCAACTAAATGTTCTAAATGTACTCATCAGATAGATGTGTTACAAATGTAGATTTTGACTCTAATCGAGAACAAAACCTATCAAACTTATTCGTATAATCAGGGCCACTTCATTCATTATCCCATATAACATATTTTATGAGCCATGTCAAAACGGTGTAGGTTCATTAAGCATGCTGAGATTACATACCAGTTGATGATGCAATGCCAGAAAGACTTCCACAAGCCAAGCTAACCAGAACAGGAGAATCGTGTGGCCTGGTCCAAATAATCTGTTAACAACTATATCATAGAAAAGTAAAATCTATAACAAATGAACCAACTGATTAAATCGAATGGCAATACCTTTCTAGCTGCCAACAGGATCTCAAGGTCTCGTATGCGGAGAAGCTAATCGCTATGTTAGGCCCAACTCCCTGAAATTTGCTAATATCAATGCCAAATAGAAAAATAAAATAAAAATAGGAATGTGACTACGAACACAATACTTTTTAATTAGTGCGTATTACCAATAATGTAGCTCCTAGACCTTTATATAGCCCTCTTATACCCTCATCTCTACAAATGGAATGAAGCGAATGCGATATGCCTCTGTAATATATCTGATTTGTCTGCAACCATTCCAATTAATAAGATTTTAGACATATATGGACATTTTGCAACACCAGATAAGATTCAGTAAAGATTGCCAGAAACAAATCCAAAATCCAATAATAATTTTGTACATTGGATACAGTTGTAATTGATGCATGTTCAGGTAAGGTATGCATTCTAAATAAAGATACATTCTTCATTTAATGTATGCACGATATAAACTGGAATATCTATGTGCAAATTGATTCAATTTACCACAAATACAATCATTTAGAATATGTATTAAAAGGTCAGCTTACTGAACTGAATAGTGAATACACATTTATCAACTCCTAAATCTATAGTTTCATTAGGAAATTATGTAAATGTCTTAAGGTACAATTAATTGAACAATGTTCTAATTCCTATTTCTGATCATATTAAATTAATTGGACAAAAGCAAACAAATTTTTTCACAATAATTAATCTATTACCGTTTCTCTTAGAAATTTCACTTGTGAAAAAATGAATTAGGTTAATGAAAACCCGAATCCATATTGAGAAATTGAATCCGCATTGATAATTAATGCAAAACTATTGATTGAATGTCGGCTTACTAAAGCAAGAACCTAGATCGACATTATCTTTGGCTCAACATACCTAACACATCAGCCATAGCTCCCTCTCATTTCTGAATAATGTGTCCTTTTCAATGACTTTTCTCTAGTTTGGGCCTAGAGCCATATCCTAAAGTGAAAGTACCTTTAAGTTACAGAATCCATGTCAAATTTTGTGGCAGACATGGTCATCACGAATCTAGCATGTCCACAAGTCCATATGATATTATGCCCATCTCGCCACAGAATTCAGGAGTGGAGAATACTGGACAGAATTTGCCTTTTAGTGAACTTCGTTCCTGAAATCTGAGTTGAAGTAATTACTTGTTTCTTCAAGCAATCAAAACAAGTACAACTCACTCAAGGAGGAATAAGCTATAATTCTCAATTACAGTTTCAAGTAAAAAAGATAACAAATACTTTCTGATTTTTTGTAACGCTTGTCATGTAAATTATCAACATACAAAGTTATACAGCTTGGGAACTTGGTGACCATAACGTCTTTACTCTTTGAAGACTTTATAAACAGAAAGCTCAAATGTTTCAAACACTGAAGGAACCCGATTAATGCTTTATAACCTAGCCCTGTTTATAACATTCATTTTCTCACTTGTTAGTTGTTTTCCCCTCATTCAGTCATCTATTGACAAAGACATAAGAGCATATATGAAACCATCACATTCCCCTCTTTACGTAAAGAATGTTGCAATGTTTCACAAGTCCATCTCCAACAGAGATGATTTTACATAAAGAATGCAATGGTTGCAAAAATACAACTGTCCAAATCACGAGTAATGGCCACACATTGTTAAATCATCAACTCTAAAAAAGGTATTCCACAAAAATATCAGAGAGCATAGAATGTACTTGTGTAAGCTCCAATAATAACAGAAACACAGTGTTGGGACAGTTTTCATAAGGTAGGTAGCATGGACACCAAAATTCGGTGATGTGTCAATGACTAGGTTCTCAGGCACATATAAGAACGAAGTGGACACTCTAATATAAACTAGGACACACCAAATATGTGGTGTTAGTGCGTCGTGTCCATACTGTATCATGGCATACTTGTACACATGCAACATAGTTCATAATATGGCACTTGTGGAGGAAAGGACGTCTCTAATGTCAACTTGTTTGGAGAAAAAAAACTTTTTAAGCATAAGTTAAAACTGATAAATAACCTTAACCTACCATAGGATCATGAGATCACCTGCGCAGCAAGACGCGTTCTGACAAGGTCTAGCGGGTATGTAATAGATGCAGCTGTTATTCCAGCCAAACCACCACCTAAGAGTCGTAAACAAATATCTGCACTAACATAGTCCTTATGCCTGTCAAACCCAGGAACCAGTTGCAACAACTGCAAGATATGCGATCCAAAAGGTTGATATGCAGTAAAAGAAATTGGATGATTAACTGAAAATGAGTAACGCAGAATTGCTAAAGCTTACATTTTTGTAGTGTTCATAAGCAAAGAAGTTGATAGAGGAATAAGGAAGGCGATGGGCGATTGTGACCAAATTTCCTTTCCAGAAAGCTTTCACCCCTTCTTCACGAACAATGCGTGAAGCCTCACGCCACATACTGGCCTTCCTTAGAGTTGCAACATCTGAGTGCATGCCTTGCACCTAAACAATATATGCAATTATGAGTTACTGATATGAGGCAACAACTTTCTAGTTTGTACAACAATAAGATACCTGGCTTACCAGTGACAAATAAGAAATTATGATTTTGTTACAATGTGGAGACAATTTTGGTAACTAAAGCAAGAATATATGATGGAATGTAGCAGTAGTATAAATGATACAACAAAAACAGGAGAACGGTCACCAATATCCAAATTAAGTCAACTTTGTTCACCAACATAACATCATTTCACAAGCAGTAGTCGTTCAAAATGTCTGTAGGATAATGGCTAGACAATGGGCTTTTCAGATGCATATCCTGTGAGTCTATATTATATGTGGTGCATAACAGTCTTCTAGGTATAAGGAGGAACTACTTAATAGATGCGCACATTAAGGATGAAAGGGGGTACTAGTCACCCTGGCACTGCTGTTAGAAACATAGTCCGAGTATGGTTCCAAAATTCCAACAATGGTGATTTCAGGCACAAAACAATGATTCCAACTACACATGATTTTGACTAGAGAGAACTTTTTATTTATTTATAAGGAAACTTTAGTTTTTTCTGTAGATGCTACAATGATAATAGACTTAAAACAATTTAAGTTAAATTAGTTACAATTGAATGAAATAACATTAATACAAAGGCAAGCACAAGGTGTGGATGATTTTACTTCTTAGCTCTAATCTTTGACCACTCAAAAATTTTCAGTTCCAGGATTTAGTATAAACTCAACGTACGTTATGGTTCGTGTCAGTGTAAACATGTCACCTTGGCTGCAAGCTGGATTGGCAACTTGCAGCAGAACCATGTAGCCGCCAAAGGTATACCAAGAGGAAGGCGATAGGCGGGAGCTTGAGCCACAGTTGGCGGTCGACGATTGGACGTCGAGGCGCTCGACAATGATTGATAAAAATCGAAATAATTGGGGTAGGGTACCAAATTTGGGCATGAAGCGGTTTTTGAGAAAGACACAGAAGGAGAAGACTTGGGTAGGATACTTAGTTATGTAACAATTTGAGTTTCAGCCTTTGGATTTTTGTAAAAGATTTTAAAAAAAGGTCAAGATGAGCAATTTTATCTAGGCGCACATCTAGGTGCCCCGTCGCCTCACCCTAGGAGCAGGCCTAAGCATCACTACCGAGTGATTATGAATGCTTTGGGTGAAGCGACGAACAAGCCTGCGGCTAGTTGCGCTTTGTGCCTAGGCACTTTTCATAACATTAGGTGGGTGGGGGAGGGCTACTGGAGGCCTTGGTTAAAGCGTAGAAATAAGAGGCAGGAAGCTGACTTTCTCAAGTCACAGTTTTTTTTAGAACTTTGGTTAGTAACGGGTGAATTTGAACCCACACCCGTACCACAAACTGACCCATAGTCTTGAGGTTCAAAAATCCCTAATGCCTAGGGATATCTTTGTTATCTGTAGGCACCAACCAGTCCATAATTATAAGTCTCCATACCTTTGATCTACATCGCAAATGACCTTTATTCTACTATTAGTATTAGCATGATTTTCCATTATTGTTTTAATTCCACCAGCACATCGCTTGAATCAAGTGAAGCACCTTAGCACACCACTTCAAACAAGTGAAGCAACTTTTGAAGGCATGAAAAGCAAGACCATCTACATCTACTGATCTAAGGATATTGACAGACTCGCTCATAAAAATCAAGTTCAAGCAGAACCAGGGTCCTAGAATCAATTAGTTTCGTAAGACTACTCTGCGTCTAAAGGATCCTAAGAACGTGACTTTGGCTACAAGAATAGAAACATAGATTTAAGCATGTTGAGCTTACAAGTCCTACATTACCTACATATATGTTACTATTTACTATATCTAATTTAAACATCCTTGTTCATAGCAATAAGGATTAAGGACACTGTTCTTAAAAACAAGGAACATTTACTATTCACTTAACTCTGATTATAGTGTATTCTACTAGTGTAAAATTGCATTTGAATAAAAAAGGACATAGAAACCCCCTTGCCTATCGGTCGATACTGATATGTATCAGTAGCATCATATCAGTTTGACATATCCGGATCTGAACCCCACATATGCTAGTCGACACTGAAATGAAGCTCACTTTGTCCAGGTCAATTTAAGAAAGAAAAAGAGAGAAAAATACAACATAAATGGTGTCAACACAATGATCCACTCATGAGAAGATCAACATGTACATTGTGTTAATAAGATTCCTTGTCGACACGTTGTAACCATTACCATATATCTATAAATTCACAACATTCATTCATCTTAATAGTATTCCATGCTGATTTATCTATTGCAAGTATACTTTTTCTAAGACTCTAGAAGAAAATAAACTAAACAATATCTATGAAAATGTCATTAATATCTATGAAAATGTCTTTCATTTTTACTCTTTGGCTTAATGTATCATCGAGATCAATGAAATTTCCTACAGCAAATCTTATTATCATACCTCTTCATCTAGACTCAGACTAGGGGAGCTTGGAGGGAGCTCGTTGGTTGCATGAGCTTAAATTGCATTGCCAAAAGGTATATCTTCCTATTTGTCAACGGCCGTATGTGTTCTATGACACGGCCCTCTCACGCTCGTAGCTACTTGGCTAGGATTAGGCACAAACATAGAGGATTAATGTCGGGTCGACAGTCGGTCATAGAAACTATGTCAATTCTTTTATGGAGCGTTCTTATGTCCTACAGTCAACCTTGTTCTGACGGGAGAAAGGCTTGGGTGATAATAATGTACTATTGTGGTATGATTCGACAATGTTAAATGTCATTCCATTCAAAACTAAAGAAAAATAATAAATAACACATAATATAAATGTATAAATATTTTCTAGTTTTTAAATAAATTTTTATATTTTTTGATTTCTAAAACCAAGAACTTCAAAAATCTAATTCGAAACCGCTAAAACCACCGATACCGGTAACATTAGAAGGGTCCGAAAACCTAGCTTCTAATACCAAATGAACTACCGCAAAGGTAACACATCCTAAACCCATTGAATACAAATGAAACATCAATCCGGGTAAAGGTACTAAGTAAGTTATGCACTAATGCACCCGGTAAAATGGATGTCAGGGCCGACAGGGCCCCATGGGCCAGAAAGGCCCAAAAAAAATTCAGTTTAAATATATAAATAATTTTGTACCGAAAATAGAACTAGTATGTAACATGAGCCTTCTTATCACAAAAAAATTGTGGTGTAGTGGTTACTATGTTAGACTTGCACACAAGAGGTTCCTAGTTCAAATCTTGGTGGAGACATTTTTTTTATTTTACTTTTGTTTCATTTTTTTTACAATATGTATGGGGGCCTCATTTTGAAAGTTCGTCTCGGGCCCCCATGAGCTCAGGGCCGGCCAACAATTCCTGAAAATCTAAGATATGGGTACCGCTAGAATGCACAATAAATATATATAAAAAAACAAATAATTATATTGTTTCATAAGAGAGTCATATCCATGTCAGAGTTGAGGCCGGAGCTGATCGAACTAAAGTTAGTTATTTTATTGAATGAGACTGCAAATAACACTATTTCAAGATGATTCAACCATAAGTTAATAGTCTATAGACAACAAGACAAAGATCATCCAAAACTTTTGCCACAGCCAACAGAGAGAAAGCTCTCGACGTGATTCCAAACCAAAAAAAAAAATCGAAACAAGAAAAGGGATGGAATTCTCACCTGGAAGAGTATTGTGAGGCGAGCGAGAGGGGCGGTGCAGGTCTTGCTGACTGCCCCGGCGACTCCTCCGGCGAGAAGTTTCGACACCGCCCCCATATGCTGCTGCTGCTGCTGCGGCTGCTGCTGCTGAGGACGGTGGGGAAGTGCTGCTGCCGCCGCCGGTGTGTACTTGCGGGCCCTCTTCTCGGCGACGAAGCCTCCGCCGACCCCCACCCTCGCCTCCGTTTGCATCCTCGTTACGAAACCCTAGCCCTAACTGGAAGCGGAAAGGGAGTGCGATAAGCAATTGTGCTCGTTAGGAAGAAAATCTTGACCCTAACCCCAACCCTAGATTTGGAGGAAACCGTTATAGGGAGAAAAAGGAACGCGATAACCTTGCGGCACCTAAGCTAAGGGTTTATTTTTCCTCCGAATATTCTATGTAGATGCTGTAGAGATGATTGTACGTGTTTTGTATTTATAAGTAAAAAATTCGAAACTAGTTTAAATTAGGACGTATTAGAAATATGATTTACATATTTGAATAAATTTTAATTAAAAAAATATAGATGTGTATCTATTTTAATTCATATTTATTATAGATATATACGCAGATAGTTAGATAATATCAATTTGTTAAGCTATTAGTTTATCTTTATTAGTAATATAATATGGCTTAGAAATAGCTCAAAAATGTGCCGTCTAATCCGTATGTATATCATCAATCAATTATTAATATATAAATAACTTTTAACTTCCTGGCAAGTTTTTGTTCTCACTTAGTTGAGGACCTGAGATAAAAATTAAAAACCACATAAATATATAATAAATTATAAAATTTATTCAAAATTTAAATTATATTTAAACAAACTACATAGTATTATCTAATTAGACATATATAAAAAACTCAAAAAAATATTTATAACAAATAATATTCAAATATATTCAAATTATATTTAAGATATTCTAATATAATTTAATTTTATATTTAATTCTTTAATAACATCATAGTTTTTTTTTATACGTGCAACGCAGGTGACTAGTATTTTTAATAAAAAAAATTATGATTAATTGTTATTATTATTTTATTTTTACTATGTCAGGATATACGTATGTCTTAGTTGGTTCATTTTTAACAGTTTTCAAATATCTTTATTATAGTAGAGATACATATCAGTTATCTTCCTGATAAATCAATTCTCAAACTTACTTATATTTATATTATTTAATAATATAATTTTTATTAGTCTAAGATTTTTAAATATTTAAAGGATACTGTGCAAAAAATCTTCCTTAAATATGTCTTGTAAGTAAAATTAGATTCAATAGACATTTGCATAAATTAAACCCTCCCGCAATAGATATTTTGATCAAAATGCCTCCCCCCGTTTACTAATCGTTTGAAGTGAACGTTAGTGGTTTTTTTTTTAAATTACCCAAAATATCCCCCCCCCCCCCCCCTCCTCCTTCTCCCCACTCGCGCTAGCCGGCTCCACTCCCCCCACCTCGTGCCTCCACTTCCTCCCCGCACTGGCCGCCCCCACTCCCCCGCTCTCCCACCCACGTTGCGCCGCCGCCGATGTACCGTCGTTGCGTCGTCGTCTTCACCGGAGAAGGAGGGAGGGTTGCCAAAGAGAGGGGGAAGGAAGAGAATGGGGAAACTTTTTTTTTTGCATGCGTATAATGTCATTTCAGACTTAATTTTACGTCTGTTAGCGAAAGAAATCAAATTGGGTGTTAACTGAGCAAAAAAAAAATGTGAGAATTTTTTTAAGTTAGGAATGTTTTTTTTGCTAAAAATGGTAATTTAAGAAGAAATTTTTTACACTTTACCCATATTTAAATGTCATATTCGTAGTCATTACATGTACCTCTTACTTTTTCAATTGTGAATTTTCTTTTTTTTTAGCACTAAACACCATTTCATTGTATTATATATTTTATTATTATTTTCAAATAAGTAACATGTAATAAACAAGAAGTTTGCTTTATAATAATTTTAGATATCTACTGTGAGTCATCTTTGATAAGCTTGATTGTGGTTAAATGAGAATGATAAAATCGATGAGGAAGAGTCCATCCCAAAATCTAGATTTTAGGTTCATAATTTAGAAACTCATTTGGTTTAATGTTAAGACTCATTCCAAGTTCTAATTTTAAGATTTTTATGTTCAACCTATCCTCAAGAGCTATAGGTTGAGTCAGATACCAGACAAGATACCAGACAATCTTTGGAATCAAATATTATTTTATCATTTTCTATCATTTTCATATAAACCAAACTCATTATACATTTACTTTTTTTATAAAAAATTGGGCCTGAAGATGCAATTTTCAGCACCATCTACTAAGGATGCTCTAACAAGGAACAACATAATAAAAGACATAATATAAATTTATTATATCAGTAAAAAGTGGGAATTGGCATCAATCAGAATAGATGAGAAAGATCATCTAAAAGAGATCATCTGAAAGGATTTGAACATGTACACGAACGCTTCCTATTAAAAATACTAAATTATAATAAATACATTTATAAGCCCAAATATATAATATATTAATGCCAAATATTATAAACTATTATCTGTTATGTTTTAGTCCCAAAATACGCGGATCCAGGTCACGTGGCAATGACCAACTATGTATCAGTCCAACTCAAATACGTATAAGTTGTTCAGTAATGGTCACTATTTAGATAACACAATAACTATATATATATATATATATATGTCTCAATACACAAGAAAACAAAATATAAGAATGAACAATATGTATCATGATGTGCACCCATACAACACTTGTCCGAATAGACTCGAAATGAACAATATGAGTCTAATAGGTTATAACAGCAGCTAAATAAGCAATAAGAATAAGTATCTGTAACTACGGAAGATATGATACAAGTACCTAGTCACAATACCTACATATCGAAACGATACTCGTCAGTAGTTCCAGAAGGACTCAACGACAATCAACACTGCAAATCTGACAGAAAAACAGATCATCGGAGGGACGTAACAAGATACATAATATACAAGCTATTAATTATCAATAGGGTGCCTAGCACCGACTCTTTTCAATAAGTCTATTCGTATGCATAGTTGGTCGAAAAGTCCAACCACCAAAGTCATCAAGCAGCAAAAAATGACTCTAGTTGACCCTCCATTGCAAGAAAACAACTTCAAAGTAGCCCAATGACAACCAGGGATCCGAAACTAATTTTGGTTATCCCATGACCTTTATTGTAAGCCGGTCATGACTCCGACCTTTCGTGGGATCACGTCGAGTCTGAAGGATTGCCCTAACATAAGGGATTATCCAAACCCGAAGTCTTGTCGAGCCTAAAGGATTGCCCTAACATAAGGGATTATCCAAATCCGAAGACTTGTCCGGCTTATCCCATGGCCGGCCCTGATGACATATATCCATTAGAAAGAAAAAAGAGATCGTTTGTGTTTGCAACAGGCAAAGCAATCTGCTTGCTCCCTTTAAAAGATGCAGTTGAAGAAGTTGCTTTTGCAGAAACTAATCGAGGCAATACATAATATAAACTCATTGCTGATCAAAGAACACAGGCAATACTTCCAATATATTTAAGTTAAGGAGTGTTCGAAACAATCACCAACAAATATGCCAACACTGGTTTCACTGGACTTCGTACTTGCAGAAATAACATATTCATATATCTTCTCAAATGCAAGATGCAAAGAAATCTTATTACAATGGTAATATCAATTCATATAAATGAGGAAACCACTTGGCGGCGCTGTATTTTACTCTAAACGCTTCATCGAGCCCAAGAAAATTTCAGAGAGAACAATCTACACAACACAAAACATCATTTGTTAAATCAAGAAATTTCTTACTGGCAATAATCCTTCCTTCGACAGCCTCCAAAATGACATCAGAAATCAGGCGAGAAGATCATCTACACGTCGTCGTCTTCTAGCTCCAGAGGGCCAACTCTTCAGTTTTTTGCAGCCGCTAAGTGAACCATCTAAGTTGAACAACAGGCTCTTTGTGAACCAGCAGAATCAGACACATTGATCGTTGTCCCCTGAATAGGAACCCCAGCACTGCTTGCTGCCTCTTGGGCAGCAAGTGCCTTCTTGCTTATTATGTGGTAAATCTCCGTTAAAATGGTCTGAAATGCCTGCTCAATATTGAGCGCTTCCAATGCTGAGGTCTCCAGGAAGGAAAGTCCCTCTTTCTCAGCCAGTGACTGGGCATCATCCCCTGACACAGATCTTAGATGGTTTAAGTCGGCCTTGTTACCAGCCATCATGATGACAATGTTGGAGTCAGCATGGTCTCTGAGTTCACGGAGCCACCTCTGGACATTTTCGAAAGTTTGCCTCTTTGTTATGTCATAGACCAAGAAAGCTCCCACTGCGCCTCTGTAATAAGCACTGGTGATGGCACGGTACCTCTCCTGACCAGCAGTATCCCATATTTGTGCCTTGATTGTCTTCCCTGCTATCTGTTCATGAAACTAAACTCCATCAAGATAGTTAAAATAGCATATATCAAGGAGATGCAAGCATCATTTACTTGTCAACATCCCTAACATTCTCAAGTTGACAAGCCACAATACAATCATTTATAACTGGCATACAAAATATCATTTAACTGTGTTGGTCCCTAGGCACTAGCCCCCCTCCTGAAGGAATACTATTTTTCGCTACGTACTAGTGCCTAGGGACCAACACAGAGCTTGGGCATGATAAACAGTTTCGTCATTACGGGGATCATGGAGAGAGAAGAGAGCCAACAAATAAAGACTTTTGGTAATGGGACATCATGGTCGTGGCAATAATCTGAGGTACTAGGCTGGAAAGAACGATAGGATGTTTTACCAAACAAACAATACCATAAGCCAAATTGCTGGTAGGATACTGCCTGACATCAAATTTTGTGCAGGGGGCACACTAGGAAGTGGCGGTGGGGGCATATGTACTATGTAGGAGAGAGCAAGAGGAGAAAAGGAAGGAGTGTAGTTCATCATCAACAATTTTGAAATCGGCTCGCACTTTACCTTTTGACTTTTGTTGTTATCTAAGTTTTATCGAATGGAATATATATATATATATATATATATATATATATATATATATAGAGAGAGAGAGAGAGAGAGAGAGAGAGAGAGAGGAACATGTGCACTACAAACATATGATGCTCCTTCAAGGAGGAGTAATAAAATAGTTGTAAATGAGCCGCTAGGACTAGAGGTAGACCTAAACGAACATGGATTGAAGTTTTAAAGAAGGGTATGTTTCTGGTTAGTGTTTTGGAGGACATGGCCCCTGATAAAGTTGACAGGAAGAAAAGGATTCAACCAAACGACCCCAAGATTTGGAATAAAGGCTTTGTTTTATATAATTATAACTATTCTAGACCAACGTTGTGGTTTGTCGTTGTTATCACGGTACCCCTTCCATATTGTGTTTTACATCATACTCCTATTTTGCTTATGTTATTACAAATGCCTCTCTTGTCGTTTAGTTTTAGTGTTTTCTGTTTGGTTAGGTGTTGATATCACATTAAAAAAGTCATCTTTGCCCTTCCCCATAATTGTTATCCTCTACTTGTCTTTGCTTGGCCTTGTTGTGCTAGTGTAACTTGTATCCATGCTATCTTCAAGGTCCTCGCTAGGGAAAACCATCCAAGACACTACAACAAAATGGATTTGAAGGGAAGCTATAAGAGAGAAAAATATGCAATAGATTTTGAAGACTGGCACTGTTCAATCTATACTAATGAAGGGCAAATATGTACTTTTGCAAGTACCTTTGATTCCATAACGGAAAATGCATTTTAGGGGAGTAGGTCATAATATTTGAATATGGAGGGATCCAATGGACTCTCAGATTAATCAACCCCGCAACATGAATTTGGAGGGAAGCTAGCTCTTTCTAGAGAAAAATAGAAAAGGTAAATATGTTTTAAAGATCTAACCTCTAGCATTCTCAATCTATATTAGTCAAGGAAAATATATACTTTTGCAAGCACCCTTTGTTTCCATAAGGTAAAAGACCTTTTAAGGGAGTCTGTCATAATATTTGAATATGGAGGAGGTTCAATGGTCTCTCTCTCTCTCTCACACAGATTGATCCAACTACGCAAAATGAATTTGGAGGAAACCTAGCTCTTTCACATAGAAAAATAAAAATATGCAATAGATTTTGAAGACTGGTGTCATGGCAATATTCAGGGCCTGTTTGCTTAGTAGTTTAAAAGCAGTTTTTTGCTTTTAAACATTCATCCCGGCCCAAATCACGTTTGGCAAACCATCACTCAGAAAGTTGTTTAAATTTTTTTTTTTTGGGGCAGCTGTTATAATTCAGCTTTTCCAAAGCAAGTGAAACATGCTTTCCGAATGCGTGCTCTCTCAAAATTTTGGTACAACAGCCGGATCCCACCCACAAACCACCCCCCCAACCCCCACACTCTTTCTCCTCATTTTTTTCCTCTCCCTCCCTCACTCCACCGATTCCTCTCCCTTCCATGTAAAAACCCACCTCGCTGGCTGCGTCAACGACGACCTCGCCGACTGCTTCGACGACGACGGAGCGAACGACGACCCATAACCTAACCTAATTCTCCGCTTCGACGAACATGACGACCTCGTCCGCCTCGCCGCAGTTGACTGGACCGACCTCGACGTGGACGACAATCCCGACCTCTTCTTACTCCCCTCTCCCCAAACCCTAACGCGAACGGCGGCGGCTCTCGACAAGGCTGGCGGCGGTGGATCTCGACAAGGTGGGAGGACCCGCCACTCCGTCTCTGCCGGTCGAAGGTTGTGGGGTTGGGACGACGTCGACTTTGGCTCCGCCTTGGGCGTGGGCGGCCCAGATCTGGGACCCGGATGTCGACAATGGAGGTCGACGACGACTTCAGCTTGGGACGACGACTTCAACCCTATCCCTAGGACCCGGAGCATCGACGACGACCTGAACCCTAACCCTAGGACCCGGAGCGTCGGCCAAGAACCGATTCGGGTGGCCTAAGCCTAAGGACCTGTTCCGGAACCCTAGGACCCAGAACTCTGTGTCGGACACGAATTAGGTGGACCGGATACAGATGATTTGTTGGACACGAACATATTAATTTTAATACAAATATTTTATAAAATTTTAATAAAAAATTACTTCCAAAGAATATTTTACCAAACTGAATGTCAAAAAAAAATTCAGAAAACTATTTTTCAGACGAAAGTAACCAAACGCAAAACCAATATTTCTACACTCAGAAAATAATATTATAACTTACTTTCATAAAACTATTTTCAGAACAAAAATTTAAAAAGTCAATCCAAACGGACCCTCAGTCTCTACTAGTCAAGGGTAAATATATTTTTCGAAGCCCCATGTTTCCATAAGGAAAAAAACACTTTTTTGGTTAGTGTGTGTGTAGCCAAGGACCTCTAGTCAAATGGTTAGAGTGAGACATATCCCCCAAAGAGGTTGCTAGTTCGAGCAACGGGGGACGCATATTAATTCCCTTGTGGAAGAATTAATATGTGGGAGGTTCGGGCCGGGTGCGGGTGCAGCCGGGTGCGGTTCGGGCCGGATGTGGGAGCGGGTGCGGATGCAGCGTTGTTGTGGTACAGGTACGAGCCTTCGGGTGGCCGAGATAAGTGGGGTCTTCGGGCTGTGTTTGTAGGCCTTCGGGTCAGAATAAAATTCATCTTCTTCAAATATATATATATATATATATATATATATATATATATATATATATATGGAAGAAGGTAATTATCCATTATCGCTCCCACTGGAATTCGAACACCACCCACGTGGGCCATGTGCCTCCACACTAGCCACTTGAGCTATATATATATATATACACACACCCCATGAAGCAACCATTATTCATTATCATGACTAGATTGTCCGAGGACGACTAAGAGGGGGGCAAGGCAGACAAAAGGAACCGGCTTAATTGGCACCTAGATCGAGAAGGTTCAAAGTATCGGTATCGGACTCGGACCATTTCTATGAGTATCAGGATCGGCAGTATCGGTAGTATCGACGGTTTCGAATCGGAATATCGAATTTTTTTGTATCGGAAAGCAAATAACTATTAGTAAAATATTAACATTTTAGAAAATATATTGTATACATTTATGCATAATTTTAAGTATTTCCAATATTGTTTCTTAGTATTTTGAAATTGAATGAAATAGTAGTCACCCTTGTCGATTAATTTACATGTGATAGATAAGTTTTCCACTTTTATATGCTTTTACAACCTTAGTATGCTTTTACACCCTTACTAATTGGTCTTTTTCATTCAATTTTCTTTGTCGAATTGACAGAAAAAGAGACCTATAATGTCGTTATCAGTCAGTATCGGGTATCGGTCGGTATCGGATCGGAACATATCAAACTGTATCGATATCGGCCATATCGGATCCGATACTGCAAACTATTGGCAGAACATGCCAGACCATCTAGGACAGATAGCCCAGGCCTAGGTGATACAGAATTGTGTGCGTAGGGGCCTACGTAGCCTCTTTTATAAAGGTCAACATTGCAGCTGTGTCAAAGGAGTACAGGTTCATAATATATAGTTCCATAAGAATCAATATAGATACCCTAAAGTATAAAAAAATTGACAACTTGCTATCACACTCTTTAAAATTGGCATTTAAGTACCATGACCTTCCAAAATTTTGCAACTTGATACTCTGTTGTTTAAAGAATGAATAAACTTATCATTTCATCCTTGTCTTCTTCCTCAGGCATCCTAACCCTGAAGACCTTAATACTAAAAACCAACCAACCTCTCCTTTTGGAGGTCTTGTCACCCCTCACTTGGCCGATCGCCTCCTCCAAACCTCACCCTTGTTGACCCCTCTCCTCGTCTTTCCCGATGTCTAGAAAAACCCATGGTCACCCATCCCCCCTTGATGACCCCCATCCTCGACGATTGCCTTCTACCCCCCCTCCCCCCCCTCACCACCACCACCACACACACACACCCACCCACCCCACAAACATTCTTCGATGACACCCTTTCAAGCATCTTCATCCTCAATTAGATTAGATTTAGGGTTAGGTTTAAGTATAGAAAAGAAGGGATAAGGTAGGATTTTCTTTTTAATCCAAGGGCAAAAATGTCCATAATGCTCATGTGATGTGCACATGACCGTTAAATTGAATGACAGTCTAACGGAAGGTATTAACTTGCAAAAACTCAAAAGTTTAGGGTATTAACTTGCCTATTAAAAAAAGTTTTGGGTAGCAAGTTACAAATTGGGGATAGTTCAGAGTATTTAGTTGCAATTTAGACAATCAATATTCATTCATTAGAAACAAAGGATTAAATGAAATAATAACAAAAACCAAGGATGCCAAGGAACTGACTCTTAAGGGTATCTATTATACACCTGGCACTAAGGCAACAAATATAGAGTTAGCATTACACAATTGTTTATCCTGATCAAGCTGCCAACTGTGATCAGCCCCTCAAACTGTCAGGAACTTTAGAAAATGGGACTTCAGTGAGCAATCGATTGCACAAGGAACATCAATTTGCAAAGTGTTGGACCATAATATGGCAAGCAAATACCCATGGCTGCTAATGGCAACATCTGACAAGAATGTCATCATACCAATAGTCAGGGCGAGTTTGGTTCCCATTTGGAAAGTTCCATTTCAAATGGCAACTGGTGCCTTAATGAGCGATTTGGGCGTTTGCCATTTTCGGCAATTTTTGTATGGTCAAAACGACAAACAGGAGGAACCAAACGAATTACATTTGCCGTTTGGGCCAAGATTCCGGTGGAAACGGAAAATGGCCAATTTCAAACGGTTTCCATATGTTTGTTCCGATCATGAATTGTTTACAATCTGAAGAGCACTTTGTTTGCCACAGAACAGAGAAATAACATAAAGACACCTACAAAGGAAAGGAGACAATAAAACCAAGAAATCTCGGCAGCTAATATTGTGATGCCATTATCCTCTGGTTCAGCCAAGAAGAAGAGACAATATTTTGTTTCTTAGCTCAACACTAAATTAGAGACACCAAAAGAAACACACAAAAACTAATGAGAGTTGCATTCATTAGGATTGACAGTTCAGTCAGCATCCGAATAAGAACACAAATGAAGACGAGGAGAAATGTAATAATAATGGTTGTGATAGAGTGACATAAAGACATGGAAACAACCTGGTGCAAATCAAATTTTGGTAAAAGCCATACATCTAGGCTCAAATCAACATCCAGCAAGAGTCACTCATCTCGACCTAAACAAAATCGAATCTCAGAACGGACAACATGTTTTGGTTTGAAACAAAATCGAGTGAGGGTCCCCAGACTCTACGTAAACAAATTCTCTCTCAATAAGAGTTACCCATCTTTGCTTGAAACAAAATCCGATGGGTCACCAGTCTTAACCTAAACCAAATCAAACATCAGAGACAGCCACCGATATTGGCTCGAACCAGAATCCTGTCAGGGTCACCCCCTCTCGACCTAAACAAAATAATTGGTGAAGGTCACCCATTTTGACTTAAAACCAATTAAATTTTTGTAAGAGCCTGTCTTTTCTCAAACCAGAATCCATTAAGGTATGTCAATCTTGACCTAAACCAAATCAAATTTTGGTAAGAACCACCTGTCACAACTTAAGCCAAAATCCGGCGAGGGTAATTCGTCTTGACCCAAACCAAACTCAATGAGTCACCCATTTTGTCTCGAGTCAAATCGAACATTAAAAAAGTGTTTTCCATTGACCCTTACAAGTGCATCTTTTCCCTCATTCTGGTGGAAGTCATAATATCATATTGACATTAACTGAAATCCCAAATTTGTCGCCTTCTCAAATCATTGAACTCTTTAAATAAGAGTCTACAGGCAGAAAATTTGATGCACAAGAGTCTTCCACCTCGCCTCATAACAAGGGTACATACATATCAACATGCACCCAAAATATATACCGTAATGTCTGATCATTAGCAAGAATGTGTTGAAAGAATCAGTTTCTTCGCTACTTGAATCTTGACCATCACAACTTCACTCGACACGGATCATTTGTCCATATCAACATGCAAAGTTCAAAGCGACAGGAAACCAAAAAACAATCTAGAGGCCTAGAGTCGGTCGACATTGTGGCCGCCTAGACATAACAGGCCCTCTAGACAGACAATTTGATTTCGGAGGATTCAAGATGACATAGCAACATGTGCTATGCTCCCCTCACCATATTCAATTTAGTCGTGCTCCTCGGACACACCAACATCGGCCACTTCATATACACCGGCTCTTTAGCGATTTGACAGTGTCACACCATGTTACTGGTGCCGATCAAACTTGTGAGCTGCAGCACCATGGTCGTCATGGGCCCACAAGTTCTTCCTTCATTTCTCAACTTACCCACCATCACATCACCACACTTTTCACAAGTGCACCATTCATCGCCTTAATTTATGCTACCAACCAACCCCATATATCCACCACTTTCTCTCCCTCTCATGTTCCTCCTCCTACTTACTTCAAGTTTGATCTACAAGTCCATCAAGGCCGTCACATTACTACGTGAATTAGAATATTTGTAAATGCACTTAAGGAACAAAAAATAATAGAAAGATTGATGTGCTTGGTGTCAAATTCGGCTTGGCTGTGAACACACAAGTTATTTTTATTTAAAGAATCGAGAACATGTCTTTTGTCATTTTTTCACACTCTTATTCAAGATTTCTTCTTCATTTTGCTGACTCCCTTGGTCTTAAGTCTTTATTTTGGTACAAAGTTTCCTATAGGTTGCTTGGCTGAGAGCTTTCATCCGGAGGTTCAATCCTTGAACCTAAATCTTAAATGAGGTATGGGCGTCATATGAGCCTAATTGGCGGTGAGAAATAATCAAGAGAAGGAATACTGACGAGAAAGACGTATTTACACTCAGAAAAAAAGTGAGAAATAATCAAGAGAAGTAATATAGAAGAGAAAGGCATGCTTACACTCAGAAAATGAGGAAACAACATCAATATCCATTATGTACGATTTAAGATTGTATTAAATATTTCGTTACCACGTCTTATATCTAATCCCAATCTCCAAGCATATCAGATCAGAAAGTCGGTAGGATATCCCCTGGAATCCAATATATATATATATATATATATATATATATAGAAAAAAAGGGATATGAGCCATAGGCTCATATTCCTACATGTGAGCCAATGCACATGTGGACCAATAGAAATGAAGTGTACTAGTGCACATGGGTGCACATGGGATGTAGTAATCCATTCATATTGGTCCACATGTGCATGGCTCATATAGGCACATGAGCCTATGGCTCATATCCCGTTTACCCATATATATATATATATATATATATATATATATATATATATATACTACCACCACCCACCACCACCATCACTAGTACTGAAGAAGCTCAACTAAAAATTGGAACACCTAAAGTAACTACATGGCAATAGCAGTCTTGTTGAGGTAATGGAGGAAAGACAATCATGTGTTTAGAGGTCCATGCTTAATCAATAGATTAGAAGGATTTCATGAGCATGCATGCAATTCAACAGATCCCCACATAAGTACAAAAAAGTCTAATCAGAATGCTTAAGATGCCTACAACATTTTCCAAAGGATGACTACAAGTTTAATTTATCAAACGAATCCAAGGACAAAAGGAAATACTTTTAAACGATGTGTACCGTTCAAATTTTTACAATGTGAACTAAAAACATCACAGGGAGCTTCTTAAAGCTCCACATGGACTGCAACCAAACTCTTGAAAGGCATGACACTTTTAACATAATTTGGCCAAGATCACACAGTGAACAAAATTCTAGTTTTTGGTATAAAATTCATTTCTTGTCGCTGTTTTTTTGTGTGTCAATAGCGTAATCTCCAGGGCCTCCATATTTTAGCAGAAGCTTCATTTCATGATCTTCCCTAAAATAGCAAACAATAATTTCGCATTACAATATAACATGTGAAAATTGAGCCATCAACATACACCATGAGATCATTGAACATTTCATACAGGTGTTGCACGGCTGTCGTCAGCTCGTGTCGTGAGATGGTTCACTAGTCAATATAGATGGTCCGGTCGCCGATCAGATCTCACTGTTGAGTAACGGCAACAAGTGATTGAGTTCAGTAGTTCCTCATAGAAATTTATTGACTCTAGAGATATGGTAATATGGAGAAGACAAAATTGTTTGAAGCACGCACAGAACCAGAAGCGCCCCTTGTTTCAAAGAGAGGAGGACGGATTATTCACATTTAATTTGATGGTTAGAGGCGAATTGAAAGGTATGCAGTGGTAATTATAAAGATCCCCCGGGAAAAAAAATAGAGATGTCTCCTACGTTACCCGTAATATGTTGAAGTATCGACGTAATTTCATAGAATCATTCGGTAGACGGGGTGGTGCGGCTGAGCCAGAGTGGGGCAGATACTTGACATGTCCCCCCTCTTCTTGGTCCATCACAAGGGAAACGAAAACCGAGATTTGCTTTATCAGGTATCAAACGGGAACGATCACCTCATATTGATAAAAAGTCCAAAAAACAATTTGAAATGGAAATCAAGAAACAATTTATGGTCATAAAAATGGAAACGCATGAATTGCGAAAAAAGTGCTTTCGGTTAAAACTCTGTGCGACTCGAAGGACATAAGAATGGTCAGGCCAAAAATCTTGTCGACTGGATGCTCCTAGCCCACTATGCCTAGCCCTTTACCTTAACAAGAGGAGGATAGGTCCCATCATTCTACCCTTTCCCGGGAGTCGATGACTATTCATAGCTATTACCTTGACACCAAAGAAGAGTTCGACCCAATGCTTTATTTCTATCATAGTTGATCCTGATTCGACATTAGAAGTATATTGATTGTTCCCCAATAACCGAATACGTTTTTCTGTAAATACTGTTGATTCATGTATCTCTTACTCGCTTCGATCGGACTCTGACAGGAATGATGAGTCGCTAACAAGGCCCCTAAATGACTGCTCAAAAGGCCTACCTTTTTTTTTCCAATCCGTCACGTCACTTGCTCATCCCTCTCTCATAAAAGATTTTATCTCCTCTCCCGGCGGCTTTAATTCATTCCCCTCCCCCCTATCACTTAAAGGAGGAACGGACCCTGCCCATGGGTTTCCCGCAGATTGAGCAGCTTCCTGCCTGCTCCTGATAAGGCTGAAAAGAGAACCAACGAGCCGACTGCTGATGGTTGTTGGTCACTACTACTACAAAAAAAAGTGAAAATGAATCTTCCTATTTCACATAGAGGATCTTTTTTATCTAAGAAGTGAAAGGGGGAGAATTCTCATTCTATTTATTAGAATGGGAATGAATATTATATAAGAATTTATTAGAATGAGAATGATTTTCTTTATTAGAAGCTAACGTCATTTCCAACTGAAAGACTCGACGTTACGAGGATATATGGAGGGCTTAACGCTACGCGTCTTGAAAGGAAGTCATTTTTCCAAGAGAAGCCTTGTTAAGATAGGAGATGGTTAGCTCTTCAAAAGCAGCAGCGGAAAGCCAAGAAAGCGTGAAAGAAGGAACTTCTTTGAGAGAAATGTCTTAGGAAGAAGAGGGTGGACAAAAAGGAAAGTGATGCACTATTTATTGCCAGTGATTTATCAGCCTTTAGCTATTAAGGTGCGAAAGTAGAAGACGATAACTGAAGACTGACTTTCAACATCAAAACTAGGAATAGTCTCGAGAACCCCCGCTTAGACCCTTTGTTAGGAATACAAGAAAATCGAACGGAAAGAGGAAAAACCGAAGTCTTTGTCTAAAGAAATGCGTTGAGAAAGGATATATGTATAGAACCTTTCAACGAGTTTTGCATTTCTCGACAAATATAATTTGTTTCGCTATTCTAAGTGGTTATTTTATTCTGGGTAATGAAGAACTTGTCATTCTTAATTCTTGGGTTCAGGAATTCCTCTATAACTTAAGTGACACAATAAAAGTTTTTTCTATTCTTTTAGTTACGGATTTATGGATCGGATTTCACTCAACCCACGGTTGGGAACGCTCCTCCGGGATCAGAGCATCCAATCACAGGCTCAAGGCCCATCTCTTCGAAACCCAGAGTTGAAGAAAGAACGAAACCCAGAGTTGAAGAAAGAACTCCGAGTGAACAAGAATCACATGAATTGCTATAGTTTCATTTCTTAGTCACTACGCGCCTTACACTGGAAACTCCTAAATCGATGATTCGCTACGCGCCTTCCGAAAGTGACTGCCCTAAGGCTTACTACTTATACTTAAGGCTTCTTCCTTCTAGCCTAGCTAAGAGCTTCTTCTTGTCATCAACTCCTCTTTCTCTTTCGTATACTTATAGTTACTATTGTCAATTATTTTATTTTGATAATTTTTGCAATTATATATGGCTTATATCTATTTGCACAAATACCTTGACGATTCTCGATCGTTAATACATAGAGTCCAATAAGCATATTTGAGTTGGCACAGAAATGGGATCTCCCATAGCTGGAATAGAATAAAACAAAAAAAAAATTATGAAAACAATAAATCCATTCTTACGTTTCCATATTAAAGTGAAATATAATACTTTATTTTTTGCTTAAATTTAATGTCCATTGGTGTTCCAAAAGTACCTTTTCGGAGTCCTGGAGAGGTTTCGTGGGTGACCGAATGTCTTTTAAACTTAAAATGGAAAGTATATCTTTCAGTCTATCGAAAACCTTTATTGCTCTTCTCCTAGTAAAGGGACTAGTCAAGTTAGTGCACTCGCCTTATTGGAAAGTCAAAAATAAAGTATAGGCTTGCTTGCCACGTATCAACACCTCAAGCTGGATCGTGAGAGGAGCCGTGAAAATGGCGAGTCCTCCAAAGGCAAAGAAGTCCAAAAAGGAGTGAGGTGAGATATATGAAAATAAGGTCTTCCGTTTGTAAAATTTGTGAAAAATGTCGACTGGTCCGTAGGTGCGGACGAATTATAGTGATTTGTTCCAATCCGAGACATAAACAGAGACATGAATAATTTTTCTAAAGAAAACTTTCTCAAGGAGGGGCCCTACAAAAATAAAAGTAAAAAAAATAATTTGTTTTAACATAAAATGGATATCTCCGTATCTTTCCATATATTTCTGATTCATATATGGCAAAACTTATACCAAAAACGGGTTCGCGTAGGAAAATAAAATTTTGCTCCGGAGCAAAATAATAAAAAAGGTATCTCCTTTAGAATTATAATTTCTTTCCAGAGACTCCTCGAGATTAGACATAAATGAACTAAATGGATAAGTCCAGTTAAAATTTGTAAAAACAACAACAATTATTCTAATATATCCATAACGAGGAATTACTTCACAGAAATGCAATAGATATTGACCTGGAGAGTCCTGGTGGCGAACTCGACGCCGATGGTCGATTTGGATTCCAAGCAGAACTCGTTCCGAGTGAACCTCGAGAGGATATTCGACTTCCCGACGCCGGAATCGCCGATCAGCACGATCTTGAACAAGTAATCGTACTCGTGATCCACTCTGTGAGCCATCGATCACTGCTCTCCTGCTCCTCCTGTGACCCCCGATCTGGATCCAAACACATTCAAAATCAAGAAATATTCACAAAAATCAGAGAAAAACACACACAACAAATTCGGATTGAGAATAAGAAAGGGTAGATGAAACCAACCTGAAGCCCGAACAGTTAAAAAGAAACCCTAAGAATTCTCAGAAAATTTGATACTAAGTTTTGTTTTTTTTTTGGTAACCAATGGCGAGGAACGGAAGTGCGGACAAAATGGCAATTTAAACGGCTATCCTGATTTTATATACCATCAATTCCCAGATATTGCTGTTTTGTATATTAATAACTTTTAGTGGTTTTTTTTCTGTAAAGTTGCTTTTGTTTTGTAACGCCTGGGAATTATTGGACAAAAGTACTTCGAATTTCATAAAATGGCGATTTGTGATTCTCGGAACTGGTCGCACCTGGTTTTCTATGCGGAGCTGCCGGACCAAAATCACGGTGGAAATGATAACAAGAAAATGAATCAAAGGTTTTAGATGCTTGATGATCATGACAATACAATTAAGTATTAAGTAAGGTCTCGTTTGGTTCTTACAAAGAAAAAATAAATAAAAGAAAAATAATAAAAAAAATTATTTCTTTTTGAAAAAATATTGGATTATTTACACTAACTACTCCTAAGTTTTGAACTTATTACACCGATTATCCCTATGTTTAAACTAATTACACTGATCATCCCTATATTTTATGTTTATTACATGATATACCCCTGCTTTAAGATAAAAATGAAAAGTTATAACACTAACTATCCATATTTTAAATTTTTTTCTAAAGGGAGGGGTGATAAGTGTTATTAGTTTAAAAGTATGGGTATTTCGTATAATATGTCCAAAACTTAGGAGTAGTTAGTGTAAATAATAATTATAATTTTTATCTTTTTTGTGTTTAGAAATGTCAAAATCATTATAAACAAAAAAAAAAAAAAAACTTTAAAAGTGAATCCTTGGTTTGATAGAGGTAACCATTTTTTTCTTTAATTTTATTTTCATTGAGAATCACTTTCCTTTCCTCTTCAACTCCTTTGACATCAAAATATAGGAAAGTAATGTTTTTTTCCCAACTCTATGATTTCTCGAACCAAATTAGACCTAAAGGGAAGATGACAACATTTGAATAAACTTGTACGAAGATGACCCAAAAGTTTGTGATGTAAAGAATTATTTGATGAGTCTGATTTCGCAACACAAGAAAATTACATCCAAAAACAAAACATGTTAATGGTGCAAGATGGCTCGTGATGCGTCATGATAGGATTTTTGGTGTCAGAGATGGATTTGGAAGAACTTAGTTATGCATCCCTTAGAAGTCTAAATAGGCGGAGCTTTTAAGTGGAAGGAAAAACTAAATGTTTACCTTAGGGGACTGTCAGGACCCGCACCCGATATAGGGGCACGAGTACGTGGGTACGTCCAGCCTACGCCGCAGCATCGGCGGTAGAACGTTGTCTAGGTCACAATACTATCTAATCAATCTCACACGAATATCCAACTCCATAAGAAGACACAGATATTACAATATAATATGAAAATACTCAACCACATAACTAAAGCATGATAAGATATCGAGTAAAATAAACGAAATACAACACTAGTCTAAACAAAATAATCTGACTGCAAACAATAACATTCAAGTCTCAAAGTATGCCGGAAACAAATCCGGTACCAATAATCTGCTAAAAGAAACTAACTGAATAACTAGTGATCCCGGTTAGACCTCCTGGAATCACGCCTGAGCTACAAGGTCCAAGGCTGCAACTACTCTCCCTGTGGTCCGTAATATGTCGGACACCAGTCCTCTAAGTCGCAGTCTAAAAAAATATATCCAATCAGGATTGGAGCGAAGTACAACCCAATAACAGTTTCAGTTAATTGATAAGGACTATAAAACAATAAATAGATGATGCTATATACTGAGAGAAATAATAAATAGATGCAATAGCAAATAGTAAAGAGAACAGGCAATAGGCAATATGGTATAGTCAGTGCATATATGAAATGAAGAGAAAGAACTACAATATCATATACTGGGTAATGTAGTATATGAACTGAAATGGAGAACTGAACTTATTCTAAGTGTTTGAAATAGTAGTTTCGATATGTGATCAGCTTGGGAACATGTACGAGTGTTATATGGCATGGCTAATCATAAGTGAGGTGTATGATTAACACTAACATGATTTTATACTTGTACGATAGGGATATGATCACATTTCTTACTAAAAATTTCCCCTCCCCCAACTAGTACAGTGGATCCAACCATGGCACGTTATAATACACGATTAATGTCCAATATATTATGTACAATGTCTAATATCAATGTATAATATCAATGTCGTATATAATGTCAATACGATAACCAATGTAACATCTCATGACTGCATATCCAATCTATATACTAGTCCATGTAGCACTGTGTCAAGAATCAGACGTGATATTTCTAAATACTTGAATTATAGAAATTATCATATAACGGAAATTATCAGAGAATATACTTGCATGTGGTCCTGAGCGGGCAATACCAATATCCGGCTCCTGAAGTCTCGCAGAACGATCCAATGGTCCTATATATATATATAATATAATATAATATAGCATCAGTCGTTACACTAGTACACACACAAACACAATTTCACTGAACTCAGAAACTACGCTAGGGGGGTGATACTGGTCAACTAGCAGGGTCAAGTGTGCGTCTAAATGCACGGGTGTCATGTCCTCGAATGTTGTGCATAACCAGATAGTCAACTCACTAACATATGTCTAAAGCTCTAAATTTCGTGTAACACCAACACATGTTTAAGCCAGTACGTTAGTGTACACAAGGCAGACAGTTCACTAATACTCAGGGTCATATGTAAATACGGGATACACTACTAACACTTATGGCCATACACATATATAATACTGGCAATCAATTTTCCCCATGAAGTATATACATATATTAAATCTAATTATCATACACATGCACATACACACATACTAGCTATTAGGTTCACCAACATAGTGTCATAAAATCAACCAAACTCCCATGAAGTATGTTATCCCTAGTACCATTCACACATATACATACAAAATCACGAAGGAAGGCAAGTCCGAACCTGTGCGTGCACGGGGTCGAGGGAGGATACCGTGGGTCATCTCCAGAGAGGGTGGTCGTCTGCTGCCGGGTTGCTATGACGAGGACGGAGTGGATCTGTCGTGGATCGAGCTGCTTGTCGGGAAGGTCGGGTCGACGGAGTGATCGACAGGATGGGGTGATGTCGTGGGGGTGATGATGATGATGATGGTGGTGGTGTCGCTGCTGTCGGAGGGGAGAGGCTCAGGTGAGGGGAGTCGGGGTCGAGTCGTGCTGGTGGCGGTAAAGTTTAGGCGGTCGGGTCAGGGGAGATCGACTGCTGTGGAGTGGTCCGGCGGTTGGGGCTGTTGATATCGAGATAGAGGAGAACGGGAAGGAAGGTGTAGTCGGCGATTGGGAGTGGTGGTCAGGTGGTCGGAGTCGTGCGGCATGGCTGGGGCTGATGACCGCGGGGTGAGGGGAAGTCGGTGGCGGTGTCAGCGGGGCTCGGCGGTTGGATGATATGGACGATGATGAAGGCGGTGAGGGGATGATAATGGTGAAAGGAGGCGGGGTTGTCCGCTGCACGGCAGTGGAGGCTATTGCTGACTGGAGTCGGGGTTGCTGCTCCGGTGGAGGTCGACGGCGTGGGAAGTCGGGGAAGGGACTGCTCAGGCGATCGGGTGATTGAGGAAAGGATGAAGAAAGGTTTAGGTTTCGGTTTAGGGTTTGATGTTGGTGGTGGTTGATGAAAATAAAATGAGAAAAAGTATTTATATATGGGGAGAAAAGAGGTGATATAAACCTAGGGATTTGGGCCGGCCAAGTATTCCTTGGGATGGGGTTGGATGCTACATGAAGGAAATTTAGAGGGCTAGGATTGAGTGGGTTTGTATGGAGGGCCAAGATGGTTAGGGAGGTGAAGTTTGAGTGTTGCACACTCCAAAAATGCAAGAAAAATGCATGTGACCGGTCAAAGAAGAGGGGAGGTATTTCTTCATGTGTTGGGCCCAATGGGAGGTGGACACCTCACTGAACTTTTGCATAAAAGTCCCCAATATTTGGAAAATTGCACAAAAAGTGGGGTTTGGGATTGAATGAGGGAAAATATCATGTTTGGTATGATGTAATGGCTAAAAAGGGTGTTTGGTGTTTAGTATGAACCTTGAGGATGTGAGTGGGGGCTTGGCTTGGTGTTGGGTCCTTACATTAATTTAATTAAAATTAATGTAAGCGGTGTTCTTAAATTAATTGGAAGTACATAGGGTTAAAACTAGGTGGGACACAAGTGTCATGGACGTAGAAGACTCAGAATAGAATATTGTCATAATTTGGGTTGCACAAAACGGATCGAGGTTGTGTCTCCAATTTCGATTGGAACGGACAAGGATGCAAAGTTGGATTTATTTGGAATTTAAAACTAACGTCTGCGACGAATATTGTACGACTAAAATAAAGCACAAGAGAGGGTATTTATGAGTTACACAAATGTCAGAATGGAAGGCGAGCACGTCTAGGACAAATGTGTAAAATTTGTTGAAGGCAAAAACTAGAGTAGCGCTCTAATTATCGAAGCAACAGTAAGGTACAACAATTGGATAAAAATCACAGTAATAAAATATAACCTCAATAATTAATCCTGAAAATTACTAATTAAATCTATAATCCTATATTTTGGTCAGGGGTTCATCTAGTGGATCTCTAGGTCTAGTTCATTATCCCATGCATTAATGAACAATATACAATATATATATATATATATATATATATATATATATATATATATATATATATATATATATATATATATATATATATATATATATATATATATCATGCAATTATTTAAAAATAAAATAAAAATATACACAATACTTATAATAAATAAAAATGACAAAATTATCCCTATTTTAGGATGTGGTAGTGACAAGGACGATTTGGTACACGACACTATAATCCAAAATTTTATATTTCCAAAAAAAATATTGGAAGGCATAATTTTTTCAGATATTTTATATTATAACATTTTGTACGTAATATAATTTCCTTGGATAGCTATAATTTATTTTTTGGGTATATATAATACGTGCGCTTGGTACCATTAATAAATTTCTATGAATATAATATTTCTTAAACTTTCATGGTGTATTTTTTTTTCGAATCCAGTGTTGAATGACTTGACTGGTTCTGGGCCGGATCAGTCTTAGTCTTAAGAGGAGACGGGTCGGACCGGTCCGGACTGGAGACCTGGAAATCCAAATCCAATTTCAGAATGAAAGTGGGTGTCACGACCCGCACCCGGTTTAGGAGCACGAGTGCGTGGGTACGTCCAGCCTACGCCGCAGCATCGGCGGTAGAACGCTGTCTAGGTATTGATACTATCTAACTAATGTCACGCAAATATCCAATCTCCATTAGGAGGCACGGATGACACAAATAAATGAACATATACTCAATCACAGACTAATAGCACGATAAGATTTCGAATCAAAACTAAAATTAAACACAACACAAGTCCACAAGTAATATTCTAACTCAACAATATCCAAGAAATCATCAAATTGCCGGAGACAAATCCGGTACCAAAAATCTACTAAAAGAACTAACAAGAAATAATAACTTCCAGCTAGACCTCCTGGAATCCCAACTACTATCAAGTCTGCAGCTACTCACCATAAGTGTCGGACAGCGGTCCTCTAAGGCATAGTCTGGAAAAATATTTCCAGTCAGGAAGGAGCAAAGCACAATCTCAAATAACAGTTCCATTAATTGATAATGTCTATAATACAATAAAACATGTTATGCTAGCTACTGAGAAGACAGTAAAATAAATGCAATGGCAATTTTAAGAGAGACAGGCAATGTAAAGAGACAGGTAATAGGCAATTATGATATAGTCAGTGCATGTATGGAAATAAAAGAACAAGGAACAGTATCATATACGGGTGATGTAGTATATGATTTAAAATGGGAAACTGTAATCTATTCTAGGTGTTTGAAATAGTAGTTTCGAAATGTGATCGGCTTGGGAACATGTACGGTTGCTACAAGGCCTGGCTAATCATGGGTGAAGAGCATGATTAACACTTACAGTTTTTATACTACAATAAGAGGTTATGATCACATTTCTTACTAACTACTTCCCCGCCCCCAACTAGTACTGTGGATCCAACCATGACACGTCACGATACACGAGCAAGTAAAGTCTATCATGTACGGTTTCTAAATATACATGTCGTGTACAATGTCAATACGATAATTAAGGTAACATCTCATGACTGCAGATCCAAGCTATACTAGTCCGTGTAGCACAGTGTCAAAGATTCAGTTGTAACATTTCAAGATCATTGAACTTATAGCAATTATCAAGAATTGGAAATTATCAGAGAATGTACTTGCCTCGGTCCTTAGCTGGTATTTATGGATGTCCTGTTCCAGAGTATCCCCTGGGTAAAACCAACAGTCCTATAGACATAACACAATATGACATTTGTATCAGAAACCATCCTAACACACAATAGAAATACACTGGCCTTAGGGCTACGCTAGGTACGGTAGGGTCATCTACTAGATAGGCCAACTATACATATACTAATATCCCTTAATTACAATAATAGATATAAGTAAAATATATACACTTTAGACAAAACTAATACCTGTATGTATATACAACATCTCAAATTAAATACAATTATATATATGTATATATATTAAAAATATGCTAAGGTTTTATGAAAAATGTATACCAATATGAAAATATAACTCTACATATATACATTGATACCAAAATACGGTTATTTACATATTTGTTCATTTATCCCAAATTACGTTTTTATTAAATACTAATACCAAAATACGTTTTAATAAGTATACCCATACAAATATATATACACATATGTTTTTGTATACCAAAATAATAATTATACTGTATACATACTTGCACCAAAATCACCACATATACAAAATATATATATACCATGATAGTACATGTATTTAAACATTTTATTCATAAATAACATACATGTACAAATATATATATGAAATTATATCAAGTATATATATATATATACAAAATATATATATATATGCCAAACTTAATTATAGAATTTATTTAATTACCTACTATGCTCATATTAATCAGATATTAATAAAGTAATTAATTAAATATACTAATTACCACATTAATTAAATATATAAACAAACATTTATATATTTATATACATTAGATATATATATATATACATTAATCAATATATACACAATTACATATACCAGGTATTTATATATATACCATACTAATATATATTAAACATAAATTTTAAATACATATTTATACTATTTATTTAAATACATACAATACCTTACATTAATTATATATACATATACAAAATATGCTAAGAAATATTTATACTAAATGTTTGTATACATATATACCAATATATATATATAACAATTTTATACTAAGTATATACCAAAAATATATATAAATGGATTTAAATATATACATATACGTATACACATTAATTACAGACACTCATATTATTAAATTATACATTACCATACTAACACATTAATTAAAATAACTATTTTACATATACATTGATTAACAATATACAATTATTCACATTAATTAAATATATAAATACTTTTCAGTAATTATATATACATCCACATTGATTAATTATATATATAATCATATATAGGTATATATACATTAGATATATATATGCATATATGTATATATATATATATATATATATATAGATATATATATATATAAAGAGGGAAGGGGAGAGAGGAGGCTTACAGCAGGGGGGAGGAATGGCTCGCCGGCCGGAGCTCAGGGAAGGCCAGCGGGAGGAGCACAGCCGGACCGCGGAGCAAGGCCGCCGGGCTGTGAACGTCGGAGGGAGATCGCTCGGGCTCGGAGGTCAAGGCTGTAGGGAGGATGGAGGAGGATTCCTCCGGCGGGTCGGCCGGAGAAGAAGGCCGCCGGGGGAGCCTGGCTAGGCCGGAGCACACAGGGTCGGGGGAAATGGGGTGGAGATGGTGGTGGTGAATGGTTGTGGAGGTGGTGGTGAATGGTTGTGGAGGTGGTGGTGAATGGTTGTGGAGGTGCAGCCGCGGCCGCCGGGATCGGGCTAGGCCGGCTGGAGCAGCGGGTACTCGGCCGGGTGGCCGGGAAGAAGTCGAAGGAGCAGGGAGCTCCGGCTGTAGGGAGGGTCGCCGGCCGCCGGTGGCGCGAGGGGGCAGCAGAGAGCCGGGGCTGCACACAGAGGAGAACAGCGGGCGCCGCCGGGATCGGCTAGGCCACTGCCGGAGTTCAGGGTCTGGGGGAAAGGCACAGTAAGGTTGAGTTTCCCCCCCTTCTCCCCTATTTGAATTTTTGAACTTCAAAACAATACTAGAAGAAGAAGAAGAAAGGAAGAAGAAGAAGGAAGGAGAAGAAGAGAAGAAAAATAGAAGAAGGAAGGGGGAGAAGACTCCTACGTTGGGTTGAGGGGAGAGGCTTGTGAGGGTGGAGTTTTCTAGGTTGTCTAGGGATTAGGGTTTAGGATGGGACATGATATTAAATAGGGAGGGTTTGTTGAAATGAAGGGTGAGGATGCACCCAATTAAATGGGTGGTCCAGATTCAACATGAAGGAATTTCATGTGGGGAATAATGCAATTTGGTCCACAATTAATTAACCTTTCCATTTGGTCTTGGACAATGGGGTGATGACACCTACAATTGAACAATTGCAACTTAGCCCCTTAATTTCGGGAAATTGCACAACCACATGAAATGACGAAAATTTGGCGGGCGATTCGGGGTCCGATGTTTTGTAGGGTCAGGGGGTGCTGTAAGATGGGTATGGGCTGAATTTGGAGGGCACTGGAATTAATTTGGGATTTTAAAATCAGATAAAATGGTATCCTCAAATTAAATAGAAATAAATGCAAGTTGTGTTCAACAATTAATTAGGAGTACTTGGGGTCAAAATCAGATCAAGTCATCAATACCAATATTGAAGAAGACTCAGAACAGAATATTACCCTAATTTGGGTCGCACGAAAAATAGGTCAAGATGGCCTCCAATTTTTGATTGGAACGCACAACGATACAAAAATAGGAAATTTAAAATAAACGTCCGCGACGATTTTTGTGCGGCCAGAAACAATGTACAGGAAGCATAATTATGAGTTGCAAAAATAGCAGAATTGAAGGCGGACATGTCTAGGGCAAGATGGTAAAATTTGTTGGAAGACAAAAGTCTGGATAGTGCTCCAAATATCGAAGCAAAGGCAATGCGCAAAATATTAAATAAAAATACAGTAATTAATTACAATCTCCAAATATTAAATTCTAAATGAAATAATAAAATCCAGAATTCTATAATTCGGACAGGAGTTCATCTACTGGCTTCTAGGTCTAGTCTGCTAGCTAAAATAAAATAATTAACACTGCATCTAATACTATAATTATTTACACATCACACATAATAACTATTTAAATCAAATATATTATTATGCAATTAATTAATGGTAAATAACATAATAGTAAATATTGTAAAAAAAAAATACCCCTGTTTTCAGAATGTGGTAGTGACAAGTCTACCCACCTTAAAAGAATTTCGTCCTCGAAATTTAAAATCCTCATATTACCATTTAATCATACACATTATTATTTCCCTCAAATTTAAGTTTATCATCCATGAAATCTTTTAATACTCCACAATGTCCTTTCGCAAATTTCAAAAATTCTAAAATTATCTGTATTCCTGTAAAAATCCTCAACATAGAATCAAAGTCCCTTTTTATCAAAAATTTCCTGAAAGTTTTGAGTTAATAATCCAATGTCCGGAATTTAATATCCACTCCTCAAAGTACTCTACAATATGATATTTACGGATTCTCCAAATGTCACATTAAAATTTAAAGTTCAAAATTCATAACTTGCAATTAAATAAATACATTGATTAATCTCCCAAAATTTCTAAATTAATACTCAATTTAAATATGTCAAAATCTTTCCTGGAATTAATAAACCACCAATTTTTGCCATGTTAATTTCTTAACCATTTACTTAAATCAAATAATTATCCTCAAATTTTAATCATCTTGTTCCTCTTGTCAAGTCATAACTCCTCCATGAATCTTCACTACAGTCAACACCAATAATCACGGTCTAAGAAAATTCTACCTATAGTCATACCACATACAATCTAGGGGAAACATACATGGTTATGGTCTCATTTGTTATGGTGTTGCAGTCTATGTATCAGGGGTACTACTACTACATTATAACAAGAGTCATGCATACGAACTACGGTACTAAGCAATCAATCATTTAGAGAGGAACAGAATGGAGGAAAGAACAGAACCTACAAACACATTACCTGCAACATCGGTCCCTCGACCGTCACCGCAAATGCCCGTCCTGCTGGGGTGGTTCCCTCCGCGGGTACTGGGCAATATACGGTTCCACAGGTAGCCTAACTGGATCTCTATAATCTGAAGTTGAGCGCTGGCCGGGAAGATAAGAGGTTAGAAGACAATCCCTTACTCGATGTCCCGCAGCGCCGCAGAGCAAACAAAGTCCTAGCCTCGTTCTACAGCTCTCCCAAAGGTGACCTGGCTTCTTACAGAAGTGACAAGTTCGTTGATCCTGTTGTACAGGAACTGGTGCCGGGTACTGCTGTTGATACTGAAATGCCCAGGGCTGTCGCTGGATAGGAACTGGTGCTAGGTACTGCTGTGGATGCTGAAATGTCCATGGTTGTTGCTGAACATGAAATGGTACTTGGTACTGTTGTTGGTGCTGAATACGGGGATGCTTGGCCTGTCTTGCGCTATCATTCATATTCCCAAAAGTATCGTGACTCCTCTTAGGCCTGAGATCCAGATCCTCTTCTGCGATCTGAGCATCCATCAAGATAGCCTCGAAGGTAGCGGTACGACGACCAGAAGTGCGCGATCTAATCTCTCTCGTCAGTCCCTTCCTAAATTTCCGGGCTCGATCTCCTGGGTCTCGAATCATAGACGATGCAAAACGGCTCAATCTACAGAATTCTGCAGCGTACTCGTCGACCGACATGTTTCCTTGAACTAAGTCATGAAACTGACTTTCCAAGGTTCCCAATGCCACGTCGGGAAAGAACTTCTCCTTGAAGAGTTCCTTGAAGGTCTCCCAAGTAAGTCCTTGCGCAGTAATTCTCGGTTCTGTGCGATACCACGTGAGTGCGATATCGAACATCTGACTGCCAGCGGCTTCTATCTTCAAGTTCTCCGGAATCTGGGTCAATCGTAGGCTTCTCTCTATATCCTCTAGCCAGTCGTCAGCGTAGAGTATCCCTTCGGTGCCTTTAAACTCTCGAGGCATCATCCTTTTGAAATCCACTATAGTGCCTGACCTCTGCTGTTGCTGGCCAGGAAACTGCTGGTACTGTGCTACTTTCTCCAAAGCTTGGAGAGTCACTTGATGAGCATTCTCCATGTTTTCTTTCATCAGCTCGGTTTGTGCCTGGTACGCTTCTGCTTGCATCCTCTGAGCCTCAGCTTGAACTCGCTGAGCGTCTGCCGTCACTCTCTGGGCATCTACCATGCCTTGGATCAAGGTAAACATCTGCGTTCCGTCAATGGGCAAACCTCCTGGAATCGGAGTCGGTGGAGGAGGAAGGTTGTCCGTCACAGCTGCGGCTATCCTCTTAACAGGTGGAGGAGGAGGATCACCTACGTGCATCGGAGATGTAGGAGGAACTACGGATGTCTGTCCATCAGGTGGAGAGGTGGCAGACCCCTCTAAAGCTGATGTTCCCGCTCTCATAGACCTTGTCTGCGGCGACATCCTGAAGACAGATCCCAAAGAATCAATTAAGGCAAAATGCGATATCATCAAGGAAGGACAGTATAATTCTAAAGAAGCAACATTCAAGATAGAGAGATTGGAAATAAACCCTAGTTGTGATTGCACAGGTCAAAAATACATCCAAGGTCTAATACCTATATCCCCTAGGGATCACAGTTCTATCACAAACACTTACTATTGGCTTCCTTACCTACTGCAATCGCTAATACTAGTTAATCTTATCACTCAATGCATAACAGTTGCAACACATCATACTAACTACTGCACTTTCTAATACAATCCCTTGATGATCACCCAAGTCAGTTTGCAGTGAATCTCAATCATGCATAAGCCAACAATCCTTACACATGCATCTCACCTACTTATATTATAATATATCTCCCACTATAAAATCTTATCCTCAAATAAATTTTCCTCAAAAATAACTCCTCGAATAAAATTTAAAGAAAAATGTATACACTCCCCTCAATGTCAATTATTGAAATACTGAAATGAAGGCTTAATCACCTAAAATCCCTACAGACTTGTCTAGGTTCATCAAATTGAATCTGAATTCCTTGAAAATAAAATTTTAATAACCCTATTTCAACTCCTCAAATTTCAAAACTTTGCAATTTATTGAAATCTTCACAATAATATTTTAATAATAATCTTAATCTTCTCAAAATTCAAAAATTTGAAATTCATTTTCAATCTTCAATTAAAATTTTAAATCCACCTTCTGTAGTCAATTAGCTCTAATGTTAATCCTTTTCACTGTCCTCATTGACGGCATCATCAAATAATATCATAAATCAGTCTATAAATTCCTCTTAATATGAAATCAACCCTACAATGAAACCCAAAATCCTAACTTAAATACCTAATCAACAACAATCAAATCAAGTGAAACCAAAATCCTAATTTAATAACAAATCAACACAATCAAATTCAATATCAATAAGTGAGAATGGACAGAACAAGGGAATGATTTAAATTTGAAAAATTTTAACAAGATTCTCAAGGGTCATCCAAGGAATCTCTCAAGAATTGTGATTGAGTATTTGCTCTCGTCCTAGTATCCTATGTCCTAGATTCTATCGCAGGCACGCAGTAGTATAACAAGGATGTCACACTACTACGACATCGCACAACTCGCGAAGTCTGACCTGCATGGGCCACCACTAAAAACGTGTCACGACCCGCACCCGGTTTAGGAGCACGAGTGCGTGGGTACGTCCAGCCTACGCCGCAGCATCGGCGGTAGAACGCTGTCTAGGTATTGATACTATCTAACTAATGTCACGCAAATATCCAATCTCCATTAGGAGGCACGGATGACACAAATAAATGAACATATACTCAATCACAGACTAATAGCACGATAAGATTTCGAATCAAAACTAAAATTAAACACAACACAAGTCCACAAGTAATATTCTAACTCAACAATATCCAAGAAATCATCAAATTGCCGGAGACAAATCCGGTACCAAAAATCTACTAAAAGAACTAACAAGAAATAATAACTTCTAGCTAGACCTCCTGGAATCCCAACTACTATCAAGTCTGCAGCTACTCACCATAAGTGTCGGACAGCGGTCCTCTAAGGCATAGTCTGGAAAAATATTTCCAGTCAGGAAGGAGCAAAGCACAATCTCAAATAACAGTTCCATTAATTGATAATGTCTATAATACAATAAAACATGTTATGCTAGCTACTGAGAAGACAGTAAAATAAATGCAATGGCAATTTTAAGAGAGACAGGCAATGTAAAGAGACAGGTAATAGGCAATTATGATATAGTCAGTGCATGTATGGAAATAAAAGAACAAGGAACAGTATCATATACGGGTGATGTAGTATATGATTTAAAATGGGAAACTGTAATCTATTCTAGGTGTTTGAAATAGTAGTTTCGAAATGTGATCGGCTTGGGAACATGTACGGTTGCTACAAGGCCTGGCTAATCATGGGTGAAGAGCATGATTAACACTTACAGTTTTTATACTACAATAAGAGGTTATGATCACATTTCTTACTAACTACTTCCCCGCCCCCAACTAGTACTGTGGATCCAACCATGACACGTCACGATACACGAGCAAGTAAAGTCTATCATGTACGGTTTCTAAATATACATGTCGTGTACAATGTCAATACGATAATTAAGGTAACATCTCATGACTGCAGATCCAAGCTATACTAGTCCGTGTAGCACAGTGTCAAAGATTCAGTTGTAACATTTCAAGATCATTGAACTTATAGCAATTATCAAGAATTGGAAATTATCAGAGAATGTACTTGCCTCGGTCCTTAGCTGGTATTTATGGATGTCCTGTTCCAGAGTATCCCCTGGGTAAAACCAACAGTCCTATAGACATAACACAATATGACATTTGTATCAGAAACCATCCTAACACACAATAGAAATACACTGGCCTTAGGGCTACGCTAGGTACGGTAGGGTCATCTACTAGATAGGCCAACTATACATATACTAATATCCCTTAATTACAATAATAGATATAAGTAAAATATATACACTTTAGACAAAACTAATACCTGTATGTATATACAACATCTCAAATTAAATACAATTATATATATGTATATATATTAAAAATATGCTAAGGTTTTATGAAAAATGTATACCAATATGAAAATATAACTCTACATATATACATTGATACCAAAATACGGTTATTTACATATTTGTTCATTTATCCCAAATTACGTTTTTATTAAATACTAATACCAAAATACGTTTTAATAAGTATACCCATACAAATATATATACACATATGTTTTTGTATACCAAAATAATAATTATACTGTATACATACTTGCACCAAAATCACCACATATACAAAATATATATATACCATGATAGTACATGTATTTAAACATTTTATTCATAAATAACATACATGTACAAATATATATATGAAATTATATCAAGTATATATATATATATACAAAATATATATATATATGCCAAACTTAATTATAGAATTTATTTAATTACCTACTATGCTCATATTAATCAGATATTAATAAAGTAATTAATTAAATATACTAATTACCACATTAATTAAATATATAAACAAACATTTATATATTTATATACATTAGATATATATATATATACATTAATCAATATATACACAATTACATATACCAGGTATTTATATATATACCATACTAATATATATTAAACATAAATTTTAAATACATATTTATACTATTTATTTAAATACATACAATACCTTACATTAATTATATATACATATACAAAATATGCTAAGAAATATTTATACTAAATGTTTGTATACATATATACCAATATATATATATAACAATTTTATACTAAGTATATACCAAAAATATATATAAATGGATTTAAATATATACATATACGTATACACATTAATTACAGACACTCATATTATTAAATTATACATTACCATACTAACACATTAATTAAAATAACTATTTTACATATACATTGATTAACAATATACAATTATTCACATTAATTAAATATATAAATACTTTTCAGTAATTATATATACATCCACATTGATTAATTATATATATAATCATATATAGGTATATATACATTAGATATATATATGCATATATGTATATATATATATATATATATATATATAGATATATATATATATAAAGAGGGAAGGGGAGAGAGGAGGCTTACAGCAGGGGGGAGGAATGGCTCGCCGGCCGGAGCTCAGGGAAGGCCAGCGGGAGGAGCACAGCCGGACCGCGGAGCAAGGCCGCCGGGCTGTGAACGTCGGAGGGAGATCGCTCGGGCTCGGAGGTCAAGGCTGTAGGGAGGATGGAGGAGGATTCCTCCGGCGGGTCGGCCGGAGAAGAAGGCCGCCGGGGGAGCCTGGCTAGGCCGGAGCACACAGGGTCGGGGGAAATGGGGTGGAGATGGTGGTGGTGAATGGTTGTGGAGGTGGTGGTGAATGGTTGTGGAGGTGGTGGTGAATGGTTGTGGAGGTGCAGCCGCGGCCGCCGGGATCGGGCTAGGCCGGCTGGAGCAGCGGGTACTCGGCCGGGTGGCCGGGAAGAAGTCGAAGGAGCAGGGAGCTCCGGCTGTAGGGAGGGTCGCCGGCCGCCGGTGGCGCGAGGGGGCAGCAGAGAGCCGGGGCTGCACACAGAGGAGAACAGCGGGCGCCGCCGGGATCGGCTAGGCCACTGCCGGAGTTCAGGGTCTGGGGGAAAGGCACAGTAAGGTTGAGTTTCCCCCCCTTCTCCCCTATTTGAATTTTTGAACTTCAAAACAATACTAGAAGAAGAAGAAGAAAGGAAGAAGAAGAAGGAAGGAGAAGAAGAGAAGAAAAATAGAAGAAGGAAGGGGGAGAAGACTCCTACGTTGGGTTGAGGGGAGAGGCTTGTGAGGGTGGAGTTTTCTAGGTTGTCTAGGGATTAGGGTTTAGGATGGGACATGATATTAAATAGGGAGGGTTTGTTGAAATGAAGGGTGAGGATGCACCCAATTAAATGGGTGGTCCAGATTCAACATGAAGGAATTTCATGTGGGGAATAATGCAATTTGGTCCACAATTAATTAACCTTTCCATTTGGTCTTGGACAATGGGGTGATGACACCTACAATTGAACAATTGCAACTTAGCCCCTTAATTTCGGGAAATTGCACAACCACATGAAATGACGAAAATTTGGCGGGCGATTCGGGGTCCGATGTTTTGTAGGGTCAGGGGGTGCTGTAAGATGGGTATGGGCTGAATTTGGAGGGCACTGGAATTAATTTGGGATTTTAAAATCAGATAAAATGGTATCCTCAAATTAAATAGAAATAAATGCAAGTTGTGTTCAACAATTAATTAGGAGTACTTGGGGTCAAAATCAGATCAAGTCATCAATACCAATATTGAAGAAGACTCAGAACAGAATATTACCCTAATTTGGGTCGCACGAAAAATAGGTCAAGATGGCCTCCAATTTTTGATTGGAACGCACAACGATACAAAAATAGGAAATTTAAAATAAACGTCCGCGACGATTTTTGTGCGGCCAGAAACAATGTACAGGAAGCATAATTATGAGTTGCAAAAATAGCAGAATTGAAGGCGGACATGTCTAGGGCAAGATGGTAAAATTTGTTGGAAGACAAAAGTCTGGATAGTGCTCCAAATATCGAAGCAAAGGCAATGCGCAAAATATTAAATAAAATACAGTAATTAATTACAATCTCCAAATATTAAATTCTAAATGAAATAATAAAATCCAGAATTCTATAATTCGGACAGGAGTTCATCTACTGGCTTCTAGGTCTAGTCTGCTAGCTAAAATAAAATAATTAACACTGCATCTAATACTATAATTATTTACACATCACACATAATAACTATTTAAATCAAATATATTATTATGCAATTAATTAATGGTAAATAACATAATAGTAAATATTGTAAAAAAAAAATACCCCTGTTTTCAGAATGTGGTAGTGACAGTGGGTCGGGCCTAACGGGGCAGGGCCCGAAACGGTACAGGGCCGACCTGAGTTGGGCCAGGTTATATATACAAATGGGTTAAGGAATAATAAATGAAAGGAAATAAGAAAATTTTATTAAATTTATTAAATTTAAAATTTTGCTATAACAATTTGTTTATAAACCGAAATAAATAAAAGTAAAATAATTATTTAAAAAAAATTATATAACAATTTTTTGTCCAGTTGGTCCGGTTTTCCAAGTCTTCGGTCTTCTATCCAATTTATTGTTCAGCTCATCCTCCTCTAGTAGGGTCATCCATAGTGAGAGACTGAAAATCAAGTTCATTAATGTCGACACATTTGTAGTGCCCCACTCTGCATCGACACTATGTATCAAGATGAGTGGGCAGAACTTCGTTCTCTGATTCTTGCACGTCTTAATAATGAATCCGAGTTTTTGAATGCTTGTTTTCATAAGAGAACGATAGAACATGTCTTGCATGCTAAATAAGAAAACTCACCTAGCTTGTCTTTGAAACGAACTTGCCTGCATAACTAAGAGAAACCTGAAATGCTTATCTAAGGCTATGAGTTTGCATGAACATGTTCCACTATCGCCTGTGCTTCGAGAGAACCATATTGTGTGCTTTAAACTTGTTCAATGAGGGCGGCTAGTCCGCAACAAAGATATATGGTCCGATGGTTCGTCTTGTCTGCATCCTAGAGTTTATTTGATAGTGTTTCATGCATTCTCATCGGTCGGACAATGGCTATTGGTGGAGAACTGAACCATGTGTCACGGCTGCTACAGAGATAGTGGAAAGCAACCATGTGTCACAGCTGCCAATAGCATCAGATAAATAAATTATTGGTTAGCTGGATCAACCGTTGTCGATCCTGAGATACTCGGGGACCGCACTGCATATAAGATAGTTCATTGTGTTGGCTTGGTAGAGGACTGCCCTTAGATATGCATTTGTTCCTAGATGTGCATTTGTCCCTAGAGTCTTTGAGTATAGCTTACGAGACACGCTGCGCACACCCTGATAACAGAACAATTGGCTTATCTTGTCTTCCTGCTTAATATCGAACATGAACTCTGTTTCAAAAGATGTTTTCATAAACAAAGTAATATGACTCTGTTCTTATGCTGCATGTAACTAACATAGGTAAAACTAGAAAGATCACTAGTAATGTAATATTTTATAACATGATTACTTAGTGTTGGTTTTAGTGAATGTTTTGCTTCTGTTCAGTTGTTTATACTCACCAGTACTTATAAAAGTGCTGACCCACCAACAGTTTACTTGCTTGCAGGTACTGGATCGTCCGAGGGAGAGATAGGCGTGCCTCATCTCTAAGACCCGGAATTCTGGTTTCGATTACCTTGAGTTGCTATTGTATAAAGGGGCATAATGTATGGAACGATGCCTTTGTAAACAGAGAATCCAGTCCCTCGATTTGCCCCGAATACTCATGTGCATAAATTGTATTACAACAATGTCCCTCTGCTGCTTACTCGATTGATGCGATGATAGCCAAACTTAAACGATGTTGCCTTGTGCGGGCGCAACCCCAGGCTCGTATGGCATCACGTCCCGGTATAAAGCGACCATACGCGTCTCATGGGAGCGCCGAGGTGCGGTAATTCGCGTCCGATCCCGGCGGGGGAACGGTGGTCGGGCGGCCCTCGGGGCCGAGTCATGACAGAATGGTATCAGAGCGGATTCAATTCTTTGCCCAATCCATTGCTATGACTCCGAGATTTACTCGATATGGTATTATAATAGAGCGGTCCATACAATAAGTCCATAGATATTCTCAAAGTTTGTAAACCCCCCTAAATTTTCAAAATTATTAAATCTTGGATTTTTACCAATTTTCTGGAATTTTCTGGAAATTTTCTGAAATTAAAATGAGGGTTTTGAATTATTACATGATTTTTAATTGATATTAAACAACATTAAAATATTGTAAAAATAATATTTTTGGGTGTAAAATAAAAAATTGGACTTAGGGTAATTTTTCTGGATTTTTCTGGGCCTCAGACCTATTTTTAAATGCCTGAAAACTATTTAATTAATTAATTATCTATTTATTTAATTATTTATTATTTATTATTTATTTTATTTTATTTTATTTTATTTTATTTTATTTTCCTGGCCCATTGGGCCGCGGCCCAGCCCGCTAACCGGCCCAGACCCTACCCTATCGGGTCGGGTCGGGTTCAACCGAACCCGACCCGCCAGCCCAGTCTCCCCGACCCAGCCTTCGTGCCCGCGTCCGGCGCCGCACCGCCCGCCGCACCGGCCGGCCACCTCGCCCCCACGTCGCCCGCACCCCTCGGCCGACCCCGTCTTCAGCGCCGCCCTCCCCGGCCCTCGACGCCTCCTCCTCCTCCTTTATAAACCCCCCCTCGCGGCTACACCCCTCCAGCCTCCTCCTCCGACCACCGTCTAGCGCCGCCGCCGTCCTCTCCTAGCCGACCGCCTCGACAGCTCCGCCCTGCACAGCCGCTCCTCCTCTGCTCCTCCTCCGCCCTCCTCGACGTCCGGCCAGCAGCAACCGCAGCAGCAGCACGAGCAGCTCCCCACCGCCGCTGCCGGCCGCCCTGAGCCGCCGCTCCGCCCGTGGACGCCGCGCCGCCCCTCGGCGAACCGTCCCCCGTCCTCGCCGACGCATCTCCGGCCAGTCTCCGCCGTCCACGGCCGGAAATCCACCTGAAACCCTAACCCTAATTTTTGGGATTCGCGTGTCCGACACGAGTCGGACACGACTCGACCCTGATTTTCGGGTCCCCTTCAGGTGCGTGTAACTTTTGTCTCGTAGCTCCGTTTTCAATTCCGCAAATTGCGTTGTGAAGCCTGTATGACCCTCTCGGTGTCCGGACAAACTGTTCGGGGCATCGCGTCCTGTGGTGATCGCACACCGCGATCCAAAAATAGGAAAAACCAGACCCTGTTTCACCCCGGAACTGAGTGTGCCCCGCCAAACGGGACGACTTGGTCGCGTACAGTCTTCACAGATACGTGCGCGTCGTCGATACGGACGTGTGAGATTTCATGAAAGCTGATTCGGGTGTGCGTGCACACCGAAATCAACGCGTATCCGCGAACATCGTCCCGTATCCGCCTTTTCTGCAATTCACCCTAACTTCGTGCACACACGTCGGATCGAGACGAAACTTGCGCCATCGGACTCGTAGCAATACGCTGGTCCTGTGGGTCAAGTTTGGTTCAATTCTGAGAACGTTGACGAAATTGCGTGTCGTGGGCCCCGCAGGCCCCGCTCGACGGGCGATTTTGTGTTCAGCTCATCGGAATCCAAATCTGGAAGTTCCGTTGGGTTCGTATCAGCGTTCCTGACCTGTTGACACTAAGTTTGGTGAATTTGGAGACATTTGACCCGGACACGTTTTTCGGTGCAAAGCGGGCCCACCGGCGGACCCCGTTTTGACCCGAAACTGCCGTTTTTGTCCTTGTCTCCAAATTGGACCCAAGGACAGGCATTTCTAGCTAATTGACATCTTCTGAGCGTGTTGGTAATGTCTATTTCAGCTTTTGGACTCATCTCTGGAATTTCCCCAAGTATAATTAATCGGATCCAAACAACAGGCAAGTACCTGCACTTCAAGTTTAATCTTTATATTGTGATAGTTAATTCCCTGCTCTACTAGTACCCTTGATGATTACACGTAGTGCTAGAATACTGAATTTCATGTCTTGGATACTGTATTTCATGTCTTGCTTTTCGTGTCGGGCGGGAGAATACTAGGAGGCATGTGGTTTACCCTTCCCTTGTCATTGTGTGCTAGCTGTTGGTACGCGACTGTACCATCAGCCTTATACTTGATTATTCCCCTTGTCATTGTGTGCTAGTCGTCTATGACGGCCTTATTAGCCTTATAAACCCCTACATGCCAACTATGTATTCTAAATACACAAGTTCACGCACATAGTTCTTGTCGTGTTGCAGTTCTTGTTGTCGTATTACAGCTACTTTTCCTGTCACATTTATTCCTGTTTTACTCATTTCTGGTTTATGGCAATTAATCATATTTTACTTCTAGTCCTGATTTATGGCATAGTTCTCAGTTAATTTTACTACTTATTTACGTATATTCTTAACATGATGCTTAGTCAATTATTGTCTACCTGTCACAATTATTTAGTTTAAATCTTGTTGTGCATTGTGTACTTTGCTCCTTTCCTGACTGGATCCGTTATTTTAGGCGATGATGAGAACCTTGCCCCCACTTATTATGGTCCCTATGAGGGGACTGATGATACCTATGAGGAGCCAGAACCCACCCAGGAGACCCCTGCTGCAGAGTAGCTAGTAGTAGCTATCTTTCATTTATATTCTTATCTTATTAATCGGGTTTGTCCCCGATTTCATTTTGAATTCCTGTACTAAAACATTTGAATCTGTTGTCACATTTATTTTCAGTTGCAATCTTAAGTTCAATTCTCATTATTATCTTACCTATGTTATTTGTGAATGAGCTAGTTAGTAAATATAGATTTGACCTAGACAGCGTACTACCGCCGACTCTGCGGCGTAGGCTGGACGTACCCACGCACTCGTGCCCGAATCTCCGGGTGCGGGTCGTGACAAAGTTGTGCAAATATTTTATGTACTTGATTGTTTTGATTGAGTACAACGAGGGATGAGGATAATTGCTGCTCGGAATATCAGAAAGTTTATCCTTGAAGTTTCGAGGACAAAATTTTTTGTTGGTGGGTAAGTATGTAGTGCCCCGTTCCGCGTCGGCACTATGTATCAAGATAAGTGGGCAGAACTTCGTTCTCTGATTCTTCACGCCTTAATAATGAATCTGAGTTTTTAAATGCTTATTTTTATAAGAGAATGATAGAACCTGTCTTGCATGAACTCACCTAGCTTGTCTTTGAAATGAACTTGCCTGCATAACTAAGAGAAACCTGAAACGCTTATCTAAGGCTATGAGTTTGCATGAACATGTTCCACTATCGCATGTGCTTCAAGAGAACCATATCGTGTGCTTGAAACTTGTTCAATGAGGGCGGCTAGTCCGCAACAAAGATATATGGTCTGATGGTTCGTCTTGTCTGCATCCTATAGTTTATTTGATAGTGTTTTATGCATTCGCATCAGTCGGACAATGGCTATTGGTGGAGAGCTGAACCATGTGTCACGGCTGCTACAGAGATAATGGAAAGCAACCATGTGTCACAGCTCCCAATAGCATCAGATAAATGAGTCATTGGTTAGCTGGATCAACCACTGCCGATCCTGAGATACTCGGGGACCGTACTGCATATAAGATAGTTTATTGTGTTGGCTTGGTAGAGGACTGCCCCTAGATATGCATTTGTTCCTAGATGTGCATTTGTCCCTAGAGTCTTTGAGTATAGCTCACCAGACACGCTACGCACACCCTGATAACTGTAACACCCAGTTCCGTTCAAGCGGACCTGCCGATTCAAACGACAAAAGTGCAATATCTCGACCCGCTTTGCTCAGGTAAGAATACTCATTTGAGGAAAAGGATATCCAAACTTGTCCCTACAGGATCCGGCTTAGGCTTTCAGAGGCTCGCTTGGAGTATCGCTTAACCGAGGTGAATCATCGCTAAGGTGGGTGGCTACGGTAAACTTGTCTTTGCTTAGCCAGCACACATAAAATATGGAATGATACATGCTAGTCGCTAGGTGAATCACTCCCTGCATGCTAATAAGAATACAACGCACCTAGCTAAGGGAATAATCCCAACTTGTATTGCTTATGCTAGAACATGAAAATAAAATATTGCTTATGTTCAGACCCTCGCATGCTACCCTAGAACGTGTCGCTCGGGAAGTCCCTTACGATCTCACTCCTCGGCTTACCTTCGGGCCCGAGCTAACGTGAATGTTTGTGTTATACAAATGCATGCTTGTCTGCTAGTATGTTGCCTTGTTCTCATACAAACCCCGGGAGACTACTAAGTAGTCGTTCCGTGCATGATTGGACCTGCAAGTATCCGGGACCGTTAGGTCACCAAAGGCAGCCCCGAACCAGGGGAATGCATCAAGGCAAGTCATTAACTGAACAAAGAATCAAGATTCAAGTATCTCGTGTACTCGTATTCTAGTGCACTTGTGTTCTAGTGCACTCGTGTTCTCGTGTATCTCGTGATAATTGGAAGACCAATAATTGCATGTTTTGGACAACTCAAAAATGATGTAATGTTCTACGGACGGTCACCGAGGCACTGGGGCCGATCCAATCCGGATGGAACTCGTGTGTAGTCATCGTGTACGGGACAGGATAGCTTGCAGCGCATCGTGTACTCTCGTAGAATGCTATCCTTGTCCTAGACTATGTCCTTTATGGCTATGCCAGCGACTCGTGTTCATATAGATAAGTCATCCTCGCTTAGCGGCTATCCGCGTGCGAGTCATTATATCGCTTTAATGAACAACTGAACACCTGAACGATCTTGATATAACGACTCTCCTGTTTGCATATGCTATTGCCTTGGTTTTCATTATGAATGCCCCTGAATGTTTATACTTGCCCGTGCTTGAATTTACAATGTTTTGCCTTGGACATGGAAGGCCAAATGGTAAGTTGGTAAGTCTCGTCGAGTTTTCTCTCATGTCGCACGGCGCACTGCCACACGAGTTAGGCTATTCAATCTTTGCATGAAACTGATCCTAAGGCAACTAGAAAGACAACTTAATAGTTGGTGCACGGAACCTATGTTACATGTTTGGATTTGTCGAACGGGCGAGTAGCTTCCCCACCAGTGCATTCAATGTACTGATAATCCACCAGATTGTATGCAGGGTGCGGGAGAACCTCGTTCGGTGCGGATGCCTCCGTGTGTGCTAAGGCCAGGAGTTTCCTCTGAAGCCTTGAAGCACTGCATCCGAAACTGAAGCACATATACAAGACATAATGTTGTGAACATCGCATGATCATCGCCTGTACAATCATTCCATAATTGTAGCCACTTGGCACGCTTTTACTGTTTCAGAGAGAGAGGCTTGAGCGACTTGTAATCTCGGCTATACGCCGCCTGTTGTCACGTCCCGATCTCCCGCAGGCAAATCGGCCATTCCCGCTAGGCGGGAATCACCCTCGCCAGCGCTCCCGCGGAACGATCGCTTAACCCATCCGGGCGTGATGCCGCACGAGCGTGATCCATGTCCGTGCAAAGCCATGGTTCATTGGCTGGCGGCAAGAGTTCTAAGCCATAGAGTCGCACAGATTGTCCGAGTGCAGCGGAGTCATGAACGCATATGCGATCGATAACAGGTTCACTGAGTCGAAAATATAGCGGAAGCATTGAAACAAGGTAAAGTAATCTCTTTATTGATATGAACAAGTGTTACAGGCGGCATATAGCCGAGATTACAAGTCGCTCAAGCCTCTCTCTGAAACAGTAAAAGCGTGCCAAGTGGCTACAACTGTGGAATGATTGTACAGGCAATGGTCAGGCGATGTTCACAACTTATGTCTTGTATATGTGCTTCAATCCCGGATGCACCGTTGCTTCGGAGTGATCTCCACGCCTTAGCACGTACGAAGGAGGCGTCCGCACCGAACGAGGTTCTTCCGCACCCTGCATACAAACTGGTGGATTATCAGTACATTGAATGCACTGGTGGGGAAGCTACTCGCCCGCTCGACAAATCCAAACACGTAATACAGGTTCCGTGCACAACTATTAAGTTGTCTTTCTAGTTGCCTTAGGATCAGTTTCATGCAAACATTGAATAGCCTATCGTGTCGGGCAGTGCGCCGTGCGATGTTAGAGGAAACACGGCGGGACTTACCAACTTACTATCTCCTTCCCTGTCCAAGGCAAACATTATGGAAACATCGTTAATTCAAGCACGGACAAGTATAACATTCAGGAGGCATAGCATATGCAAACAGGAGGGTCATTTAACATGATCGTTCAGGTGTTTAGTTGTTCATTTATACGATGCAGTGACTCGCACGCGGATAGCCGCTAAGCGAGGATGACTTATCTATATGAACACGGTCGCTGGCAAAGCCATTATGGACGTAGCCGGGGACAAGGATAGCTTGCTACAAGAGTACACGATGAGCTGCAAGCTACCCAGTCCCGAACACGAAGACTACACACGAGTTTCATCCGGATCGGATCGGCCCCGATGCCCCGGTGACCGTTCGTGGAACAATACCTCGGGTCCGAGTTGTCCGCGATATACCAGACATTGGGTCATTCCAATTATCACGAGATACACGAGAACACGAGAACACGCGTGCACTTTGAACAAGAGAACACGAGAACACGAGTGCACGGGAACACGAGTACACGAGTACACGGGATACTTGAATCATGATTCTGTACAGTGAATATCTTGCCTTGATGTATTCCCCTGGTTCGGGGCTGCCTGGTGACCTAACGGTCCTGGATACTTGCAGGGTCAATCATACACGGAATGACTACTGAGTAGTCTTCCGGAGTTGGATGAAAATACGGCAACATTCAAGCAGACAAGCATGCGTTTTTAGGTACATAAGCAGGCACGTTGCTCGGACCCGAAGGTAAGCCGAGAATTGAAACCGTTAAGGGACTTAGCATGCGAGGGTCTGAATATAAGCAGTATTTCAATTTCCATGTTCTAGCAAGCAATACAAGTTGGGATTATTCCCTTAGCTAGGTGCGTTGGATTTATTAGCATGCAGGGGGTGAATCACCTAGCGACTAGCATAAATATTCCAGATTTTATGTGTGCTGGCTAAGCAAAGACAAGTTCACCGTAGCCACCCACCTTAGCGATGATTCGCCTCGGTAGAGCGATACGACTGAGCGAGCCTCTGAAAGTCCAAGCCGGATTCCTCTAGGGACAAGTCTGGATATCCTTTGCTTCTCTTTTTGAGGCAAAGCGGGTCGGGACAGCTGCACGATTTCCGATTGAGACGGCAGTCCGCTTGAGCGGAACGGAGTGTTACATCCTACCCAACTCAGAAAAAGTCTCGTCCTCGAGACTTACTAAGGACAAGCTGTAATCTAGGGTTGAGGCAATCCTAGATAAGTCGTTGCACTTGTTCATTTGGATTTTCACTTGCACAAGCTTCGAAATCAGCATATCGCTTAGACTGGATCGTGCGCACTTTCGAAGTGTACTTCTAGCGTGAACACGTCAACCAGCTTAGTGATAGCGAAGTCTCAGCACTCGAGTTTCACCTTTTTCTAAGTCTTGGATGGTGCACTAGTTCAAGGCGTCCCTCGAATAGATGCATTCAACCAAACTTAGAGTTAGTGAAAATCGGACAAGCTACTAGCGATACTCTCAAGGGTTCGTACAGGTTGGCACAAAGGCCACTCGCAGCATACAACCAGACAAGCAATCATATCAATCAAAACGTATTTTGAAAGTATTTAGACTTATTGTTGGAACATCCTATCGAGGCATTGAGAGAGAGCGTGCACATAACCCACGAACGAGCTTTCGAAACAGAGATGTCGAATCGAAGTCCAAAGGCGTAGAAGCCAGGCTCTGATACCAACATGTCACGCACCGATCTCCCGCAGGCAAATCGGCCGTTCCCGCTAGGCGGGAATCACCCTCGCCAGCGCTCCCGCGAAACGATCGCTTAACCCATCCGGGCGTGATGCCGCACGAGCGTGATCCACGCCCGTGCAAGGCCATGGTTCATTGGCTAGCGGCAAGAGTTCTAAGCCATAGAGTCGCACAGATTGTCCGAGTACAGCAGAGTCATGAACGCATAGGCGATCGATAACAGGTTCACTGAGTCGAAAATATAGCGGAAGCATTGAAACAAGGTAAAGTAATCTCTTTATTGATATGAACAAGTGTTACAGGCGGCGTATAGCCGAGATTGCAAGTCGCTCAAGCCTCTCTCTGAAATAGTAAAAGTGTGCCAAGTGGCTACAACTGTGGAATAATTGTACAGGTGATGGTCAGGCGATGTTCACAACTTATGTCTTGTATATGTGCTTCAGTCCCGGATGCACCGTTGCTTCGGAGTGATCTCCACGCCTTAGCACGTACGAAAGAGGCGTCCGCACCGAACGAGGTTCTTCCGTACCCTGCATACAAACTGGTGGATTATCAGTACATTGAATGCACTGGTGGGGAAGCTACTCGCCCGCTCGACAAATCCAAACACGTAATACAGGTTCCGTGCACAACTATTAAGTTGTCTTTCTAGTTGCCTTAGGATCAGTTTCATGCAAACATTGAATAGCCTATCGTGTCGGGCAGTGCGCCGTGCGATGTTAGAGAAAACACGGCGGGACTTACCAACTTACTATCTCCTTCCCTGTCCAAGGCAAACATTATGGCAAACATCGTTAATTCAAGCACGGACAAGTATAACATTCAGGAGGCATAGCATATGCAAACAGGAGGGTCGTTTAACATGATCGTTCAGGTGTTTAGTTGTTCATTTATACGATGCAGTGACTCGCACGCGGATAGCCGCTAAGCGAGGATGACTTATCTATATGAACACGGTCGCTGGCAAAGCCATTATGGACGTAGCCGGGGACAAGGATAGCTTGCTACAAGAGTACACGATGAGCTGCAAGCTACCCAGTCCCGAACACGAAGACTACACACGAGTTCCATCCGGATCGGATCGGCTCCGGTGCCCCGGTGACCGTCCGTGGAACAATACCTCGGGTCCGAGTTGTCCGCGACATACCAGATATTGGGTCATTCCAATTATCACGAGATACACGAGAACACGAGAACACGCGTGCACTTTGAACAAGAGAACACGAGAACACGAGTGCACAGGAACACGAGTACACGAGTACACGGGATACTTGAATCATGATTCTGTACAGTGAATATCTTGCCTTGATGTATTCCCCTGGTTCGGGGCTGCCTGGTGACCTAACGGTCCTGGATACTTGCAGGGTCAATCATACACGGAATGACTACTGAGTAGTCTTCCGGAGTTGGATGAAAATACGGCAACATTCAAGCAGACAAGCATGCGTTTTTAGGTACATAAGCAGGCACGTTGCTCGGACCCGAAGGTAAGCCGAGAATTGAAACCGTTAAGGGACTTAGCATGCGAGGGTCTGAATATAAGCAGTATTTCAATTTCCATGTTCTAGCAAGCAATACAAGTTGGGATTATTCCCTTAGCTAGGTGCGTTGGATTTATTAGCATGCAGGGGGTGAATCACCTAGCGACTAGCATAAATATTCCAGATTTTATGTGTGCTGGCTAAGCAAAGACAAGTTCACCGTAGCCATCCACCTTAGCGATGATTCGCCTCGGTAGAGCGATACGACTGAGCGAGCCTCTGAAAGTCCAAGCCGGATTCCTGTAGGGACAAGTCTGGATATTCTTTGCTTCTCTTTTTGAGGCAAAGCGGGTCGGGACAGCTGCACGATTGCCGATTGAGATGGCAGTCCGCTTGAGCGGAACGGAGTGTTACACCTGTAACACTTGTTTATATCAATAAAGAGTTGCTTTACTTCAACTTGTGTTATTCTATGCTTCCGCTATATTGTCGACCCAGTTAACCTGTTATCAATCGCTTACGCGTCTATGATTCCGCTGCACTCGGACAATCTGTGCGACTCTGTGGCTTAGAACTCTTACCGCCAGCCAATGAACCACGGCCTTGCACGGGCGTGGCTTACGCTCGTGCTGCATCATGCCCGGATGGGTCAAGCGATCGTTCTGCGGGAGCGCTGGGGCGGTGATTCTCGCCTAGCGGGAACGGCCGATTTAGCCTGTGGGAGATCGGGGCGTGACAATAACAGTACAATTGGCTTGTCTTGTCTGCTTGCTTAATATCGAACATGAACTCTGTTTCAAAAGATGTTTTCATAAATAAAGTAATATGACTCCGTTCTTATGCTGCATGTAATAAACATAGGTAAAACTAGAAAGATCACTAGTAGTATAATATTTTATAACATGATTACTTAATGTTGATTTTAGGGATTGTTTTGCTTCTATTCAGTTGTTTATACTCACCAGTACTTATAAAAGTGCTGTCCCACCAACAGTTTACTTGCTTGCATGTACTGGATCGTCCGAGGGAGCGATAGGCGTGCCTCATCCCCAAGACCTGAAATTCTGGTTTGATTGCCTCGAGTTGCTATCGTATAAAGGGGCATAATATATGGAACGATGCCTTTGAAAACAGAGAACCCAATCCCTCGATTTGCCCCGAATACTCATATGCATAAATTATATTACAACAATGTCCCTCCGCTGCTTACTCGATTAATGCGATGATAGCCAAACTTAAACGATGTTGCCTTGTGCGGACGCAACCCCAGGCTCGCACGATATCACGTCCCGGTATCAAATGGCCATACGTGCCTTGCGGGAGCGCCAAGGCGTGGTGATTCACGTCCGGTCCAGGCGGGGGTGTCACGACCCAATTCCGTAGAATCACTTGAGGCGTCCCCCGAATCGTGACCGCCGTGCGGGCCTGGAGTTGCGCCCGCACAAGGCTTTAATGATTTGCATAGCAAGCACATATTCAGAGTACGCAGATAAATTGAAACACAGATTTGAAACATAGAAAATTTCTCTTTATTGATAATGAACATCTATTACAAACTCCTGAACGAGTCAGCTAATATGCCGAACGGCTTACAAAAGGGTTGACTCAAAATGAGATAGCAGTCCTGTACATTACATCCTTTTATAAACTCAAAATAATAAAGACCTCCAGGCTGGAGGATAGCTTTGCCACGGAGCTGCATTTGTGTATGAAGAGTTGCAGCTTCTGGCTTCAAAAGGTTTCGAGGCGCGGTGAAGATGCGCCAACAGCTTGGACTGGATCGGGTAGACGACTTCGGCTCCTCACTCGGTTTGTCTTGGTGCGGAGAACCTGTTTCAACGAGGGTCAGCATATCGAAATATGCTGGTGAAGGCGAGCTAGCCTGACTATACCAATCAACACGTTGTTTAGTGAAGCATGCATATTTGTGGGTTTCTATCTTGCCTTAGTTCATTTACAAGTAAGCAGCATATTGAATTTACTGAAATGAACGTGCCACCGTTAGGTGGATTTTACCTGCCGTCTGAATTACCTGCACAATACTTACCATGCCTTCCCTGCCATGAAGACACAAGTTAGTATGCAACAGGTTTAAATATACAGATGATCACTGGCATAATACCACGAAGGACGATTTATAGTCTCAAGACGGACGGATGTGCAACGCGGGTGCGAGCCCCCGCTGCACGCCTCATTTCCGACGATACAGACGACTATACAAACGTTCCGTCCGGATCGGATCTGTCCCAGTGCCCCGGCGACCGTCCGCAGGAGCCAGATTTCCTTGTGCACAAGTTGTCCGTGATCGCACGTTATATTAACTGATTTATAGCAGATTATACTGTTGAGGCAACACGAATACAGACAAGCAGAATTTCATATTGCAGAGCCTCACTGAATAATTAAGCACAATACAGGGTGTGTGTCATACTTAGCACGGTTCATAGAACATTTGTAAACGAACTAGCATACAGGATGATAACCGTTCATAAGTTTGTTGACAAGCATAATAACCAAGTTATTCTCTTTTATCTTGGTTTCTTTTATTATTACTTGGTATCGTTTGATCGGGGCAAAGGAGTGAAGCTTGGAAGCAGGGCTAGCTAATCGGGTTGGTAGCCACTCACTTAGATTTTTGGAAAGAAGAAGGAAAGAGGCGCTTCACGACTCCGCTCGCAAGCCACCTACTGCTCGTTCACCTGCACACGAACAGCTCGATTAATCCTTCTTCCTCTCTTTCCAATCTCGGAATAGAAGTGCAAGTCAATGAACGAAAACAATGAAAACCATCGAAACCGTTCAAGAAAAACAAGCAAGTCCCAAAACTAACTCAAAGCACGAAAGCAACAAGCGACATCGAAAACCGAGGCAATAAAAGATAGCAGCGGAGGGGTCCCTCCTGACTCTGCCGCTAAGCCAATCCTTGGGGCACAGTCCACTGAATATGGGAATCGATTCCGAAGAAACAAATCCATAACGAGGACGAGTTCTTAATTCAATCTATCCCGATCGAACGATACCGTCTTGTGTTTCTTAGCCGCGCTCTCCGCACCGGGAGAACGGGGCGCTACATCCTACCCAACTAATTGGAAGTTTCGTCCCGAAACTTAAGAATAGGACCTACCGTTAGGGATTATTCTGTTGGGGCAGAAGCTTAGAGGGGAGTGGACAATCCCGAGATACGTGGTCCTTTGTACCACAGTTGAAGCATAGACCCTTGCGGCGATAACAATTGTCAGTGGTGTGCCCCGACTTCTTGCAGTATTCACAGAATGGTCTCGGGTTTCCCCTTTGGGGACCGCCGTGGTTAGGGCGCTTTGTAGCGGTGTTTCCTCTATCGTTGCCTTGGCGTTTGTGATTGTAGGTATGCACAGCGCCAGTGGAAACGTGAGGATACTGCGGTTCGAGGGATAGGGCGTGATTCATGACTTCACGCATTGTTCCGTACTGATTATTGACTACGTGCGAATGGATGGCAGGGCGTAGACCACCTTCAAACCTTCTAGCTCGACTCGCTACATCAGGTAAATAGGCCCTAGCAAATTTGGAGAGTCGGTTGAATTCGGCGGAGTACTCTTTAACTGTCATCCTGCCTTGCCTCAGTTGCACGAAGTCATTTTCCATTTGACGTTGTACTGGAGGCGGTATAAACTCCTCTTCGAACGCGGCACGAAAGGTCGTCCACGAGATCGCCTCCTCTCCGTGATCAAATTGGAGAGATCGTCGATGCACGTCCCACCAATCGTGTGCGTTGAGGCGGAGCTGTAGTTACGCGCAGGCGACGCGCTTATCTTCGGGGACCTCTAGCAGAGTGAAGTAATCTTCGAGCTCGGCTAGCCAATCTAGAGCCACCACTGGGTCCTCAGTCCCGTTGAATGGGGTGTTGCAGACTTTCTTGAAGTGTCCCAAGTTGAAGGCAGTCACGTCCCTCAGCCTTGGAATTTGTGGCGTCTCTACTTCAAGCACGGGCTGTTCTACCGGAGTTGTTGCTGTTGCGGCGGAATGGTTGGCAGCCAAAGTCTGAACGATCTGTTGCAGGGCATCTACCTGCTTTTGTTGGACTGAGAATCGGGTCTCTAGATTACTCTCGAGCTTGGCTTGGCGAGCATCGTCTCGTTGTCGTTGCGATTCTAACATTTGCATTACCCGCTCAAGCGGGTTGACTTGAGACATGCCTCGTTGGCTCCGAGAGCTTCCCGAAGTACCCGAACTGCTTTCTTGTATTTCGTTCAGTGGTTGCGCTGCAGATTGCGCTGGATCCATTCCTTCAAAAGAAGGTAAATTACATTAGGATCATAATATATTATGGACTTATTGCATGAACGTATCTCATTTTGGCCTAGCGAGTTCAAGAGTTCGCACAGAAATTTTGATCGTTAAAGGAACTTTTCCAGCACGAAGTCTAAGGAACTTTGAATCTGTGCTCTGATACCACTATGTCACGACCCAATTTCGTAGAATCACTTGAGGCATCCCCCGAATCGTAACCGCCGTGCGGGCCTGGAGTTGCGCCCGCACAAGGCTTTAATGATTTGCATAGCAAGCACATATTCAGAGTACGCAGATAAATTGAAACACAGATTTGAAACATAGAAAAGTTCTCTTTATTGATAATGAACATCTATTACAAACTCCTGAACGAGTCAGCTAATATGCCTAACGGCTTACAAAAGGGTTGACTCAAAATGAGATAGCAGTCCTGTACATTATATCCTTTTATAAACTCAAAACGATAAAGACCTCCAGGCTGGAGGATAGCTTTGCCACGGAGCTGCATTTATGTATGAAGAGTTGCAGCTTCTGGCTTCAAAAGGTTTCGAGGTGCGGTGAAGATGCGCCAACAGCTTGGACTGGATAGGGTAGACGACTTCGGCTCCTCGCTCGGTTTGCCTTGGTGCGGAGAACCTGTTTCAACGAGGGTCAGCATATCGAAATATGCTGGTGAAGGCGAGCTAGCCTGACTATACCAATCAATACGTTGTTTAGTGAAACATGCATATTTGTGGGTTTCTATCTTGCCTTAGTTCATTTACAAGTAAGCAGCATATTGAATTTACTGAAATGAACGTGCCACCGTTAGGTGGATTTTACCTGCCGTCTGAATTACCTGCACAATACTTACCATGCCTTCCCTGCCATGAAGACACAAGTTAGTATGCAACAGGTTTAAATATACAGATGATCACTGGCATAATACCACGAAGGACGATTTATAGTCTCAAGACGGACGGATGTGCAACGCGGGTGCGAGCCCCCGCTGCACGCCTCATTTCCGACGATACAGACGACTATACAGACGTTCCGTCCGGATCGGATCGGTCCCAGTTCCCCGGCGACCGTCCGCAGGAACCAGATTTCCTTGTGCACAAGTTGTCCGTGATCGCACGTTATATTAACTGATTTATAGCAGATTATACTGTTGAGGCAACACGAATACAGACAAGCAAAATTTCATATTACAGAGCCTCACTGAATAATTAAGCATAATACAGGGTGTGTGTCATACTTAGCACGGTTCATAGAACATTTGTAAACGAACTAGCATACAGGATGATAACCATTCATAAGTTTGTTGACAAGCATAATAACCAAGTTATTCTCTTTTATCTTGGTTTCTTTTATTATTACTTGGTATCGTTTGATCGGGGCAAAGGAGTGAAGCTTGGAAGCAGGGCTAGCTAATCGGGTTGGTAGCCACTCACTTAGATTTTTGGAAAGAAGAAGGAAAGAGGCGCTTCACGACTCCGCTCGCAAGCCACCTACTGCTCGTTCACCTGCACACGAACAGCTCGATTAATCCTTCTTCCTCTCTTTCCAATCTCGGAATAGAAGTGCAAGTCAATGAACGAAAATAATGAAAACCATCGAAACCGTTCAAGGAAAACAAGCAAGTTCCAAAACCAACTCAAAGCACGAAAGCAACAAGCGACATCGAAAACCGAGGCAATAAAAGATAGCAGCGGAGGGGTCCCTCCTGACTCTGCCGCTAAGCCAATCATTGGGGCGCAGTCCACTGAATATGGGAATCGATTCCGAAGAAACAAATCCATAACGAGGACGAGTTCTTAATTCAATCTATCCCGATCAAACGATACCGTCTTGTGTTTCTTAGCCGCGCTCTCCGCACCGGGAGAACGGGGCGCTACAGGGGGAACGGTGGTCGGGCGGCCCTCGGGGCCGGGGCATGACAACATTCATCTCTTAAGTGTTGAGTTTATTTTTTTACATGAATCCAACGTTCAACGTAAACACAAACTTCTAAAAAAATTAGTACCATCATGCTTTTCTTTTTGCTTAGCATTATTGAACCTGCACTAAAACAAGATTTCTATCATACCGTGGACACTGGGCCATTGAAGATCACGTGCTAAAGATAAAAGTATAAGATAATTTTTTTCGTTTATTTTTACCATTCTATAATTGAAAAATATGAGTTGTATAAAATTTTTTGCTTAGCATTATTGAACCTGCACTAAAACAAGATTCATAATTTTCATTATTAAAATTTAAATACAACGACATTTCATGAGTTGTATGAAATTTTTTGTTTTCCAGTATACTCTTATCATGAGTTAACTTAGACATCAAATCATACCTACAACCACCTTGAGTGGTTGTCCAAGTCGGTTAGATAATTTTTTTTTACATATAAAGTAATTAGAATATCTAAATTTTCTTTAATTTATAATTTTAAGCTACTTACCTCAACGTTAACACAATCATAATAATCGTCTAACAATATAAATACATCATATATTTTGTTTTTGGATAAAAAATTCTAGTCAAACAATATAAAAGTGATATTTAACACCAATATTTTAGAAATTTTATTTATATTTTAAAAATAACATAATCAAAACCATGAGCATTTACAACCGCCCATGGACTATGTCTGACCGGGGTCACCAACCGGGTCCCTTGCAAAAAAATTAGTTCGGTTCATTGATCGGATTGGGTTATCGGACCCCAAATCCAAACCCAGTCTGAACCCGGATCTCTTATGGGTTGGACTGGGTTGACCCGTTGACCAGACTCGAACCGGCCAAGACCGGGTTTGATCGAACCGGGTCCAGGCCAGGTTTTGGGCCGGCTGTCCATTTAACACCTTGATTAACTAGTAGTCCAAACTAGCCTAGAGATAACCAAGGATCACTGACCCGGCCTACATTCCTTTAGATAATTTATAAGGGCACTACACTTATTACTTGGGGCTAGTCCAATGTAATTTTTCCCAAAATTACAAGTTTGCCACCAAAATTCACTCGGGACTGTTATAATCAGGATTGTCAAAATTTTGATTATCACGCCACAGTCCCAAAATATCGAGGGACTAGACACGTGTCAATGGCCAACAGCACACACTGATGGACAAACCCAATTTAATGGACCCATCAGGATGTACTTAAGCTGTAGTACAATAATAAAGGTTTAATATACTAATCTCATCCACAGAAATGAATACATCAATATCAGAAACATAGTGCAATATCAAATCTTAATAAACATAACTCGGGGAACAACCCGATAATGAGTCTGATACAATAGTCAAGAAATAAGATAACAACTACAAATACTGAGTATGGATAAAGCATATACTCAGAAGATATCCTCGGTGATCACTCGTCTACTGGATCTGGTACTGCTCCAGTGCCTGCTCCTGCTAATGCTCATGTTCCGTATACCTCGGGGTAGATCTCGTCTGCTATACCTGGGAACATAATCCGGATCCAGGTCCTCAGGGGACATAGCAAGGTACAAAATAACTCAAGCCATAAATAATGCAGTGCAGCAATAATGAATCAAAAGGGTAAACTATATAAGCAACTAAGTGATATGCAAGATGAGAGCATCACTAGAACTCAGGCTGAGACCACTACAAGCTCGGTGTCTGGGAGCCGGTAGCAGAGATATCATGCAGTTGTCTAGCTCGGAGTGAGACTACGATGCCGTCATAATATAATCAACCTGTAGCCTGTGTCTCTCTCCACCCAATGTAATCACACGTCTCATGTCCACGACGTCTCATGTCCATGTCACGCAAGATCATATCTAATGCAGCAAGTCATAATAAGATCTAAGCATGCAATATCTATGTCATGAATCATGTAACCTATACAGAATCACCATGAATATCTCAGGAATATTCTGTCTCATAAATAGTGCCAGGTGTCCTGAGGTATGTCGTACTCGATAATGTAAGCAAGAGAATACATAGGGTCTCGATATCCATGTCTAGATGATATTACACAACTCTGCGTGCAGTGTTGACACCCGAATATTATTCGGACGCTAAGTAATGTCACACGGTCCTAGGTTAAGCATGTACAACATATGAATAAATCAAGACAACAATATGAAGTCGGTACTGTAAGTTTTGGCAAGGTACACTTGCCTGGTGTTTAGTTTCCAACCGTGGCTCTGGTATTCATAAAATCTCCAGAAACGTCTCCGGATGCTGAAACAAACATTACCATCATGCTCAGAAGATATCAAATAGCTAGAATTGCCAGTTCTTGAGTCCAATTTGGACATAGGGGCAAAAGTGACAGTTTCTGGTCAAAGCGGGGTCCACATGTGGCCCGCTTCGCACCGAAAAATATGTCGGAGACAAAGTTCCACGATACGCGATTTTGTCAATGCTCTCAAAATAGAACCAAACTTGGGTCACAGGACCAGCGTATTTCTACGAGTCCGATGGTGCAAGTTTTGTTTCGATCCGATGTGTGTACACGAAGTTACAACGAGTTCTAGAACGGGGCCGATACGGGGTGTTGTTGACGGATACGCGTTGATTACGGTGTGCACGCGCATCCAAATCAACTTTTGCAAAATCCTACACGTCCATATTAACGGCGCGTACCTTTCGGTGAAGTCCGCACGCGACCAAGTCGTCCCGTTTGGCGGGGCGCACTCAGTTCCGGGGAAAAACAGGGCATTATTTTTCCTGATTTTGGGTCGCAGTTTGCGATCGCCACAGGACGCGACACACCGAGCGAGTTATACGGGTATCGAGAGGGTCACACAGAGTTCATGTCACAATAGACTGAACGGGAAATAGGGCAGCGAGGAGAGAGAAACAGCTACCTTAACAGGGCTCCGCAGAGGGCGAAAAATTACGATTCCGCGAGGCGGCTAAGTCGTCCCGTTTGGCGGGGCGTACTCAGTTCCGAGGGAAAACAGGGCAAATATTTTTCTATTTTTGGATTGCAGTTCACGATCACCACAGGACGCGACACACCGAGCGGGTTGCACGGGTATCGAGAGGGTCACGTAGGGTTCACGTCACAACAGACGGAACGGGAAACGGGGCAGCGAGGAGAGAGAAAATGCTACCTGAACAGGGCTACGCAGAACCGAAGATTTCTCGTGTCCATGAGGTGACATGACACACCATGACACAGTGTTAGGGTTAGGGTTTCGTCGGACTCACCGGAGCTGCTGCGGCTAGGGCACGGCTGCGCTCGTCGGAGGCGGTGCTGGGTCGAGGCGACCGGGGACGCGGCGGAGGTCGTCGGGTACGGCTGGGACTGCTCGGCCGAGCTCTGGCGGGTTCGAGGGTCATCGACGGCAGAGTTCTGGGCGGAGCTCGGGGTTCTGCGGCGAGGGACAAGGCAGAGGGGGAGACGCCGGGGCTCGTAGGCGGCGGGGCTAGGGTTAGGGTTTCGGCCACTGACGGCCGGGGGACGACGGAGGTGGCATCGTCGGAGGCGTCGCCGAAGGCGACGGAGCACTGGGAGGCTGAGGCGTCGCCGGAGGAGGGCTCTGGCGGTCGGAGGCGGCTGCTACTGCTGCTGCTGGTGGCGGCCGGAGGAGGCGGAGGCGACGGTAGCGTAGGCCGGGGCCGGTGGCAGCGGCGAGGGCGAGGGCAGTGGCGAGGGGAGAGGGCGGTGGCGCTGCTGGAGGGGGTTCTGGTGGCGGAGGCGGTGATCAGGGGGGTTAAATAGGGCGGAGAGGAAGAGGGGAGCGGGGCCGAGCGAGGCGGAGCAGAGGGGGGTCGTGGGCCGGACGACGCGAGCGGGGCGGGGACGTGACCGGGCGACGCTGGCGGGGCGGAGACTGTAACACCCCGTTCCGCTCAAGCAGACTGCCGTTTCAAACGATAATAGTGCAGCTGTCCCGACCCGCCTTGCCTCAAACGAGAAGCAAAGGATATCCAGAGTTGTCCCTACAGAAATCCGGCTTAGGCTTTCAGAGGCTCGCTCGGCGTATCGCTCTACCGAGGCGAATCATCGCTGAGGTGGGTGGCTACGGTGAACTTGTCTTTGCTTAGCCAGCACACATAAAATCTGGATTGATACATGCTAGTCGCTAGGTGAATCACCCCTGCATGCTAATAAATCTAACGCACCTAGCTAAGAGAATAATCCCAACTTGTATTGCTTGCTAGAACATGGAAATGAAATACTGCTTATATACAGACCCTCGCATGCTAAGTCCCTTAACGGTTTCATCTCTCGGCTTACCTTCGGGTCCGAGCAAACGTGCCTGTTTATGTTTCTTAGAAACGCATGCTTGTCTGCTTGAATGTTACCGTATTTTCATCCAAACCCGGGAGACTACTACGTAGTCGTTCTATGCCTGAATGAACCTGTAAGTATCCGGGACCGTTAGGTCACCAAGGCATATTCCCGAACCAGGGGAATGCATTAAGCAAGAATGAATACTGAACGTGAATCACACTTGAATGATAATCATGCTAAGTATGCATCTGAACGAGGATCGTGTTATGTACTGATGGAATCCCAGCTCGTGGAGCAATATGCTCGTTCAGATTTAAGTTTAAGTTTCATGATTATCATGTCAAGCTATAGAATATGGATAGACCCTGACCTGCATTATCGCGGACAACTTGTGTGCACAAGGTATGTTATGTTGAGTTCCGCGGACGGTCACCGGGGCACTGGGACCGATCCGATCCGAACGGAACGTATGTATAGTCGTATGTTACCCGGCAAGTATTATGCGACGGGGCTCGCCACCCGCGTTGTACGTTACTTCACCCTGAGACTAAACTGTTCTTTATGGCTATGCCAGCGACATTATGTTCATATAGATAAGTCATCCTCGCTTAGCGGCTATCCGCGTGCGAGTCACTGCATCGCATTAATGAACAACTGAACACCTGAACGATCATGTTAAAATGACCCTCGTGTTTGCATATGCTATGCCTCCTGATTGTTATACTTGCCCGTGCTTGAATTAAAAATATTTGTCTCAATGTTTGCCTTGGACAGGGAAGGAGATGGTAAGTTGGTAAGTCTCACCGTGTTTCCTCTCATGTTGCACGGCGCACTGCCCGACACGTTAGGCTATTCAATATTTGCATGAAACTGATCCTAAGGCAACTAGAAAGACAACTTAATAGTTGAGCACGGAACCTGTATTGCGTGTTTGGATTTGTCGAGCGGGCGAGTAGCTTCCCCACCAATGTATTCAATGTACTGATAATCCACCAGTTTGTATGCAGGGTGCGGGAGAACCTCGTTCGGTGCGGATGCCTCTTTCGTACGTGCTAAGGCCAGGAGATCCCTCTGAAGCCTTGCAACGGTGCATCCGGGACTGAAGCACATATACAAGACATAATGTTGGAGCGTCGCCTGAACATCGCCTGTACAATCATTCCACAATTGTAGCCACTTGGCACGCTTTATGTTTCAGAGAGAGAGGCTTGAGCGACTTGTAATCTCGGCTATACGCCGCCTGTAACACTTGTTTATATAAATAAAAAGAGCTTGCTTTACTTCAACTTGTGTTTCAATGCTTCCACTATATTGTCGACTCAGTGAACCTGTTACCAAATCGCTATGCGTTCATGACTCCGCTGCATTCGGACAATCTGTGCGACTCTGTGGCTTAGAACTCTTGCCGCCAGCCAATGAACCATGGCATTGCACGGGCGTGGATCACGCTCGTGCGGCATCACGCCCTAATGTGTCAAGCGATCGTTCCGCGGGAGCGCTGGCGAGGGTGATTCCCGCCTAGCGGGAACGGCCGAAATAGCCTGCGGGAGATCGGGGCGTGACAGAGACGTAGCCGGGCGAGGCGTGGGGCGGCCGGAAATCGCGGGGAGCGGGGGTTCGTACGAAGAGGGGAAGCGGGTCGGATCCGGGTCAGGTTGGGTAGTGTCACGCCCCAGTCCCAAAATACGTAGGACTAGGAATACGTAACATGACAGCTACGCATTCGACCAGACTCTGGTCCGATTCGAATACGTATAAGCTGTACTAGAAGGGTTACTATCTATAAATATCTATGACTCAATCCACAATGAACAAAATATACAAGAATGAGCTACATGTGCTAAAGTCGGCCGCCAGTAACCCATAAGCTCGAATAGACTCGAGGAAGGAATATGAGTCTATAAAACTAGGCTATATCAACAGATGAATAAACAATATGAATAATAAACAATACTCTGAAAGAAATGATATAAGTACCTGACACCAATTACTGCATGACAAAGCAACACACATCAGCAACTCCAGTCAGGCTCCACAATAGTCTATGCTGCAAAACTGGCAAGGGACCAGGTCCTCAGAGGGACGTAATAAGGTACAAGAAACAACATGCCAAAATAATACAGTAATGAAATGTATCAATAGGGCAAACTATGTAACCATCTAAGTGATATGCAAAATAAGAGCAACATTAGACTCAGGCTGAGACCACTACAAGCTCTGTGTCGGGGAGCCGGTAGCAGTAATATCACTAGTAGAGTGCCTAGCTCTAATATAGAGTCTAAGGCCTCACAATAATATATCACTAGTAGAGTGCCTAGCTCTGATGTAGAGTCTAAGGCCTCACCATAATAAATATATATATAAATCAGCCTGTAGCCTGTGTGTCTCTCCCCACCCAATGTAATCACACGTCTCATGTCCAGGACACGCAAGATCATGACCTCTAACTGTTGCAATAAGTCATAATGTTAGCTAAGCATATGTATAAAGAATATGTCCTGAAACTTGTAGTCCATACAGAATCACCATGAATATCTCAGGAAGATTCTGTCTCATGAATAGTGTCGGGTGTCCTAGGGTATGACGTACTTGATAATGCAAGCACGAGAATGTAAAGGGTCTCGATATCCATGTCTAGGTGACGTTACACAACTCCGCGTACGGCGTTGGCCCGCAAGCCCGATAGTCCCCGCTGAACGTGAATCACCACATTACAGCTCTCCCGCGGGACGATCGTTCTCATCAGAATGTGATATCGTGCAAGCCTAAAGTGCGCTTGCACAAGGCCAAAGCTTTGATACAAGGGCAAGTAAGCTATTCGATACTGAAGCAGCGGCACATAACATTGCAGAAAAGTGAAGAACTCAATGGCATATGAAAACAGGCTCTTTTATTGATAATCGAAAGTGTTACAAGCGGCACATGGCCGAGATTACAATTCGCTCAAGCACTCTCTCTCGATTACAATAACACCGTTCCATACATTATGTCCCTCTATACAAAAGCAGCTCAAAGCAGGCACAAACTCGATGCGGCTCAAAGCATCGACTCCAGATTTTTGGCTCCTTGGGATGAGGCACGACTATCGCTTCCTCAGACGAACGAGCACCTGAGAACAAGCAAATTGTTGGTGGGTCAGCACTTTATACAAGTACTGGTGAGATAAAACAACTGAACAGAAGCTACACCCCCTGAAACCCACACTAAGTAATCATGTGGCAAAATATTGCATTACTAGTGATCTTGCTTGTCACGCCCCAGTCCCAAAATACGTAGGACTAGGACACGTAAGCATGCCAGCCGCCTGTATATATGGCAACTCCAATATATGGAAACCATATATACGAGCGTACGCTGTATAATGAACAATAATTCATAAGTGGTAAAACTAATTACAAGTCACAGGGTAATATCTAAATCTCATCCACAGAAATCAAATATACATGAATAACCAATAACCATGTAACTAGATACCAATAATAAGTATCTAAAGAATGACAGACGGATGGAAACAAATCCACTGCCGAAATAGAATATAAAAGGAACCAGAATACACACCATAAAAGAACATCTGACAGTCACAAGGCTCGAAGAGAAGACCTCCTCGGAATATACGTAACATGTCCGGATCTGCGCTCCTGCGAATACTCATAAACATCTACACCTGGCAAGGGACCAGGTCCTCAGAGGGACATAGCAAAATACAGAAAAATAACATGCCATGTATATAAATACTGAATAAATAAATGGGGTGTGCTAACCATCTAAGTGAATGCAATTTAAAGACCTGGTAGTACGCATGGGAATGTGTAAGCTTGACATATGCTGACGTAATTCACCAATCGTCATGACCGGCTAGTATATGTGTCATATGCCCCCGGACACACGGGTAGCTCTGCAATCGACCATCTCCGAGGAGCATGGTACGAAGGATAAAAGACTCAAGGAGGGGGTGTCCCATACGTCTACTAGTATCTTCCTCGCCCAATATAGATGTACAAGTCGTAAAAATGACGTGGACATCTCCTACTATGATGCAAGTCTCAATAAAATAAATAACTAAGCTACATACTGGTGTGCTGTCGTAGGCACCCAAAAATAAAACCTTTACTCTTGAAATAATATGTAGTAGTGAGAGTAAGGATCGTTCCACGAAGAGTAATTAGTTTGATCTTTATGCTATGTAAAATAAGATTGGGGGAGAGTTTTTATCAAAAGAAAATTAAGAAGAGCTAAAAAATAATTAAAGTATTAAAACAATCAAAGAAATAAATATTGGTCTCAGTCAACATCCACCATTGGAATCTTAAAACTGATCATCGATGCAAGTATATATTAATTCATACTTTGAATATTCATCGTTGGAATTATTTTCCTATCTCCTTCAGCCATAATTAATTAAAAACAAGCGATCTAATTAACCTTAACTACTAAATAACCCCAGACAAGCGCTAAAGGTTTAATCTAGTAGCGTATTAAACTCGATGAGATCGATGAAGCAAAACAACACAAGCACACGCGGTTGCATTTAATTTTGTCAAAAAATTTCCTCCTAAGATCTAATAAAACAAAGCAGTTCATTAAATCTTGGTTGCTTCACAAATTAGAGGGATCGAACAATTACGGATTCGATATCTAATTTAGCATTAGATTGTCATGAATAATAAACTAGTATGCATCCTAGTCATTAAACAAGATAATCATAAAAATATGCATAAGAAAACATTCGATACTTAAAGCACAAATCAAAAATATAAACACAAATTAGATCTCATAAGTTTTTATTCATTCCGAGGCTTCCGTTTCCTTCGACCAACAAGACTTTTAACTCCGCATGTTCAAGAAAACTTCAAAAGAATATTGGAGAAGAGGAAGAAGAGTTGTGGGTTCTTCTCCTTTTTTCTCTTGATCTCTACCCCTTTTATACACTCTAAATAAGTGTTTGAAGATCACAATATCTTCCCAAAAATCCTCTAAGAGTTACAACAATCCAACAATAAAATAAAATCTTTGAATAAGTTGGAAATGGTTATATCAACTCCACTTTTTGTGCACAGCATAGTTGTCTCAACTTCAAGCGTGATTTGGTCCATAATGTAGCCAGAATCTCGGGAAAATCAAAACAGCAAAATTGTGCCTCTATCACTTAGCTTTCCGAATCAATTTGGATCAGCTCAATTGGACTTCGGATGAGCAAGTTATGACCATTTTTCTACAAGGTGTCAGAACTGTCCAGAATTGATAATTAGCTCCATTTTGCTTTTAGTGACTCCAATTGTATCCTAGATCAAAATATAAAAATAATGAGTATCTTTAGACATTAAATGAGCATAAATGAGTATACATTAAGGAATAAAAATATGATATTTTATGTTCTCATCAAATACTCCCACACTTAACCTTTGCTCGTCCTCGGGCAAAACTCTAATTTATTTTTCCAAAAATAAATCAAGGTTGCAATGTCATAAATAAATAATAACCAAGTTCTTCAAAACTCATAACATATCATGAACATATATTCTTAAACAACTTCTAATTACTTAGTAGGTATTTTTTACTTGAAAAATGGAGTAAACTAAATAGGTAGACCCTCACGGGAATAAACACTAAACTCTCATGTGTTTGAAGGTATATATTTCTCTCGAATTCATTCCAAAAGAAATGCTCTACCATAAGCTTGTATATTTTCTTGGTGCGTCTGCCGGGAGCAAAATTTTGGTGTGCTGTCGTAGGCACCCAAAAATAAAACCTTTACTCTTAAAATAATATGTAGTAGTGAGAGTAAGGATCGTTCCCACGAAGAGTAATTAGTTTGATCTTTATGCTATGTAAAATAAGATTGGGGGAGAGTTTTTATCAAAAGAAAATTAAGAAGAGCTAAAAAACAATTAAAGTATTAAAATAATCAAAGAAATAAATATTGGTCTCAGTCAACATCCACCATTGGAATCTTAAAACTGATCATCGATGCAAGTATATATTAATTCATACTTTGAATATTCATCGTTGGAATTATTTTTCTATCTCCTTCAGCCATAATTAATTAAAAACAAGCGATCTAATTAACCTTAACTACTAAATAACCCCAGACAAGCGCTAAAGGTTTAATCTAGTAGCGTATTAAACTCGATGAGATCGATGAAGCAAAACAACACAAGCACACGCGGTTGCATTTAATTTTGTCAAAATTTTTCCTCCTAAGATCTAATAAAACAAAACAGTTCATTAAATCTTGGTTGCTTCACAAATTAGAGGGATCGAACAATTACGGATTCGATATCTAATTTAGCATTAGATTGTCATGAATAATAAACTAGTATGCATCCTAGTCATTAAACAAGATAATCATAAAAATATGCATAAGAAAACATTCGATACTTAAAGCACAAATCAAAAATATAAACACAAATTAGATCTCACAAGTTTTTATTCATTCCGAGGCTTCCGTTTCCTTCGACCAACAAGACTTTTAGCTCCGCATGTTCAAGAAAACTTGAAAAGAATATTGGAGAAGAGGAAGAAGAGTTGTGGGTTCTTCTCCTTTTTTCTCTTGATCTCTACCCATTTTATACACTCTAAATAAGTGTTTGAAGATCACAATATCTTCCAAAAATCCTCTAAGAGTTACAACAACCCAACAATAAAATAAAATCTTTGAATAAGTTGGGAAATGGTTATATCAACTCCACTTTTTGTGCACAGCATAGTTGTCTCAACTTCAAGCGTGATTTGGTCCATGATGTAGCCAGAATCTCGGGAAAATCAAAACAGCAAAATTGTGCCTCTATCACTTAGCTTTCCGAATCAATTTGGATCAGCTCAATTGGACTTCGGATGAGCAAGTTATGACCATTTTTCTACAAGGTGTCAGAACTGTCCAGAATTGATAATTAGCTCCATTTTGCTTTTAGTGACTCCAATTGTATCCTAGATCAAAATATAAAAATAATGAGTATCTTTAGACATTAAATGAGCATAAATGAGTATACATTAAGGAATAAAAATATGATATTTTATGTTCTCATCAAATACCCCCACACTTAACCTTTGCTCGTCCTCGGGCAAAACTCTAATTTATTTTTCCAAAAAGAAATCAAGGTTGCAATGTCATAAATAAATAATAACCAAGTTCTTCAAAACTCATAACATATCATGAACATATATTCTTAAACAACTTCTAATTACTTAGTAGGTATTTTTACTTGAAAAATGGAGTAAACTAAATAGGTAGACCCTCACGGAAATAAACACTAAACTCTCATGTGTTTGAAGGTATATATTTCTCTCGAATTCATTCCAAAAGAAATGCTCTACCATAAGCTTGTATATTTTCTTGGTGCGTCTGCCGGGAGCAAAATTTTGGTGTGCTGTCATAGGCACCCAAAAATAAAACCTTTACTCTTGAAATAATATGTAGTAGTGAGAGTAAGGATCGTTCCCACGAAGAGTAATTAGTTTGATCTTTATGCTATGTAAAATAAGATTGGGGGAGAGTTTTTATCAGAAGAAAATTAAGAAGAGCTAAAAAACAATTAAAGTATTAAAACAATCAAAGAAATAAATGTTGGTCTCAGTCAACATCCACCATTGGAATCTTAAAACTGATCATCGATGCAAGTATATATTAATTCATACTTTGAATATTCATCGTTGGAATTATTTTCCTATCTCCTTCAGCCATAATTAATTAAAAACAAGCGATCTAATTAACCTTAACTACTAAATAACCCCAGACAAGCGCTAAAGGTTTAATCTAGTAGCGTATTAAACTCGATGAGATCGATGAAGCAAAACAACACAAGCACACGCGGTTGCATTTAATTTTGTCAAAAATTTTCCTCCTAAGATCTAATAAAACAAAACAGTTCATTAAATCTTGGTTGCTTCACAAATTAGAGGGATCGAACAATTACGGATTTGATATCTAATTTAGCATTAGATTGTCATGAATAATAAACTAGTATGTATCCTAGTCATTAAACAAGATAATCATAAAAATATGCATAAGAAAACATTCGATACTTAAAGCACAAATCAAAAATATAAACACAAATTAGATCTCACAAGTTTTTATTCATTCCGAGGCTTCCGTTTCCTTCGACCAACAAGACTTTTAGCTCCGCATGTTCAAGAAAACTTCAAAAGAATATTGGAGAAGAGGAAGAAGAGTTGTGGGTTCTTCTCCTTTTTTCTCTTGATCTCTACCCCTTTTATACACTCTAAATAAGTGTTTGAAGATCACAATATCTTCCCAAAAATCCTCTAAGAGTTACAACAACCCAACAATAAAATAAAATCTTTGAATAAGTTGGGAAATGGTTATATCAACTCCACTTTTTGTGCACAGCATAGTTGTCTCAACTTCAAGCGTGATTTGGTCCATGATATAGCCAGAATCTCGGGAAAATCAAAACAGCAAAATTGTGCCTCTATCACTTAGCTTTCCGAATCAATTTGGATCAGCTCAATTGGACTTCGGATGAGCAAGTTATGACCATTTTTCTACAAGGTGTCAGAACTATCCAGAATTGATAATTAGCTCCATTTTGCTTTTAGTGACTCCAATTGTATCCTAGATCAAAATATAAAAATAATGAGTATCTTTAGACATTAAATGAGCATAAATGAGTATACATTAAGGAATAAAAATATAATATTTTATGTTCTCATCAAATACCGTTACACGTGTTGCTCACACTGATGGCCAGTCGCGCATGAGGCACGCATCCCTACATGAACTCACTCTGTGACGTGTAATGATACGTGTCAAGGCCTGGAAAGTTATATCAATAACTTCACAACTTTTAGGTGGGTCTACTAGACACTAGGTCAGACACAAGTCCTAACGTCAACGCATTCGTTGACTGCACCCGAGTTTTCTCGGACGTGCACATTTATATTTAAAATAGAAAAACATGTAACTAACAATAACTGAATTTAAACAGTACAACAAGGCAAGGTATACTTGCCTGGCAAGAGAGCTGTAAATGTAATATCCAGATGTCAAATACCAAGTGTCAGAACTATGGCCTCAGTATGAACGTCTCCGGATGCTAAAATAAATATCACTAACAGTCTCAGAAAATATCAAATAGCTAGAAATGCCTGTCCTTAAGTCCAATTTGGACACAGGGGCAAAAATAACAGTTTTCGGTTAAAGCGGGGTCCACATGTGGGCCACTTTTCACCGAAAAACGTGTCAGGGTCAAAGGTCTCCAAATTCGCCAAACTTAGTGTCAACAAGTCCAGAACGTCGATACGAACCCAACGGAATGTCCAGAACTGGATTCTGATGTGCCGATCACAAAATCGCCCGTCAAGTGGAGCCTGTGGGGCCCACGATACGGAATTTTGTCAACGTTCTCAGAATCGAACCAAACTTGGATCACAGGACCAGCGTATTGCTACGAGTTTGATGGCTTAAATTTTGTTTCGATCCGACATGTGTACACAAAGTTACAGCGTATTCCAGAACAGGCGAATACGGAACGTTGTCGGCGGATACGCGTTGATTCCGGTGTGCACGCACATCCAAATCAACTTCTGCGAAATCCCGCACGTCCGTATCAACAGCGCGCACGTTTCGGTAAAGACCGCGTGCGACCAAGTCGTCCCGTTTGGCGGAGCGTACTCAGTTCCGGGGTGAATCGGGTCATTGTTTTTCCTGTTTTTGGATCGCGTGCCGCGATCGCCACAGGACGCGATGCACCGAGCGGGTTGCACGGGCACCGAGAGGGTCACATAGCCTACGTGTCACAACTGACGAAATTAAAAACGGAATTACGAGGAGATAGAATGGGTTACCTGAACAGGGCTCCGTGGATTTGAAATTCCCGTGTCCGGGAAGAGATTCGGCACGACGCTGATCGTGTCCGGGCTGAGTCCGGGCTCTGAAATGCTGCTGTGTCCGGTTCTGCTCGAGTCGGGGTCATCGCGGGGTGGTCCGGAGCTGCTGCGGCCAGGGCTCCGGGGTCGTCGGCTCGTCGACGGAGGAGCTGGGTCGTCGTGGAGGTCGGTTCCGGTCATGGGGAGGCGGAGGAGTGTCTCGGGTGGGGGGTGGTGGCAGACGATGCGGGTCAGGGGAGCTGGTCGAGGAGTCTCCGGCGAGACTGGACTCCGGCGAGGTCAGCTTGGGGAGAAGGAGGTGAACAGTAGAAGGTCGAGAAGGAGAAGAGGAGGAGGAGGAGAAGATGCTGATGATGGATGGTGGTGGTGGCAGCCGGAGTGGAGGAGGAGGAGCTGGGACTGGGAGAGGGTCGGGTGGCGGAGGGCGGAGCTCGGGGAGGAGGGGAGGTCGGGCCGACGGGTGGCGGAGGGCGGAGTCGTCCAGGGTGGGGAGGAAGGGCGGAGGAGGGGAGATGGCTCGGGGTGGAGGAGAAGAGGAGGAGGGGCTGGGAGAGGGTCGGCTCGCCGCTCCGGCGAGGTCGGGAAGGGGCTCGGGGGGGAAGAACGAGAAGAGGAGGAGGAGATCGGGAAGGAGAAGAGGGGGATGGTGGTGGCGGGCTCAGCGGGGGGGGGGGGGCTTGCCGCGGGGTGGAGGGGTCTGCTCCGGCGGGGGGGGCTCGCCGCTCCGGCGACGGGGGGGGGGGGGAGGGGGTCGGCTGCGGCCGAGCTGAGGTTAGGGATTGGGTTAGGGTTTTTGTTTTTGTTTTTGTTTTTATTTTATTTTTATTTTTCTTTTGTTTTCTTATATAGAAAATTTTATTAATTTAATAAGTAAAATATCTAGAGATATTTTACAAGATATTTTGTAGATATTTTTGGGATATTTTTGGGATATTTTCGGGTGGATCCCGTCTCCAAATGGACGGTGCAGGTTCACCGGCCAGTGAGGGGGTGACACCTCGCACTGTAATTTACAGAAAAGTCCTTAAAATTTCATAAATTGCGCAGAGATCCTATTTTGGGAAATTACGCAATTACGAAATTGTCTGGGAAAAATACCCGATTCCTGAAATTGCTAAAATACACAGAACTGAAGGAAATTGTTGTGTGAGGGTCCTGAGGGGGTGGGGGTGAGTCTGGGCAGGGACTGGGCCTGGTTTTGGGGTGATACGGGCCATCGCATTTATTTAATTAATAAATACTGCGCACGGTGTTCTCTAATTATTTAGAGGCAGGTAGAGACATAATTTTAGTACGGTGTCAATACACTAAATGTAGTATACTTAGTGTAGAAAAGTAACGTATTTTTGTCTGGGCAAACAGGTGCAGGTTGGGCCTCCAATCTTTATTGGAACAGAGATGGGTACAGATCTAGGAATTTAAATACGTACGTTGGTGACGATATTTGTGCGTCTCAAACGAGGCTCAAAGTAAGGCATCTGGGAGTTGCACAAAGTGCAAAAAAATAGACTAACATGTCCAGGACAGGTATGTGAACTTTGTTCGGGGATAACTGTCAAGGTAAAGCTCCAAATAATTCGGTGATGGACAGGTGCACAAGTTAATAGGATACGTAAGCAAAATAAATTAAAATATTACAATAAATCCTAAATTGCTAAAAATAATCCTAAAATACTGGAATCTGGTCGAGGGGGTTTACATTGCTAGTTTTACTTAGGTTCTTTACATGCAGTTTGCTAGCGGAGTCATATTTCTGTGTATTTGGAAACATCTCTTTGAAAAGATAATCAAACAACCAATCAATCGAGGCAACCAATTCAAGCACGAGGCTGTTCTGGTGTGCGCAGCGTGTCCGGTGAACTATATGCAAGGATTCTAGGGACATGCAGCATTTTGGGACCATCAATCAAGCACACAAGTTAACTATCAATCAGAGGTCGGTCCCCGAGTAACTCAGGATCGGTAGCGGTAATCCAGCTAACCAATGACTCATATTCTGATCCTATTAGCAGCTGTGACTCATGGTTGCACATTACTGCCGAAGCAGCCGTAGCCAAGGTTCAGCTCTGCACTAATAGTCATTGTCCGACTGATGCAATGTATGAAGCGCTAACGGGAGGTCTCTACGATGCAGACAAAATGAATAAGCAGGCATAAGCATAAACTCATATTTCTTATCCCATGGCCGAACGGTTATCCCTGCAGCAGACATACAAGTTAGCAACAATTGCATAAACATATATGTTTTACCGTTCTTTAGTTTCCTATCCGTCTCTGCATCAAAAAGTTAGGTATGCAAGAAGGCTAGCCTAGCATGCTCCCTAACGACTTGAATGCAGCTTATCTCCATACACTTCTCTAGTGCAGACTCAACTCTTCTCAACAGAAGCACCGCCTCCCCCTAATAGCCACGCCCCCCCAAGATCCCGAAGGACCGGACCTCAGGGCGCACTATTAGTCTCACCCCATTGCATCACCATCCTCCACCCAATATCCACGCCCCGAGCTCAGGGCGCGTTATTAGACTCCCATATTTCGTTTGTCCTCCATCCACCGCAAGCACCCACATATCACTAGCACATCTCTTTCACGATAGCAACACAACATGACATATCACATTCCTAATAGCTGCACCCCCCCAAGATCCCGAAGGACCGGACGTCAGGCGGGCTACTAGTCTAGCACACATAAGACAAGTATTTACTCTCGCATCGAAACAATCATTTATTCCTTTAAGCTAAAGCATTGAAGACATGCCATATAAACACGATGACAAGCAAGCATATGAACGATCTTTCAATTGAGACTAGCATGGCACGGGTCTATTATCACATCAAGTAAAACATGCAGTTCTATCTTCTTAGCATAGCAATGGTTCTATCTCATTTTAGACAAGCATATATATTCTCTTATTTAGGCAGCATATTCGTTTCAATGACAAGCTATGTGAGTTCTCTTATTAGCATGTTGAGTCAGTTCTACCATTTTCTTACGAAACATTTTTCTTAAGCTAACAAGCATTCAAAAACTCAAATTCATTATTAAGTCGTGCAAGAATCAGAGAATGCAGTTCTGTCCACTCACCTTGATTAATCGGTCGGGAACTCTCCGAGAAGACTTTCGTTCGAGCAAGCAAGTCGATCTCACTTGTACATAGCACCGACGCGGAGCGGGACGCTACAGGGGTACCCTGTGCTGTTGCTGGGCCTGCTGGAAGAGTGCTGCTTGTGGTATCCATTACTCTGCATCCAAAATAACCAATAAGAGGTGCACAGGAATCAAGGCAGGATGCAAGTCAAGAAATTTTAATTCGAATCCGATATAGAGATCAAGAACGATTCAATCAAATGGATGAGATCCTAAAACTTATCCTATTTTTATCGCAGGCTTGCTCGGTCCCTAAGTTAAAACCGAAACAATTTAGTCGTTGACCTGTATGGGCCACCACAAAAACTATGTTATGTCCCAGTCCTAAAATATCGAGGGACTAGACACGTGTCAATGGCCAGCAGCACACACTGATGGGCAAACCCAATTTAATGGACCCATCAGGATGTACTTAAGCTGTAGTACAACAATAAAGGTTTAATATACTAATCTCATCCACAGAAATGAATACATCAATATCAGAAATATAGTGCAATATCAAATCTCAATAAACATAACTTGGGGAATAACCCGATAATGAGTCTGATACAATAGTCAAGAAATAAGATAACAACTACAAATACTGAGTATGGATAAAGCATATACTCAGAAGATATCCTCGGTGATCACTCGTCTACTGGATCTGGTACTGCTCCAGTGCCTGCTCCTGCTAATGCTCATGTTCCGTATACCTCGGGGTAGATCTCCTCTGCTATACCTGGGGACATAATCCGGATCCAGGTCCTCAGGGGACATAGCAAGGTACAAAATAACTCAAGCCATAAATAATGCAGTGCAGCAATAATGAATCAAAAGGGTAAACTATATAACCAGCTAAGTGATATACAAGATGAGAGCATCACTAGAACTCAGGCTGAGACCACTACAAGCTCGGTGTTGGGGAGCCGGTAGCAGAGATATCATGCAGTTGTCTAGCTCAGAGTGAGACTACGACGCCGTCATAATATAATCAACCTGTAGCCTGTGTGTCTCTCCCCACCCAATGTAATCACATGTCTCATGTCCACGACATCTCATGTCCATGTCACGCAAGATCATATCTAATACAGCAAGTCATAATGAGATCTAAGCATGTAATATCTATGTCATGAATCATGTAACCTATACAGAATCACCATGAATATCTCAGGAATATTCTGTCTCATGAATAGTGTCACGCCCCAGTCCCAAAATACGTAGGACTAGGAACACGTAAGCATGCCAGCCGCATGGATATGGCAACTCCAATATATGGAAACCAAAATCCATACGTACGCTGTAATATGAATATCAATCCACAAGTGGTATAAAATGTATCACAAGTCGCATGGGTACAATCTAAATCTCATCCACAGAAAATCAATATAATTAAATAACCAACATCTATATAACTATATCTCAATAAGAAGGATCTAAGGAGGATAGTTGGATGGAAACAAATCCACTACCAACTCAAATGGGAAAAGTAAATACAATATAAGTACAACACCATCAAACAATATAAGTACCAGCTATCAATCATGGCTCGAGAGAAGACGTCCACGAAACATCTATAACCATCCAAATCTGCGCTCCTGCAAACACACAAGAACAGGTACACCTGGCAGCGGACCAGGTCCTCAGAGGGACGTAACAAGATACGAAAAATACGAGCCAACTTGAATACAGTGAACATGCATATAATTTGAAAATAAATAAGTACGCTGTACAAGACAATCTATATGAATGCAAGTGAGGACAACTTTTCGACGTATGGGCAAGGGTAGGCTACTCGATCTACCTCACAACTCACACACACGTCAATGGACATCAGAAATTGACATACCGCGGGGGTAGCGACCAGCGAGACTCCAGAAATTAACATACCGCGGGGGTAGCGACCAGCGCGACACACGCCCGTAGTGCGAGCTATATAATACGGTTTACCAGAGTGGTTAAAAGCCCATACGCCTAATGATTGTCCTCTATGATACTAGGTGTCATGTGTGTGTCAACATATCTAATACATAGTAATGACTGGAGAAAAACTACACATGCAAGAACTATACAGAAGTAAAATAAATGAATAGAAATATAAATAGCATGCAAAGTACTGTAAACAATTTGGCAAGGTATCTTGCCTGGTAAGAAAGCTGCAAGGTGTACTGTCCAGAAGTCAACGCACAGGATCAAAAGCTATGGCCACAGAACAAATATCTCCGGATGCTGAAATAAATATCACCAACGTTTCTAGAATGAGCAAAATAGCTAAAAAGCACTTGCCTTTCGTCCAATTTGGACACAGGAGTAAAACGATAATTTCGGGTAAAAGTGGGGTCCACCTGTGGCCCACTTTGCACCGAAAAGCGTGCCAAGAGTAACAGTCTCTAAATGGGACAAACTATAGGTCAAACAACTCTAAATGTCAGTACGAATCCAACGGTATGTCCAAATGTGGATTCCGATGAGCCGACACCATTTTGTCCAAAAAGTCAACTATGGGGCCCACCAATTGGCGATCTGGTCAACCGTCTCAGAAATGCGTGAAAATTGGTTCACAGGACCAGCGCGTTACGACGAGTCCATTGGCGCAAGTTTCGTCGTAATCTGACAAGCGTGCACAAAATACGCGCTAGTTCCACAAAAGTTGCGACACGGGATGTGTCCGCGGATACGGCCTGATTCCGGCGCGCACACGCGTCCGAATCAGTCCCTACGAATTTTTACGTGTCCGGTTATGCTGCGTGCACCATTCGGTATACTTGGCACACGGCGGGGCGGTCCCGTTTGGCGGGGCGCGCTCCGTTTTCCAACTTTTAGAAATCTGGAAAAAGTGGGTGCGCGCAGTTTTGTGACGAATTTAACTATGTCCACAGCAACTAATAGCATAGGGTTATTTAACAGAAAATAAACTAGGTCAAGTATTCTACAGGTATCAAAAAGAATCACCGAATTCGGATCTCTGTGGTGGGAGATACGAACTCGGCAATATGGGTGATCATTCTGGAATTATGCGATTCCAGAATTGGGTCTGTCCGTCCACTTTGGACGCTATTTTTTACCTAGGGGCACACATTTTCCGAGGTTGGCTATAAAACAAATATTGAAGAGGGTTAAGGGATGATCATACCGATGAAAACGGATCAGCGTTTGGTCGAGCGAGTCGACGGAAAATCACTCCGGAGCGAAGGTGCCTCGAGTGGGAAACTACAGTTCGCGAGGTCGGCGTCGACGGGATGGTTGGATGGCTTGGCGGGGCTTCTCTGGCTGCGGTGACGGCTCTAGATGGGAAGGGGAGGTCTGGAGGTTTATGTTAGGTTTTTGAGAGTTAATATATATATATGTATTATATTATATGTATTAGGAAGAGAGAGGGTTGGATGGTTGAGTCCGCGTGAAGTAAAAAGGGTCGGGTCAATTGGAAAATGCTAATTTGCTGCTTTGCTAAGTTGCTGATACTAAGGGGCGGCTTCTCTGCATATTTGCTGAAGTGGGAAACCAAATGCTAAGTTGGCGGATGGAGTCACAGCAACAATTTGCTTAAGGAACTAAGTAGTAGGAGTTAATTATTATTATTATTATTGTTATACTTATTTAATTAATTCTTTTTCCTTTCTTTCTTTTAAATATATACATACACATATATATATTTGTATATATATATATATATATATATATATATATATATATATATATATATATATATATATATATATATATATATATATATATATATTCACACACAATAAAATTTTATAGATTAGGGTATTGCACATCATTAGGCTAGCAACAGCTCAAGGGGTCTCCTACATGGAATAAATTCCGAAAAAATCCTGAAGGTCCCACAAGTCCTCTAAGTGCCCGAACACCTAACATAAAAAATTATTAAAAATCTATTTCTCCTATTTAGACCTAATTACTACAATTTAATTAATAAATAATAATTAAAAAGGTATATACGATTTTTAGGAAGGGATTTTACAAATAGTGTCAGGTGTCCTGAGGTATGTCGTACTTGATAATGTAAGCACAAGAATACATAGGGTCTCGATATCCATGTCTAGATGACATTACACAACTCTGCGTGCAGTGTTGACACCCGAATATTATTCGGACGCTAAGTAATGTCATACGGTCCTAGGTTAAGCATGTACAACATATGAATAAATCAAGACAACAATATGAAGCAAGTACTGCAAGTTTTGGCAATGTACACTTGCCCGGTGTTTGGTTTCCAACCGTAGCTCTGGTATTCGTGAAATCTCCAGGAACGTCTCCGGATGCTGAAACAAACATTACCATCATGCTCAAAAGATATCAAATAGCTAGAATTACCTGTCCTTGAGTCTGATTTGGACACAGGGGCAAAAGTGACAGTTTTTGGTCAAAGCGGGGTCCACATGTGGCCCGCTTCGCACCAAAAAATGTGTCGGAGACAAAGTTCTCCAAATTCGTCAAACTTAGTGTCAACAAGTCCAGAACGATGATACGAACCCAACGGAATATCCAGAACTGGATTTCGATGAGCCGATCACAAAATCGCCCGTCAAGTGGAGCCGCGGGGCCCACGATACGCGATTTTGTCAACGTTCTCAGAATCGAACCAAACTTGAGTCATAGGACCAGCGTATTGGTACGAGTTCGATGGTGCAAGTTTCATTTCGATCCGACGTGTGTACACGAAGTTACAACGAGTTCCAGAACAGGGCCGATACGGGACGTTGTCGACGGATACGCGTTGATTCCGGTCTGCACGCAAATCCAAATCAACTTCCGTAAAATCCCACACGTCCGTATTAACGGCGCGCACCTTTCAGTGAAGTCCTCACGCGACCAAGTCATCCCGTTTGGCGGGGCGCACTCAGTTCCGGGAAAAAATAGGGCGTTATTTTTCCTGATTTTGGGTCGCAGTTTGCGATCGCCACAGGACGCGACACACCGAGCGAGTTGCACGGGTAACAAGAGGGCCACACAGGGTTCGCGTCACAACAGATGAAACGAAAAACGGGGCAGCGAGGAGAGAGAAATGACTACCTGAACAGGGCTCCGCAGAGGGCGAAAAGTCGCGATTCCGCGAGGCGGCGCGACACGGTGGCGGCGGGGCTAGGGTTAGGGTTTCGGCCACTGGTGGCCGGGGGACGGCGGAGGTGGCGTCGCCGGAGAACAGGGCTCCGCAGAGGGCGAAAAATCGTGATTCCGCGAGGCGGCGTGGCACGGTGGCGGCGGGGCTAGGGTTAGGGTTTCGGCCACTGGCGGCCGGGGGACGGCGGAGGTGGCGTCGCCGGAGGCGTCGCCGAATGCGGCGGAGCGCTGGAAGTCTGAGGCGTCACCGGGGGAGGGCTCTGGCGGCCGGAGGCGGCTGCTACTGCTGCTGGTGGTGGCGGCCGGAGGAGGCGGGAGCGACGGCAGCGGAGGCGGGGCCGGTGGCAGCGACGGTGGCGAGGGGAGAGGGCGGTGGCGCTGCTGGAGGGGGTTCTGGTGGCGGAGGCGGTGATGGGGGGGGGTTAAATAGGGCGGAGAGGAAGAGGGGAGCGGGGCCGAGGGAGGCGGAGCGGAGGGGGGTCGTGGGCCGGGCGACGCGGGCGGGGCGGAGACGTGGCCGGGCGAGGCGCGGGGAGACCGAAAATCGCGGGGAGCGGGGGTTCGTGCGGTGAGGGGAGCGGGTCGGATTCGGGTTGGGTCGGGTCGGGTCGGGTCGGGTAGGTAGGACCCGACCCATTAGGGTCTAGGCCGGTTCCGGCCGGTCCGGTTCGGTTGGACCGGGTTCAGCCTGGTTCAAACCGATTTGAGCCCGGTTCAACTCGGTTTGTTTGGGTTTTTATAAAAAAATGGTTTTTGGGTCTTTAAAAATGGTTCTGGGGTCCAATAAATTCCAGAAAAATTATCCTATATCCAATATTTTATTTTACACCCAAAAATATTATTTTCATAATATTTTAAAATTGTATAAAAATATTTAATTTTATTTAAATAAAAAATACCTTGATTTTAATTAGTGAAAATTTACCGAAAAATTCCAGAAAAAATTGGGAAAATTCATTAAAAAAAATCAGGGGGCTTACATTGACAGTCCTACCACTTGGAAGGACTGTCAAAATTTTGATAGTCCTACAAATTGTTAGGACTGTCATAATTTTGACAGTCCCACAAGGTATATGTGGACTATTTTTTGACAGTCCTAACTTTAACCCACTGAAAATTTTATATAAAACTAGGACTGTCAGGATTTTGACAGTCCCATAAACAATGAGGACTGTCAAAATTTTGACAGTCCTCATTTTAATTGTCAGGATAATTTTTTTAGTTTTTTTTCTATTTAGTTAGTTTTGGATTTTGATTTTTTTTTATTTAGTTTAACATCCAAAATAAAATATGTTATCATTGAACAAAAAAAAAAAAATCTACCATACGAATATTAAGTCTGCCGTCGATCAGACTTCGAACGGCCATAACTATTTGTTTTCAAATCGTTTTTCGTCACACAATAGGTCGATTTGTATGTTTTCGACGAGACTAACACAATTCGTGTAGAGAGAATTTTCATTCGAAGTAAGACGTACATAAATATAAAATAAAACTTTAAAGTATTATAACTTTTGACTGGGAGATCGAAACAAGGTCCATTTTGTGCCAAAATGACCGTATGGAAAAGTACTTCGGGATAAACAGTTTTACGGTTTGACGGACTTCCCAAATTTTTAGAATCGTAAAAAAATGATGTTTAGACCTCCAAATTTTACTTTTGGTAATTTTTTTTTACAAAATATTTAATATACCAATAATAAATTTACTATTTTAAATAACAGAATACTTTAACAAATTTTAAGGATAAAAATTTGGAATATTTTGAAATTTTGATACATATTGACAACTGAGTTAATTTATTTTACTTTTTTGTTAATTTTGAAATTTCGATACAGTAAATTTACTGTTAATTTATTTTAATTTTATTTTGTTAAAATATATTTTCTTAAATAAAATATAAAATTAACAAAATAAATTGGCCCCTCCCACCAATTAACAAAATAAATTAATAGAAAATAAATTTTAGGACTGTCAAAATTTTGACAGTCCTACCAATTGGAAGGACTGTCAAAATTTTGACAGTCCTAAAAATTTATATTTTTAGGACTGTCAAAATTTTGACAGTCCTTCCAATTGGTAGGACTGTCAAAAGTTTGACAGTCCTAAAAATATATGTTGAATTTTTAGGACTGTCAAAATTTTGACAGTCCTTCCAATTAGTAGGACTGTCAAAATTTTGACAGTTCTAAAAATCAACATATATGTCAAATTTTGACAGTTCTTCTATTTTTCCTTTTTTCTTTTTTGGTTTCCTGTGTGCTGTTATTTTTCTTTGTCATTGTGTTATTATTCATGTCTTCCGGCGGCGGAGTGGAGGACCTGGTGGTAGCGACGGAGGAAGGAGGGGAGGGAGGAGCGGCGGACGCCGAGGGTGCTGAGGTAGTCGAGCACCGAAAGGGGGTACGAGACGGAGGGAACTGGAGAGGAAGGAGGCGGCGGGAGGCGAGGGAGGAGGCAGAGGCGGTGACGGGAGGCGGCGGTGGAGGACGGGGGAGGCGACGGGAGGCGGGGGAGGAGGCAGAGGCGGTGACGGGAGGCGGCGGTGGAGGACGGGGGAGGCGGCGGCGGAGGAGGGCTCCGACAAGAAAGGGAGGAGGGAGGAGAACTCCGGTGGAGATTAAGGAGATTTGGGCTAGTATGAGTAAACAAATGGGCTAGTGTGAGTAAACTTTATTCATTAATGGGCTACCCTAATCCTGGGCTAGCCCGAGTAAACTTTGTAGTGCCCTTATAAATTATCTTCCTTTAATATATACCAACACAGACACCAAATTAAAGAAAAAGAATTGTCGAGGAGAGAGAGAGATGAAGAAGGAAGAGACAGTTAAATTGATCAGCTCCGAGGGGTTCGAATTCGTCATCGACAAGAAAGCCGCCATGGTTTCCCAGACCATACGTAACATGCTGACTTCTCCAGGTACCAAATCCATATGTTTTTCCTCAAGGAGCAACAAAGAATATAGGGTTAGGGTTTGTGTTCTTGATTGGGTTTTTGCTATTTAGGGAGCTTCGCGGAGACGGAGCACGGAGAGGTGACGTTCCCGGAGATCAGCACCCCGGTCCTCGAAAAGATCTGCCAGTATTTCTACTGGTCCCTGCAATTTGCCAGGTATTACTTGAATATCGATCTTTCTTGTATTCCATCGATGTTGCGAATGCATAGTTAAGCAAGAAGACAAATATTTTGGTACGAGAGTGCATAATAAAGTTTTTAAATGACGGACAATTTTGGTACCATGATCTAATTCAATTGTGATCTAATTATCAAGTGACGTGTCCTATTTGTCTGCTTTGTGCAAAGTGTCCGAAAGAACGCGATGCAGACACGACACCAACTTTGGAGTTTCCATTCTTCCGGGAATATATTATATTATGATGAGAATTTACTAAGGAACTACATAGAATTTGTTATCCAGGGTCAATATTGCTTGTTCAAACATTTTTTTACTTTCTTTGATAGGATATGATGCACGGTTTCATAAGATTTGAAATGACATGTCAACATTTTCACGAAAAATGTTTTCGTATACCATTTTCTTACAATCCATTTTATGTGTATAGACAATAGGCAGATAACACGGGATTGCTTGTGCTGTTGATCGAATTGTTATTTGAAGTTTTGTTTTACCTTGAGCATTACACTTGATTAGAATCATTTACAAAATATGTAATATCTACGTAAGAAACAATGTGCTTATACTTACATTCATACAATTCAAGTATTTATTAGTAGAATGGATTTTTCTGGTTCATTATTAATATTTCATAATGGAATGAAAATTTCTGATCAATTGTTTTTGGAACCTGGTTTGTATATTTCTTGTATATTTTGATCTAACTTAGATTGTTATTTGTGGCAGTGGAGAGGAGACGGAGTTTCACATTGAACCAGAATTAACTTTGGAGCTGATGATGGCAGCTAATTATCTCCATACTTGAGAATTTATATGACCCACAATTTTTAGGGTCTTCTCATGTTTATCAGTACTTTATGTTCTGCTTATGTAAATCTATGACAGTCAATCTTGTGCATCTTGTAGAACTATATGACTTGTCAATGCGATTCAGACTTTTTTAATGTGTTGAGTTCATTTTCCTTGAAATACCTGTTAAATGTGGGGTTTGAGATGACTACATGTGTCTGCTGTTAATTATCACTAGAGAAGGTAGACACATGCAAATGCATGCTCATCGGAGTTAAAAACTATACCTCATGCACGAACGCATTTACGACTGTAGCATGCATTCATTTTATTCACAATTGTAGAATGTATGCATAGGATTGAAATTTAAATGCATTTCCATATTTTTCTGGGCTCCTTAGCTTTCTTAATGGCGATGGTCCCCTCGGGCCATAATGTACCTCCATCCCTGTTGTCTAGGTATCGAATAGTAAAACAAATCATGAAATGCTTGTAACTGAAATATATTCCAATTTACAAATATAAAAGAAATGGTTTTCGGATTACGTTCTCTTTGTATCAACATCAGAAAGTCTCATCTTGCCATGTAGCAGAAATGTGTTTAGTGTTAAACATTGTCATCTTGCTTGCGTACACTTTATGATTATTGTGATTCAGCAGTCAGAACCAGTATCAGGAGACAGGGGCAGATGCACTTCGCTTGTCTAGTTCACATCAGTTATTGCCAAACTTAATCAAAATAAATTAAGCTCTCCACTCGAGCTCTTTCTGCCTTTTATTGATCTAATCTATAATCATCATTCACATTTTTTTTTTCACATTCAGATTGAACCTTTTTCCTAGTTGATTTTGGTTGAAGAACTAAAGTATATTATATTGTGATATTCTGCTAGCAATTGCATGGTTAGCTTTTGCATTCAAATTAGAGCATTTTTCAGGTTGACTTCAGTTGCAGTTATGATCGAGAACTTCCTGAAATAGACAATTTTTTTTATCTGCTACTAATCAGTCACCTCCACTTGATGACTTGCTCTCACTTCTTTGTCCTTTAACATTGACCTTTTTCTAGCCTTTATGATCATAGACTTTGTTGCATATTATTTAAGATAATTGACCTTGCATACTGAAGCAAGATTACACAACTAATATAGTAATCTCTGTTTTAGTTGTTTGTAGATGGACTTGTATGGGAGGTAATTGCAAAGCAAACCTTGCATACTGAAGCCTATATAATGAGATCAAACCCTCATGCATGGAACTATAACTTCTATAATTACAGGTTTATATTGTTTATATGGGAGGTATGCTACAAGATGTTTCCTCACTACATCTGCATCAGAAGCATTCTTAATTGAGTCACTGACAGGTTGTAGCTGTATATATGGTCCACATGAATGTTTCTTGTAACTTTTGTAGTAGTTGATTCCTTATTCAGCAATAATCTACGTAAGTCATGTTCCATTTCTCGTCTTCCACAAGCGCCTTGAATGTAACTATTTTCCTTTGCCTAATTACAGTAGTAGTGGTTCAGACCTGCTGGTTCACAGTTACAAGAGGAGCTTCAATGGCTTTGCAGTGAAACTCTCTGATCGGGAACCTAGCAAAATTGCTAGTAAGAATGCTGACCTCAATTGAAAATAAGAATGCTGACATCAATTGCTGCAGGACACGAAGTTGGAAACACAAGCTTGTACGATTCGGCAAAGGGGAATGCCCTTGGAGGCGTTCCTTCTGTTCGGATTGCTAGGTTTGTTGGTGGGATGGATGTTTCGATGCAGACGTACTTGCTGCATTTGATGAGGCAATTGCAGGTGGTGTGGACATTATCACTCTTCCAATTGGGGGAGATCCATCTGAATATTTTGACTATTTCAACGACACTTTCACCATTGGGTCTTTCCATGCCATGAAGTATGGGATATTGATTTCTGCCCCCGGTGGAAACACAAGCCCTAGTCCATCAACCGTCGTTAACCTTTCATCTTGGTTACTTACGGTGTCTGCTAGCTTAGCTAATAAAATATTGGTTTTAGATGTAAAACTAGGGAATGACAAGAATTTATCCTGTGTCAGTGGTAATCTAAATTAAGATTATAATTCTAACAAGGTTGAGTTTCTCTACAGGGAGTAGCTGTAAACCCTTTTGACTTGAAGGATACAATGTACCCACTGTTGTATGGAGGAGATGCCTCCAAACATGGGTAGTCTCGGGTGCACCTAAGGCGCGACTCGTAGCAAGGTGCAGCAACAGTTGCACCTTACTCGGCGAGGCGCCTTTCAGCAAGGTGCAACCAAGAAAAGGTGCGCCTTGTGTTTAAAAAAAACTTTGAGGCTGAGAGATAGTCCGTACTGTAACACCCTGTTCCGTTCAAGCGGACTGCCGATTCAAACGGCAAAAGTGCAACATTTCGACCCGTTTTGTTTCAGCGAGAATACTCGTTTGAGGCAAGAGGATTTCCAGACTTGGCCCTACAGGAGTTCCTGCTTAGGCTTTCAGAGGCTCGCTCGGAGTATCGCTCGACCGAGGTGAATCATCGCTAAGGTGGGTGGCTACAGTGAACTTGTCTTTGCTTAGCTAGCACACTTAAAATATGAATGTTTCATGCTAGTTGCTAGGTGAATCACCCCCTGCATGCTAATAAGAATACAACGCACCTAGCTAAGGGAATAATCCCAACTTGTATTCTTTGTGTTAGAACGTGGAAATAAAACATTGCTTATAATCAGACCCTCACATGCTACCTTTGCCTTGTGCAACTAGACCCCGCTATGCCTCGAGTAGAACGATATGAACATTACACTCTTCGTTGTGCACTTCTTTACTGCTACACTGCACGACCCTAGACATGTCGCTCGGTAAGTCCCTTTACGATTTCACTCCTCGGCTTACCTTCGGGCCCGAGCCAACCTAAATACTTAAATTTTCTTATGAATGCAATGTTTGCCTGCTTACATGTTAACTTATATGGTTGTCTCGTTTCAATGCTTGTCGCATAAACTGCCTCAATTGTGTATCACTGTGCATGTCATGCATTTATCTAGTTCTCCTCGGAAGACTATCTAATAGTCGTTCCGTGCAAGAATGAACCTGAAAGTATCCGGGACCGTTAGGTCACCAAGGCAGTCCCCGAACCAGGGGAATGCACCAAGGCAAGTGGATCACTGATTGAGGATTATATCAAGTTTACATCGGAATGATAATCATATCAAGTTTACCTTTGAACGAGAATCATGTCAAGCAAATCAAGAATCACGGCTCGTGGAGTAAATGCTCGGTTCAGAACAAGAATCATGGATTATCATATCAAGTGTGAAAATGGAAAGACCCAGGAATTTGCATGTCGCGGACAACTTGGAAACAAGGTCAATGGTTCCTGCGGACGGTCGCTGGGGCACTGGCACCGATCCGATCCAGAGGGAACTCCATGATTGTCGCATGTTTAACGGGACGAATGGCCTGCAATGTCCATGATCATTGTGTTGCATGTCATTTCATTCTTGTACTAAATCGTCCTTTATGGCTATGCCAGCGACTCATGTTCATATAGATAAGTCATCCTCGCTTAGCGGCAACCCGCGTGTGAGCCATTGCATTGCATCGAGAATAATCAGAAATGCCTGAACGATCATGGATATAAGATACTTGTACATATGGAACACTTCAACATCTTCTGCGAAAGCCTTGTAATTCATGTAAATCGTGCACCCGAAACATAACCTCTCACTGAAGTACTTGTGTTTGCATATGTTATTGCCCCTGAAAAAAATATATATACATGCTCGTGTTTGAATTAACTTGGTTTGCCTTGGACATGGAAGGACAAATGGTAAGTTGGTAAGTCTCGCCGTGTTTCCTCTTATGTCGCACGGCGCACTGCCACACGAGTTAGGCTATTCAATCTTTGCCATGAAACTGATCCTAAGGCAACTAGAAAGACAACATAATAGTTGGTTCACGGAACCTATATTACGTGTTTGGATTTGTCGAGCGGGCGAGTAGCCTCCCCACCAGTACATTCATGTACTGATAATCCACCAGATTGTTTGCAGGATGCGGGAGAACCTCGTTCGGTGCGGATGCCTCCTTCGTGCGTGCTAAGGCGTAGAGTTCACTCTGGAGCCTTAGAGCGCTGCGTCCGGAACTGAAGCACATATACAAGACATAATGTTGGAATATCGCCTGTACATCATTCCACAAATGTAGCCACTTGGCACGCTTTTACTGTTTAGGAGAGAGGCTTGAGCGACTTGTAATCTCGACCTAGCGCCGCCTGTAGCACTTGTTTATATCAATAAATAGTTTGTTTTACTTCTACTTGTGTTGTTCAATGCTTCTGCTACTGACGACTCAGTGAACTTGTTACCAATCGCTTATGCGTTTATAATTCCGCTGCACTCGTACAATCTGTGCGACTCTGTGGCTTAGACCTCTTATCGCCAGCCAATGAACCACAGCCTTGCACGGGCGCGGCTTACGCTCGTGCGGCATCACGTCCAGATGGGTCAAGCGATCGTCCCGCGGAGCGCTGGCGCGGTGATTCTCGTCTAGCTGGGACGGTCGATTAGCCTGCGGGAGATTGGGGCGTGACACGTACTCCATACAAGTGGAAGAGAGAGAGCACTTTCCACGGTTATCAAAGTTGGCTACAATTGAACTGAAAAAAATTAAAATGTACTAAAAGCGTGGTAGGGAGAACACAATTTTTTTTAGTTGTGTTGAATGTTGCTATGCTAGTTCACTTGGTTATGTTTTAACATGTGGCCAAAATTAAAATGTACTAAAAGCGTGGTAGGGAGAACTGAAATAAATTTATTAAGCTCTCCACTCGAGACGGGCAGATGCACTTCGCTTGTCTAGTTCACACTTCAGTTATTGCCAAACTTAATCAAAATAAATTGAGCTCTCCACTCGAGCTCTTTCTGCCTTTTATTGATCTAATTCATAATCAACATTCACATTTTTTTTCACATTCTGATTGAACCTTTTTCCTAGTTGATTTTGGTTGAAGAACAAAAGTATATTATATTGTGAAATTCTGCTAGCAATTGCTTGCATGGTTAGCTTTTGCATTCAAATTAGAGCATTTTGCAGGTTGACTGCAGTTGCAGTTATGATCAAGAACTTCCTGAAATAGACATTTTTTTTATCTGCTACTAATCAGTCACCACCACCTGATGACTTGCTCTCACTTCTTTGTCCTTTAACATTGACCTTTTTCTAGCCTTTATGATCATAGACTTTGTTGCATATTATTGAAGATAATTGACCTTGCATACTGAAGCAAGATTACACAACTAATATAGTAATCTCTGTTTTAGTTGTTTGTAGATGGACTTGTACGGGAGGTAATTGCAAAGTAAACCTTGCATACTGAAACCTATATAAGGAGATCAATCCCTCATGCATGGAACTATAACTCTAATTACAGGTTTATATTGTTTATATGGGAGGTATGCTACAAGATGTTTCCTCACTACATCTGCATCAGAAGCATTCTTAATGAGTCACTGACAGGTTGTAGCTGTATATATGGTCCACATGAATGTTTCTTGTAACTTTTTTAGTAGTTGATTCCTTATTCAGCAATAATCTACGTAAGTCATGTTCCATTTCTCGTCTTCCACAAGCGCCTTGAATGTAACTATTTTCCTTTGCCTAATTACAGTAGTAGTGGTTCAGACCTGCTGGTTCACAGTTACAAGAGGAGCTTCAATGGCTTTGCAGCGAAACTCTCTGATCGGGAAGCTAGCAAAATTGCTAGTAAGAATGCTGACCTCAATTGAAAATAAGAATGCTGACATCAATTGCTGCAGGACACGAAGTTGGAAACACAAGCTTGTACTATTTGGCAAAGGGGAATGCCCTTGGAGGCGTTCCTTCTGTTCGGATTGCTAGGTTTGTTGGTGGTGGGATGGATGTTTCGATGCAGACATACTTGCTGCATTTGATGAGGTAATTGCAGATGGTGTGGACATTATCACTCTTCCAATTGGAGGAGATCCATCTGAATATTTTGACTATTTCAACGACACTTTCGCCATTGGGTCTTTCCATGTCATGAAGTATGGGATATTGATTTCTGCCCCCGTGGAAACACAAGCCCTAGTCCATCAACCGTCGTTAACCTTTCATCTTGGTTGTTTATGGTATCTGCTAGCACAGCTAATAAAATATTGGTTTCAGATGTAAAACTAGGGAATGACAAGAATTTATCCTGTGTCAGTGGTAATCTAAATTAAGATTATAATTCTAACAAGGTTGAGTTTCTCTACAGGGAGTAGCTGTAAACTCTTTTGACTCGAAGGATACAATGTACCCACTGTTGTATGGCGGAGATGCCTCCAACCATGGGTAGTCTCGGGTGCGCCTAAGGCGCGACCAGTAGCAAGGTGCAGCAGCAGTTGCACCTTACTCGGCAAGGGGCCTTTCAGTAAGGCGCAACCAAGAAAAGCTGCGCCTTGTGTTTAAAAAAAAAACTTTAGGCTGAGAGATAGCCCGTACTCCATACAAGTGGGAGGGAGGATAACACTTTTCACGGTTATCAAAGTTGGCTACAATTGAACTGAAAAAAAATAAAATGTACTAAAAGCGTGGTAGGGAGAACACAATTTTCTTTAGTTGTGTTGAATGCTGCTCTGCTAGTTCACTTGGTTATGTTTTAACATTGGTTGGTTTTAATATATTATTTGGTTTTATTTCTTACATTACTAATTTATTTATTATTTATGTATATATTTATTAATTTTTAATCTTTGAGCTTCGCTTCATTCGGGCGACGTTCCCTTAAGTGCGTCTTGTGTCTTGGGCGATATGGATCATTTGCGCCTCGAGTGCGCCTTGCGCCTTTGACTACCTTGCTCCAACACTTCTGCCGGTTATAACAAATCTGAATCTAGCTACCTCTAAAGTGGCAGGCTTAACAGTTCTCTCCAATTACCATACAATTCTCTCAAATTACCATTTCTTTTGTGACAGTACTTGCTAATTTTTATACTTTTGAAGATAGATTGCATATTTTCCATTCACCAACTTATAAATCTCTGTGTGTTTGGAAACTGCAGATATTATCTTGGTGGCTCCTTGAATACCTAGTGAAAGGAAAGATTGTTCTTTGCGATGTTTTACCTGATAGTGATTGGGTTCTTCATGCTGGAGGACCTCTTGATGCTGGTGCCGTCGGTGTAATAATGCGAAAAAATGTCGGACATCACAGCAATTTCATTTGATGATCCATATGAATTTCCCATCACGGTAATAGGGCCAGTTGAAGGCAGTGAAGTTTCTGAATACGTAACTACAACAAGGTGTTACACTTTTATTTCATGCTTTTATATATGCTAGAGTGAAAATACAGCTCCCAACTTCCATCCAATTTGCATTTGTATATCCCTAGTCTTGCAGCACAAGATACATCCATATTTAGTTTTGCAATATTCTTATCAACAACGATCAGATGACAATTGGATCCTTTTCTTCCTCCAAACCCTCCATTTCACATCCTAACCTTAATCCTAGTCTTGGAAGATCTTTTGAGGTGAAAAATAGCAACTTGCGAATGGTTGAACCTCAGAAAGAAATATTCTGGTACAATCTACATGCTTAGTTTGGGAACACGGTTTCACAAAATGGAGTTGGTTTGTTTTGGAATTTTCTCTTTTCAACTAAATCTTGAAGTTGTGGAACTCCAACTAAAATAACGGTAGTTGCAGCTAGTTAGCATGTTTCTTTTTTCAACCATGTCCATTGCCATATGCAATATTGTCTATAAATATAGAAACCCTAATCTTAGTTTAACATGAAAGGCCAGCATGATGCATATCTTGACTGAGGACCAAGTTTGCAGAAATTGAGTCTATTTGAAGTTGGGTCAAGTTGGATCACTCTTAGACATTGGGCTTAAGTTTGGTTGAGTTGGGTTATCTTATTTTGGTTTATTAGCTGTTTTTTTTTTTTGGGTTGAGTTAGGGTTATGGTTAGGTGTAATCTTGTTTAGATAGGTTTTTTATTGTTGGCATTATTTTGTGACCATTAAGTCTTAGTAGTTATGGTTTTATAAGGATGTAATCATAAGTTTTTTAAATTATGGAATAAAAATTGAGAATTGACTTTAGAGTTCATGCTGAGTTTCCCACTCTAAAGTAAGTTTTCTTATCATTCTTCTCATTTTCTATTGCTGCAGCTTCTCTCTCTCGCTCTCCAACCTTTCTGTTGATCTGCCGGCTGCCCCTCTTACCCTCTTTGCTCCACTAACAGGAAGCAAACCCCTCCCCACATCAGCCACTTGATGGCTGCCCTGCCTCCCCTTTGTACCCGCCATCAGCCCCATCTTCCCCCTATGTTGCTGCTGTTTGTCAACAACAAAACCCCAAATCCCTCTCTTTTTTGAACCCGACCATAACTCCCCACCTTCCTCCCTTTATTGTTGCTCTCCTCATTTACTGTTGCTTCTGCTGTTTCCTTGCAGAACTATGAGTCCTTTTTTTTCATCTGGTAGCAACCTGACAGCAGTCTTGACCTGCCAGGATACCTTCCTTATACTGCCACCCTTGCAATCGCTTCCTCATCCTGCTATTTATTACTGCTGCCTCAGCAGAGTCACCCAACTCTCTTTTGATTGATTTTGTTCTGTTGATTCGTCGCCAACCAGAAACCAGAACCCCTGCTTAAAATCCGATACCCACGCCAGAGAACCGCCTTTTACCTGCAGTCCATCCGACGGCCCTTAAAACCCACTATTGGAGAGCCAACTTTGCCTGCAGTCCATCTGATAGCCCCTAAACTCACTATCCATTACTTTGCATCATCTCATTCCAAGCCCAATTAACCCAATATCTTATTATTGCACCGCGGCACGTGAGCAATGTCTAGATTTGAAACGTGAAATTGCGATTGATTGTCGGATCTCGGATATGGAGTTTTCATAGTAGAGGATCATCATCCTAGAATGATATTGGGTGTGTTGGGCATGCTTTTGATTGCGTGAAATAATTCACAACCGTCAGGTACATCGGAATTTGTTCTTGTTATTCAATTACAAACCTTGTGAGATTGTATGGTTCTATTGTAGATTTGCAGCTATCTTGATTCATTGATTTCTTTAAGATATTGATTTCCTGTCTTATATGTTCATGCTAGGATTGCATTAGTTGTATCGATCTGGGATCCTTTTAGGTCTTTTCACATGTCATATCTTCATCTCCAGTTAGAGGAAGAGTAGACAAGATAATGCTCGAGGTCAAAGAGTTGTAAAGGCATTGTTATATATGTCAGGTCAATGTCAGATTGCGAATTTTAATGTCAGATGTCAGGAACATTTTAGAATGTCAATTATCAGTAAATATGTATTATACTGTATAGTATATATACAGTACGTATGCAAAGTGTATCTGGAAAGAAAACGTCAGATACTAATAAATTATACCTGATGGAGGAAGGTGATCATGCTCTGATTTGGTAAATCTAAATTTGTTTAGGGTTTCCCTTGAGGGCAAAATCGACCGAGTCATGCAGGATGACAGGATTTGGAGTGGAGAACTTGGTGGCTAGGGTTCAAGGACAGAGAGAAGACAAAAGGAGAAAGGGTTAGGGCTCGGGATCAATTAGAAGGCGGAGAAAAAAATGGTTTTATTGGAGTATTTTGGTTAATGATCATTAACATACAAAATCCATTTGTGTAAAATGTTGGTGAAATTTTACTTTCTCGTATCGCCAACATATAGGATATAGGCCGAATCAAAATGATATAAATGATTTTGTTTGTTGTTTAACGATTTTGTTTGCTATTTTGTCTCTTGCTAGTCAGAACATATATGTTTGTCGATATCTACAACATTGTTTAAAAAGGTTCGCACTATCGACTAGTATCATATGTATTGGTCGTGTCATTTTTGGCATGTTTGACCCAATATCCCAAGTGATACCGGCCGATATCGATATTGTGGTTCTTTTTCCCACTTATTTTAGCTAGGAAAATTTGAAAGGACGAGAGGTAAAAATGCAACGTAGACAATGATTTATTCATTTTGAAAATCACATGCTACAAGGTGTCGATAAAATTCATCGACACTACAAAGTCTTGTATACTATAAATTCACAATGTTCATACATCGTAATATTATTCTATTCAAAATTAGAGAAGGGAGTTCAGAGTTACAGAATCTTCCAAATAACAAGGTAAGCACTTTGTTTTTTAGAGTTACAGAAAAATCTAGTTGGATTTTCACTCAACTTGGCTTGCTTCTTTTGGAGTTTAGAGTAACTCCAAAAGTTACCCAAATGGTATGGGATTGAGTTTTTGGAATTTCTACATGACTCTAGTTTCATAGTTATTCGATTTGAAACCTTACCCAAAGGAGTTCATTGGGCCAGGTCGGGCCGACCTGGACCTAGAGTTGACAAGATCTGCGTCGGACTGCACCAGCTCGATCTTGAGCAGTGGGCTGCTTCGTCCCGGGCTGGAGACCAAAACCTTAACAGCCCGGCCCATAACCCGGTCTGAGCCGGTTCGGGTGCGTCCGGTCAGCTTTGGACCATTTCATTAAAAAAATATTATTATTTTAAAAATAATTTGGGCCAATTACGATATGAGCCTACTATTTGAAGAAAAATACCCGGTTTGAGACCACTATTAAAAAAATTAAGCTCATTATTTAAAAAAAAACTAGTGAGAAAAATGAATGAATTTTATTTTGTTGAGAAATTTCCAATATATACTATTCTTGTTAGATATGTGTTTGTTTATTGCTTATGTTTGTGGTTGAATTTTCAACCTCTCTTCAAGCTTACTTTGTGGTACTTGCTATTAGGGGTTGACCTATCTAATTTTGTATGGCCAAATATCATAACCAAGTCTGATGATCTATTGTTACTTTTGCTCGATTACGATATCTTGCCATACAAAACCAGATGGGTCGACCCCTAATAGTAAGTACCATAGAGGGTTTGAAGAGGTTGAAAACCCAAACACAAAACATAAGTCATCGACAAACATACAATGCCTATATAACAATGATAGATAAAATAGTATCTACATAAAAATTGTTGCAGTTAATTTTTCGAATTGATACATTATAATTGCGACGACCTAAGTTCCTAGTCCTAATAGCTAAATAAATTAAAATAGACATTTTTTAAGATACAAGTTTCGTAGAGCTCCATCCTCTATGCCCTTTGGTTACTTGTCTTATTCAAGAGGTAGATACAGTTTTCTAGATGCTTATGTAGTGTTCCCATGTCATGGTTTGCATCCATTTGAATTGTTTCCCACATATGTATTTAACATGAGTTGCACCCATGAGTATTCTTGAACCTGCAACATTTTCATTATAAACTTCGCTAGAGTGTTCCCAATTTTGGAATAATTCTAACGATGAGGCCCTCATCTTTCATTGCCTTGTACCTCATGAGGTTGCACAAGTTGAGCTTGCGGACCTTGCGTTTGCTGATGTGGTGGTTCATTTTCCATGCAGTGAAGCAAAAGCTAATTCACTGAATAAAAACTTGACTGGAAGTATTGGAAGAGGGGAATTTTTTTTTTCAACTTTGGTGGGACCCGGGTTGGTGGACCGTGCTTGGGTAGGGGGTGGCAAACCCAGCCCGACCAGAAAGTATGGTGGCTCACACTGGTCTTGGGCGTTGACCAGGACTGGGCCGGTTCAACCCGGGCTTGCACCATGACCTGCCCCCCAAATGCACTGCAGACTGCTTTGTTAGCCTATCAATTATGCAAACTGCCCCAAGGCACAGAAGTTGATCTCTCTAAACTTAGCCTGCAAACTGCTTTGTTATTTTGCAATGATGGCAGTTTGAGCTGGAACTAAGACCCATAAAGGTAGAGGCAGAACTTCTGGAACATTTGCTCAGTCTCTGTTTTGTTATCACAGGGAATGCAATCAAACTGCCTAGCATCCTGCAGCAAACCTTATTTCTCTACTGTTGCTTCCTTCGTCATGTATAATCAAATAAAGAATCATGCTGCACTGGAATTTATAACTAGATCACACACTTGAATTCATTATGGATGCCAAACTTCTGAAATAACTAACAAAATGCTCTCTGCATTTTCATACAGCTAGGCCAATGGATTCAGTTATAAATGCAGATGCTGAGTTGCATTTGGTGCAGGACAGATAAATCCTGTTGTAGCTGTGAACCCTGGCTTAGTTTATGATGCAGGCGAATCGGACTACATAAATATGCTATGTAGCCAAGGCTACAACACTAAGAATTTACACCTCGTCACTTGAGACGATAGTACCTGCAATAAGGTCTGCTCTGATGACCACAGGTGAATTAATCTTGACAGTAATGAACATCACATGCCTTTAGCTTGTTCTCAGAGTTATGGAAGCATAACCTAACTTGGCATTTGCAGGTTTGCCCATGGATCCATCCAAGAATTCAGATTGCATGATTTGCATAAATCCAGGTCTGGTATATGATTTTAGTGTTGATGATTACATACTAACATTATGCAGCATAGGTACAGCAACAGCCAAAGTGGACAAATATTTGGGATCACCAAGGGATCTTAATTACCCATCTCCATGTCTCAGGATAGATACAGGAACATCTTATGGGATGAACTTTTAAGGACAGCAAGAATTGTTGGTGCAGAAAGTTCAACTAACGATGCTTTGATTGTAACAAGTGGTAAATTATTGTCAAGGTAGAGCCAGCCACACTAACATTCGGATCCTTAAAGTAGAACTGAAGTTTTGTCGTGACGGTTTCTTGGCAGGAGGGGTTTGTTCTCAGTGAACTTGCGCGAGCATCATTGACATGGTCTGATGGCTTGCATTACGTAAGGAGCTCCATTATTGTACAAAACACACTTTTAGAAGAAAAGGATTGCTGACCACTTTGAATTGGATCTTACACTTGTAACACTTCCATTTGGTTTACTTCTATGATAATTATTAATGATTCATAATGAATCAATGATGTTATATACCTGTGATGCATGTAGTTAATTATATAGTTCGAATAACCTTTTGTTGGATATGTTTGAGAAGTAGCAGCTCAATATCTGTACTCTTATGAAACAACATTTTTTGCAGAAAGGTTGTACTCTAGGGTTTGCAGACCTTATATACCAAAGCACATAATGCAGTTTGCGGCTGTTCAAGAGTCGAGCCAGGCGTAGGGTCGGTGTGTTGGTAGATAGGGTTGTCATGCAGACGAGCAGTCGACCATGCATTTGAGACGGTCAGTCGATCACTGCTTTGAATTGCATTTCCACTTCCATTTAGTTAATTTCAATGAAAATTAGAGATTCTTTATATTGAATGTGTTTGATAAGGAAATTCTCAATATATGTATTCTCTTGTACAGGGCTAGGGTATTATCAACCTTTGGAGCTTATATACAAAGAAAACAATGAAGCAAGGTTAAGATCCTGAAGTCCCATAAGTCAGATCAGGCTGATATAGGTATGTTTATTCTGATTACAAGATCAACTAATCTTATCATGTGAGCAAATGCTTCTAGGGATGACAATCCAACTTTTCACAAGAAGTGTCCCAAGTACTCCGGCACTCGCTCCCGTCGCAGCACCGGCAACTCATCCCAAGAGACTCCAATACTTTTAACATATCCTAATCAAGATTAAGCTCCACCAATTAATTAGGCATTTAAAACCATGCATATAATATAATTAATTGTGAAAGATTTAGATATGGGTTATGTGAGTCACTTACTTGCTTGTTGAGTAGACGGAAGTGGCCTGGATTCTGCACTTGTGAAGATGTCACCATGGAAGACGACCAATACCAACACAATGAAGAAGAAGGAAACTCTTTTCAATTCCATGTTTCTGTTGCCAAATTGCTATAATTATGCAGGGAAGCACAACCCTATATATAATTATATGTGAACACACGAATGATAGATATATTCTATTCGAGTGGGTTTGAATTTGAAAACATAATAGTTAATATTTATAACCATCATGAACACCTATTCAATATTGTTGTTGGTCGTTCAATATATACTTTGAATTAATTTTAATAGTGGGACTTCCAGAAGGAATGGAAACAAGAGGAAATACAACGCGGTTGAAGAACACAAATATGATGTGGGACCCATGTTTCTTCTGGAGGAAGGCTGCGTTAAGAATGGGAAAGTAGCAATTCTTGTTCAACCGGTCGCCACCGATTATTGAGAGACATACTTAGCTCTATTATAGGAAATAAATACAAAAGAGCTATAAATTAAATTATAAATTGTTACTTGGGGCATTCAAGTTCTAGTTCTCTTAATATTCAAATTCTACTTGATTTGTATGACAGTGTCCAAGGTTCTGAACGATGCTTACTAAGGACTTATTTCTACAGAATGTTCCAAAAACGAACATGCAACTATTACCAATACCCAACAGATTTTTTTTTTATTGATTTAACAAAACTAGTATATATATACACACATGCATAGTACATATTTCTTAAATTATTATGAGAACTAAAGGACAATTATTGTAATTATTTTAATATTTATTAAGTCTATTTAGAAAAACTAAAAAATATACTTAACTATTCTAAATTTATTATTATATTATTATTATATATTTGCAAATAACAGCTTCCATAATATCTAGTTGTTTCTTAATGAATAATTTTAATTAGTAAATATAAGTAAAGGTATATTTGGAAAAAAATGTTCTACGGTGAAGCTGAATTTTTTTTCATTATATAGTAGTATAATAGATGAATAATTTTAATTAGTAAATATATGCAAGGATATATATTTGAAAAAAATAGTTCAACGATCGAGCTGATTTTTATTATTATTATATAGTAGTATAAATAAGCAATGATAAAACCAGGCTAAGGAGGACGATATGGTTTCACTTGTTCAATCTATTGTCTAATTATTAAAATAAATTTTGTGTTGGATAGATAAATTTCTTTCTTTCTTTTCCGAAAGAAAGAAAAAGCTGACTTCCAACATATGGGTTGTCAATTGGAGTGATGATTTTATATAGTGATATAGATATGGTTACATTAGCTTATAATATTTTTGGATATTACTTGATATATAATTCGAATGAAGTAGCTATATATAAGTTATTAATACAAGCTAAAGCTTGCATAGTATTAGAAGCCTTGAACAGTATTATTGATATATCATATATCAATATTGATTTATACATGTACTTGTATAAGCATCCCGTCCGAAAAAAATGGGGAGGAATTCTTATTCGGAATCATTAAGAAAATTAAATCCGGCTGGTAAAAAATAGATTCATATATAATTGTGATAGGAATGGCCTGGTTCGAGTTAATTCAGCTCCAGTCTCCAGACGCACCCTACAGTACCAAGTCAGAGATTGTATGGGACGAATATAAAATTATACCATGACAATGGAGATCAGATGTAATACAACACAAAGTGCGGGTACAACACTTAAACTTTAACATGACATTATAATAACCCAAAAGCTGATAGGGTTATTTAGTTTTAGGTCTAGTATAATATTAAAAATTTGAGTTTAGGTATAGATATTGTCCAAAATAAGATTTGGTCTCGTCCTAACGGTGGACTAATTGGCTGACCGTCCAAACGGAAACCTAGTACTCAAGTTTTGAATATTATACAGGACCCTAAAGCTAAACGAAAATATGTGAGGGTTATTTAGTTTTGCATCGTGAGAGTTATATGATTTGTATTATTTAGTTTTGTTACGAACAATCGAAAATGAGACTGATGACATTGTTGTTTACTTCTATCATGATCTCAACAGCCACACGACTCTCTTGGTGACAGTTTCGATGAAGACAACTTCATGGACATCGTATATCGTCAGATATATCTTGTCCCGGTGTTGAATACTTATAACTCAAAGAGTCTCCAAGAGTTGTGTGGCTGGTGAGGTCATGATAGAAATAAACAACATAATCACAAGTCTAATTCTGGACTGATCATGAGTCATGACAAAACTAAATAGTCCGAGTCAAATAATTTTTACCATGCAAAACTAAAACCTTCACATATATTTTTTATTTGGTTATAGGATCTCGTACAATATTCAAAATTTGAGTTCGGTACTCCATCTTGGACGGTCATCCAAAATCAAATCAACCGTTAGGACGAGATCCAAACGCTTCTCTGGACAGTATGAAAACCTAAGCACAAATTTCTAATAATATGCGAGACCCTAAAACTAAATAACCCAAAACTAATATAATACAATCAGGCAAAACTCTCTGCCAAACTTTAACTTGAGTCCACTCGGATCAAATCTTGGACACGTGGTAAGTGGTAACTAGCATTCGAAAAACAATAAAGGAAGCAAGCCATGGACTGTTCAAAATTGCTATGCTTAATCGAGCGAGAGATATCGAAAGTTGATATAGCTAGCCCCTTTCTGAAAGAAGGAATAAAACAGTACTGCGTAGTAGCTAGCTTGTCGATTGACACTGACGATCCAACCAAATGTGTGTGCGTGTCGTTTCTCCATTTATGTTGAGCTCGCGCTCGCTCTCTCTCTCTCTCTCTCTCTCTCTCTCGTACAGCTGACAACATGGCAATGGGTGCATGCATGTGAGCAACAGCAGAAGCAGATGCATGCAGCACTAAACATGATATGAGATAAGATAAGATTAGATCAGATTAGATGAGGAGGGCCTAGCTGTTATATATCATGTATGATCAGTACTACGTACCATAAATCTTAATTTCCTTTTATTCGATCAGAAGACTAGTTAATTTCTGAGGAGTAGTGTAGTGGGCATGCAGATGAGATCGGACAGTATCTAATGCCATGCCATGCCATGCCATCTTAGCCATGCATCACCAGCAGGCATGCAGCCAGGCATCTTGAATTGCCACTGCAGGCAGGTATATATTTTCATTGTTGATCGATCAGGAACTAAAAAGAATCAAATTAAGATTTTATTTCCGATCGATCGGTCGGTCGGTCGGTACTGTTGTTTTAATTTGTGCATGCATGCATGTACGTACGTGGGCAAAGTAGGACCTAGAGAGTCGATATTGTACGCACACATGTACGCACACTCACTAATATTCTTTTTCAGTCCTAGCTAGCTAGTTAGCTAATGGATTAGAATTGATCGATGCTATCCATAAGATAAGAGAGATTATATATATATATAGGAGACGGATCAAAAGATCTGCCTTTAGTTCCGTTCGAGTCTCATCCTTCTCTCGTCCGTCGGATCGGAGGACCCATGCGCACGTCCGCGTAGGATCCGCTCGATCCAAGGAACGGACGGAAGCGACGGTACTCTCGCGGGGCTCCCAATCCGCTCCCTTATATATATCATACGTGCCTCAATCGATGCTATAGAACCCTAGCTAGCTAGCTGGCCTGTCTACTCACCGCATCTAGATCTCATGCATTACGGATGGAGATATCATTCATTTAATTAATTTGAAACGTGCATGATTTGATGGGAAAAAGAGATCATGAGAATACAAGAATCCAGCTGCTTCTATATATGATATAACTAACAGCTGGCTGTAGGGACGGACGGATTCACATGCAAGTTTTAGTCAAGGAGACGTCCGCGCGTCCTCTGGCCTTATCCAAATGTGTGTGCGCGCGCGAATGGAATGGTGGGGTGGGGTGGGGTGGTGTCTGTTTTTTTTTATATTATTAGTCAGGACAGGATCATCATTTCTCCTTCAGTTTATCCAGTGTTGAACAAGGTCGATCGGTCTCCTTGAAATTAAGATTGATTAAAGGTTCACAGCTAGGAATAACGGAAACACGAAAGTACGTACGAGACATTAATTAAATAAAACTATATCCAAATTTTGATCATCAAGCTCCTTCATTTTTCTGTGGCAGACTTTACAGGAGCTTTACGGAACCTAGTTAGAATAAGAACAACACAATTAGATGTTCTAATACAATTGGTTCTGCGAAATATGAAAATATATATTCGACTTTGGGAGCCGATACTTCCTAGCTCCTCAAATATATATTAATTTGATACATATTGCAAGCATATCTTGCTTTTCGACAGGGAACAGATTCCTCAAAGTATATATCGATCTCCTGCTCGATCACCACCATGAGCTACAGTTGAAATTATCACTTTCTAAATAATTATATATTCAATCTTTGACTTGAGAAATTAAGCAATTAAGCTAAGGAATTGAGTATTGGTGAAACTTTGTGCTCATCACACATGGTCATGTAGAAATTTTTCAATACAAAGCAATAAACTCTTCTATCACTTTGTGTGCTACTTTATCTTTCCGGCAATTTCTTTTACGTAGTTTGCAGCACAGAGACGAACAAGTGGTATCAGAGCCATGTCGTTTGATGCGGACGGGAATCCACTCACACCTCCATCAGTGTCGGCGTCGAGTCCAGCGAGCGGCTCGAGCGTGGCAGGCACCCTGGTGATCCCGAAGGTGTTTCAGGAGTCCGGCGGGACGCAGTATCCGCAACTCACGCGTGCAAACTACGATGAATGGGCCCTGGTGATGCAATGTATGCTGGAGGCAAGAGGTCTCTGGGCGGCGGTGCACAACGGGACGACGGAGCGGGAGCTGGATAGGAAAGCGATGGAGGCTCTCCTACGTTCTGTCCCGTCAGCGATGATCTCATCACTGGCGATCAAGGCGACGGCGCGGGAGGCATGGCAGTCTTTGAAGACGGTGCACGTCGGCAGCAATCGCGTCAAGAAAGCGAAGGCGCAGTCGCTGCGCAAACAGTACGAACAGCTCGCATTCCGGGACGGTGAGGGCGTGGACTCTTTCGCCATGCCTCTCACTACTCTGTCGAGCGCTCTCGCCGCACTCGGCGACACGATCTCCGAGGACAAGCTCGTCCTCAAGATGCTGGCGGCGGTTCCCAAGAAGTACAGCCAGATCGCCCTGGCTATCGAGACCCTTTTGGATCTCGATGAACTCACCATTGAGGATCTAACGGGAAGGCTTAAAGCAGCGGAGATCAGGGACGAGATCGAGAGTGGCAACACCTTTGGCGGTAAGTTACTACTTACAGAGGAGGAGTGGGCTGCTCGCAAGAAACAGCAGAGAGGCGGCTCGTCCAGCAGGGGCGCCGGAAACGGGGGCCAGAAGAAGAAGTGGCGCGTCCCGGAGAGGGACTCGGGAGCGCGCGATCCCAATCCGAGCGGCGAAAGGAGCGGCTCCGGTGCAACTCGCGACGAAAAGTGCCGTTATTGCGGAAAATTGGGCCACTGGGCTCGTGAATGCCGCAAGAAGAAGAAGGACGAGGCCATTTTCGCGCAGGTGGAGGAGGACGAACCGGCACTTCTGATGGCGCAGGTGTGCACAATCGCCGAAACGTCCTACACCCACGCAGAGGCGACCGAGCAGGTGATGCTCAACGAGGAGTGCACCAAAGTAAAGCTTGGGGAGCGGGAGGACACCGACAATGTGACCTAGTACTGCGACACGGGCGCGCGGGCAGTCTTCTCCGAACTCGACACCGGCGTGCGGGGCAGCGTCAAATTTGGCGATGGCTCCGTCGTGGACATCCAAGGCCGGGGCACGGTGGTGTTCACGGGCCAAGGAAGAGAACATCGAGCCCTCACCAACGTCTACTACATTCCCCGGTTGCGTAGCAACATTGTCAGCATCGGACAATTGGACGAGACCGGCTGCTCCACGCTAATCGAGGATGGAGTGCTTCGAATCCGCGACAAACAGCGCCGCCTCCTTGCTAAGGTATCACGCACTTCAAATCGTCTATATATCCTTCCATTGCGGATCGCACAGCCGGTATGCCTCGCGGCACAGTACTCGGACATAGCGTGGCGCTGGCATGCGCGCTACGGCCATCTACACTTCGACGCCCTTCGTCGCCTGAGCAGGAAAAAAATGGTGGACGGCCTTCCGCACATTGATCATGTCGATCAGTTGTGCGACAGTTGTCTGGCCGGGAAGCAGCGACGCACTTTATTTCCCCGGCACGCCAACTATCGCGCCACCGACCCTCTCGACTTGGTACACGCGGACTTGTGTGGTCCCATCTCACCGGCTACACCTGGCGGGAAGCGCTACTTCCTTCTCCTCGTCGACGACTACAGCAGGTTCATGTGGATCAAGCTGTTGAGATCCAAGGACGAGGCGAGCGAGGCGATCAAACGCATTCAGGTTGGGGCGGAGGTCGAGTCGAAGTGCAAGCTTCGTGTACTACGCACAGACCGTGGCGGCGAGTTCACGTCGAACGATTTCAACGACTACTGCGAGCGCCACGGCATCAAGCGCCACCTCACCGCGCCTTACTCGCCTCAGCAAAATGGCGTCGTCGAGCGCCGGAATCAGACTGTAGTAGCTATGGCCAGAAGCTTGCTCAAGGCGAAGAGCATGCCAGCGGCATTCTGGGGCGAGGCGGTGACCACGGCGGTGTACCTGCTAAACATGGCGCCAACAGCCGCAGTGAAGGGAAAGACGCCATATGAGACATGGCATGATAAGCGCCCCGATGTAAGTTTCTTACGTACTTTCGGTTGCATTGCTCATGTGAAGATGGTGCAGCCAAACTTGAAGAAACTTGACGATCGGAGCAAGCAAATGGTGTTTGTTGGCTACGAGGCGGGGTCCAAGGCTTACAGGGCCTACGATCCAGTCGGTCGTCGCTTGTATGTCACCCGCGACATCATCTTTGACGAGGCGGGGCAGTGGGACTGGACGCACACCGACATCGACGCCAGCCTCGTCGGGATCGGCGAGGCATTCACTGTTGAATTTTCCCACGAGCTCATTCCCGGCACGTTCATTTCGGCCGGGAACGAAGGTCCATCGCCAGAGGCTGTGGGCGCAGCCACACCCGCATCGACGCAAACGCTGCCTCCACCCGAGCAGGCGGGAGCCGGTCACGCGTCCCCACTACCGGCCGTGACGCCCGCTCGCATAACCGCGACATCAGCCGCGACGAATCCAGCGGTTTCGACGCCTGAGACGACGGGTAAGGCTCCGATCCGATTCGTCTCACCGCCGTCAGGAGCGACGCCCGATCCGCAAAACGAACCGCCGCGCCGATACCGCTATCTGCAAGACATCTATGAAGTTGAGTCGGTGCACCACCACGACTCTGACGACCTCCTCCTCGCCATGGATGACGAACCCTCTGTTTTTTCAGAAGCGGAGCAACACGAGTGCTGGCGCCGAGCGATGCTGGATGAACTCGCATCCATTGAGGAGAACGACACATGGCGGCTCGTAGACCTGCCCGCTGGTCACCGCCCCATTGGACTCAAATGGGTCTACAAGGCGAAGAAGGATGAGCACGGCGTCGTCATCAAGCACAAAGCCTGGCTCGTCCCGAAGGGGTACGTGCAGAGGCACGGGATCGACTACGATGAAGTTTTTGCGCCAGTAGCCAGACTTGAGTCCGTCAGGTTGTTACTGGCGTTTGCCGGTCATGCAGGTTGGGTTGTCCATCACATGGATGTGAAAACGGCATTCTTGAATGGGGAGCTTGACGAAGAGGTCTACGTCACGCAGCCACCCGGTTTTGCAGCCGCCGGCGAGGAGCAGAAAGTTTTTCGCCTACACAAGGCACTCTACGGCCTGAAGCAAGCACCGAGGGCCTGGAACACGAAGCTGGACAAGTGCATGTCCACACTCAGATTCAGCCGGAGTCCCTCGGAGCATGCCATCTACGTGCGTGGCCATGGCGAGCAAGGCTTCTCGTGGGTGTCTACGTCGACGACCTCATCATCACGGGAAACAATGCGGGCGAGATTGACAAGTTCAAGCGCGAGATGAGCAGCTCATTTAAGATGAGCGATCTCGGCTTGCTTTCCTTCTACCTTGGCATCAATGTACAGCAGAACGCAGACGGTATCACAGTGAACCAGTCTGCGTACGCAGCCAAGATACTGGAGAAGAGTGGCATGGGCGACTGCAACCCTTGCCATGTACCTATGGAGCCACGTTTGAAGCTCAGCAAGGATAGTGCTGCACCGCCGGCAGATGCCACGGAGTACCGGAGCATAGTAGGAAGCTTGCGATACCTCGTGCACACCCGGCCAGACTTGTCATTCGCAGTCGGGTATGTGAGCCGCTTCATGGAGAAGCCAACGACTGAGCACCTAGCGGCGGTCAAACACATACTCCGGTACGGTTCTGGTACGCTGGGTCACGGCTGCCGCTATGAACAAGGAACAGAGGAGCCCCGGCTGGTCGGCTACTGCGACAGCGACATGGCCGGGGATGTTGACGACCGCAAGAGCACAACAGGCGTACTATTCTTCCTCGGCAACAGCGCTATCAGTTGGCAATCACAAAAGCAGAAGGTGGTGGCACTATCATCCTGCGAAGCCGAGTATGTCGCAGCAACCACTGCCGCCTGCCAAGGCATCTGGCTCGCACGGCTGCTGGCGGACATGAAGGGCGACAATATCAGATGTGTAAAACTGCGCATCGACAATAAATCAGCAATCTCCCTCAGCAAAAATCCGGTGTTTCATGATCGCAGCAAACATATCCAGACGAGGTACCACTTCATTCGTGACTGCATCAAGGACGGGACAGCTGAGGTAGAGTATGTCCGAACAGATAAGCAGCTCGCCGACATACTGACCAAGGCCCTGGGCCGGGTCAGGTTCCAGGTGCTTCGCTCCAAGATTGAGATGATCGTCATCAAGTAATCGCAAAAGTTTAGGGAGCGATTATTGGTGAAACTTTGTGCTCATCACACATGGTCATGTGGAGTACTATTCTAAAGGGGTGGTCCTATTCTAAAGAGGAAACCCTTGGCCTTCCATGCTTGTAGGCATGGGAGTTATGTTTTAGTAGGCTTATAAAAGAAAAGGCATACATGTAGAAATTTTTCAATACAAAGCAATAAACTCTTCTATCACTTTGTGTGCTACTTTATCTTTCCGGCAATTTCTTTTACGTACTTTGCAGCACAGAGACGAACATTGAGCACTTGGAGCAGACACATGACCAACTTGTTTAAAAAGCATGCATACTTGTCAAGAATATATGTAGGCAATCATTTGATGTAAGAAAACAACTGCATGCTGTAGAAGCATGAAAATCATACAGATCGTATAGAGCTCATGCTCCTTCAAAATGACAATAGACCGCAGATGAGCCACATAGAGTCCCATGCGGCCCAAATAGCCAAGGAGTGGGAAGCCGCATAAGAAGATCACATGCGGCCTGTACAGCCATGAAGTAAGGGAGGTCGCATGAGATCTCCTGACACGACATTCAATGTCCGTCAGAAGTTCTGACACACCACTCGTCACCTTGAGTATCTCGAGAATCGTGAGAGAGGCGACAGCTCATAAAAAGACGAAAAGTCACATCAGCGCATTAATAATTTCGTCGGATGTGCCATGCCACATGTTCCCTCATATGCGGCTATGACCCTATACGGTCAAAGTGTCCAATCGGCCAAGGCCAGACGAGAGCTTACATGGGACCAAAGTGTCCAATCGACCAAGGCTAGACGAGAGTTTGCATGCGGCCACAACGCCATGCGGCCGAAGTGTCCATAAGACCAAGGCCAAAGGAGAGCACATATACGACCAAGACGCTATGCGGTCTTGTCATTATGCATGCGGCCAAAGTGTCCAATCGACCAAGTCCAGACGAGAGCTTGCATGAGACCACAATGTCATGCGGCCGATGTGTCCATAAGACCAGGCTAAAGGAGAGCACATATGCGGCCAAGAAGTTATGCGACTTTCAGCTTGCAAGATCTGTCCGTTGCAACCGAAAAGATCTTCAAACAATCAGTGTTGACTACGTGTCCCGCTGACCGAGTCACGCATACAACGGAGTTGAAAACAACCGCTAGATCATATCAACAACATATCCCAACCGAGGCTACGTGGCAGCCTGCCCGTAGTATGAGGCTACAGTTATAACCGTATTATGTTAAAGGAGCTCCAGGCGGCCACAAAACAGAGGCATATGCGGCACCTATAGTCCGTCAGCAGGATGGCTATAAATAACAAGGATAGCATACCCCACAAAGTCCCGATGAACTACGTACGTGCATACAAGCTCAAGAGAGAGAAAAGAGAAGAGAGCGTCCTCATTCCCTCGTAAGTCCGTCAACGGAGTAAATGAGTCACTGTAGTACTCGATTTCCATCATCACATTTTTAGATCAAAAATATTGTACTTAGATTTTTTTTGTTCAGGATTTCTTTGTACTTTTGTTTGTTTGTTATTAAACCAAGTGCATTCAAAGCTTGTAATGACGAACAAGATAACGACTCTGCTGGGGACATCATTCTATTCGGGTGAGAAGGTCATGACGCAGTCCGACGTGTCGAAGCTTGCTTCGATCCAGAAGATGCTGGTTGTACGCTTCGACCAACAAGCTTTTGAGGAAATGCTCTCTGAGGGTGGCGATTCACCGAGGCTGATTAAGAAGACCCGCGGGACATGGGTTACAAAGGCCGCTGTGCCTCACCCAAATACGGAGCATGCGCTCCCCGTCTCTCTCCCTGTTATTGAAGACATACCATGCGTCTACCCAAGTTGCCCCTGGTTGTGCGATAACCTTTGCTGAGAAGAAAGGTGTTCAACATCCAAACTCTGGCAGAGAAAAATACTACGATGCTAGAAGTTTGGGTGCTGATGCACGTTCTATGCGGCCACAACAAAGGCCGCATAAGGACAATGGGGCACCGGTCGGCGGCCGCAAGCATATGGCCGCATGCGGCCAGGACAGCAACAGAAGCTCGATCTTCGATCGAATCTCACGCAGCACTGACTCCATGCACCATGCTGGGAAAGGAGAAAATTCAAACTTTGACTCTTCATACTATGCACCAGTGCGTGCTAGAACGAGGAAGTCTAGGGCAGTGCAAGCTCGCCAAGCTCAAGCGACTGCTCATCCTGCAGACCGTCAGCAGGCACCGTTAACTGTTATGCGTGCACATGACGGAAAGCTGTACAAAACTGACCCATGTGTCTGTCACGACCCGATTCCATGGAATCGTTGGGGCGTCCCCCGAATCGTGACCGCCGTGCGGTCCTGGGGTTGCGCCCGCACAAGGCTAAAGTATTTTGCATAACGAGCACTCAGAGTACGCAGATAATTTGAAACACAGATTTGAAACATGAAAAAGTTCTCTTTATTGATAATGAACATCTATTACAAACTCTTGAACGAGTCAGCTAATTTGCCGCACGGGCATACAAAAGTGTTGACTCAAAATGAGATAGCAGTCCTGTACATTACATCCCTTTACTAAACTTCAAAATGATAAAGACCTCCGGGCTGGAGGACGGCTTTCCCACGGAGCTGCATTATGTTCGGGTTGCAAGCTCCTTTCTTCAAGTACTTCAAAATGTGGCGCGATCAGGATGCGCCTACAGCTGGACTGGATCGGGAAGACGACTTCGGCTCCTCGCTCGGTTCGCCTTAGTGCGGGGAACCTGTTTCAACGAGGGTCAGTATGTCGAAACATACTGGGGAAGGCGAGCTAACCCAACTATACCAATCAACACGTTGTTTTAATGAAGCATGTATATTTATTGTGATCTTTCTATCTTGTCTTAGTTCATTTTACAAGCAGCAATTTTAATAAAACTACTTAAATGAACCTGCCACTGTTCGGTGATATTTACCTGTCCGTCTGAACCACCTGCACAATACTTACCATGCCTTTCCTGCCACAAAGACATAAGTTAGTTTGCAACAGGTTTAAATATACAATATAGATCACTGGCATGATGCCACAAAGGGACGAGTTATAGTCACGGGATAGAAAACGATATGCGACGCAGGTGGCGAGCCCCGCCACATGCCGATTTCTTCCTCAATTCCAATTGACTAATCCATATGTTCCGTCAGGATCGGATCGGTCCCAGTGCCCCGGCGACCGTCCGCGAAATCACAAAACCTTGTGCACAAGTTGTCCGTGATCAACGACGTTCGTTAAGTTTTCCATCAATTCATGTAAGTTTCAAGACAATTTCTAGCACGATACAAGTTCCATACACAATAATTTTTGCATAGTCATTCTGATCAATCTATGGCAAAGCAAAGTGTGTTCCATATGCATAGCACAATTCATAGAAGATAATGTATTCTAACTAAAATTGAAACATATGATGAACATTCCAAACGAACAAGCATGCAAACAAGTATCCGTTCACGAAGTTAATTGACAAGCATAATGTACCAAGTCTATTCCCTTTTTATCTTGGTTTCTTTTATTATTACTTGGTATCGTTTGATCGGGGCAAAGAAGAATTCAAGCTTTTAGGGTGTGAAGCTTGGAAGCAGGGCTAGCTAATCGGGTTGGTAGCCACTCACTTGGTTGGAAAGAAAAGAGAAGGAAAGAGGCGCTTCACGACTCCGCTCGCAAGCCGCCTACTGCTCGTTCACCTGCACACGAACAGCTCGATTAATACTTCTTTCTCTCTTTCCAATCTCGGAATTGAAGTGCAAGTTCAATGAACGAAAACAATAAAAACCATCGAAACCGTTCAAGGAAAACAAGCAAATCCTAAAACCAACTCAAAGCACGAAAGCAAAAAGCGACATCGAAAACCGAGGCAATAAAAGATAGCAGTGGAGAGGTCCCTCCTGACTCTGCCGCTAAGCCGATCCCGGGGGCGCAGTCCACTGAATATGGGAATCGATTCCGAAAAAACAAATCCATAACGAGGACGAGTTCTTAATTCAATCTATCCCGATCGAACGATACCGTTTGTGTTTCTTAGCCGCGCTCCCCGCACCGGGGGAAACGGGGTGCTACATCCTACCCAACCAATTGGAAGTTTCGTCCCGAAACTTAGGATAGGACCTACCGTTAGGGATTATTCTGTTGGGGGCGACGACCATGAAGGTTCAGACAGGAGGTAATAGCATGGCCTGGATCGCCACAAGCGAGGCATAACCCAAGTCTTTTGCGGCAATACTTCTTAAGATGCCCTTTTCTTCTACAGAAGTGGCAAATTTTGCTCCAATCCCCGTCCTGCTGACCAGCATTGTTCGGGCGCTTTGTAGCGGTATTTCCTTCTTCGTTGCTTTGGCGTTTGTGACTGGAGGTATGCACAGCGCCGGCAGCAACATGAGGATATTGTGGTTCCAGAGATAGGGCGTGATTCATGACTTCACGTATTGTTCTATACTGATTGTTGGCTACGTGCCCATGAATGGCAGGGCGTAGTCCACCTTCAAACCTTCTTGCTCGACTCGCTGCATCAGGTAAATAGGCCCTAGCGAATTTGGAGAGTCGGTTGAATTCGGCGGAGTACTGTTTAACTGTCATACTGCCCTGCCGAAGCTGCACGAAATCGTTTTCCATCTTACGTTGCACTGGAGGGGGTATAAACTCCTCTTTGAACGCGGCACGAAAAGTCGTCCACGAGATCGCCTCCTCTCCGTGATCAAATTGGAGAGATCGTCGATGCGCGTCCCACCAATCGTGTGCGTTGAGGCGGAGCTGTAGTTGCGCGCAGGCGACGCGCTTATCTTCGGGGACCTCTAGCAGAGTGAAGTGATCTTCAATCTCGGCTAGCCAATCTAGAGCTACCACTAGGTCCTCAGTCCCGTTGAATGGGGTGTTGCAGACTTTCTTGAAATGGCCCAAATTGAAGGCAGTCACGTCCCTCGGCCTTGGGATTTGAGGCGTCTCCACTTCAAGCACGGGCTGTTCCACCGGAGTCGTTGCTGTTGCGGCAGAATGGTTGGCAGCCAAAGTATGAACTATCTGTTGCAGGGTATCTACCTGCTTCTGTTGGACTGAGAATCGGTTCTCTAGATTGCTCTCGAACCTGGCTTGGCGAGCATCGTCTCTTTGTCGTTGCGATTCTAACATTTGCATCACCCGCTCTAGCGGGTCGACTTGAGACATGCCTCGCTGGCTCCGAGAGCTTCCCGAATTTCCCGAACTACTTTCCTGTGTTTCGTTCGGTGGTTGCGCTACAGATTGCGCTGGTACCATACCTTCAAAAGAAGGTAAATTACATTAGAATCATAATGTATTATGGACTTATTGCATGAACATATCTCATTTTGGCCTAGCGAGTTCAAGAGTTCGCACAGGAATTTGATCGTTAAAGGAACCTTTCCAGCACGAAGTCTAAGAAACTTGAATCTGTGCTCTGATACCACTATGTCACGCCCCGAGGCGTCCCCCGAGTCGTGACCGCCGTGCGGGCCTGGGGTTGCGCCCGCACAAGGCTTTAATGATTTGCATAGCAAGCACATATTCAGAGTACGCAGATAAATTGAAACACAGATTTGAAACATGGAAAAGTTCTCTTTATTGATAATGAACATCTATTACAAACTCTTGAACGAGTTAGCTAATATGCCGAACGGCTTACAAAAGTGTTGACTCAAAATGAGATAGCAGTCCTGTACATTACATCCTTTTATAAACTCAAAATGATAAAGACCTCCGGGCTGGAGGACGGCTTTGCCACGGAGCTGCATTTGTGTATGAAGAGTTGCAGGCTCCTGACTCCAAAATGCTTCGAGGGGCGCGGTGAAGATGCGCCAACAGCTGGACTGGATCGGGAAGACGACTTCGGCTCCTCGCTCGGTTCGCCTTAGTTCGGAGAACCTGTTTCAACGAGGGTCAGCATATCGAAACATGCTGGTGAAGGCGAGCTAGCCTGACTGTACCAATCAACACGTTGTTTTGATGAAGCATGCATATTTATGGGTTTCTATCTTGCCTTAGTTCATTTACAAGTAAGCAGCATATAGAATTTACTGAAATGAACGTGCCATCGTTCGGTGGATTTTACCTGACCGTCTGAATTACCTACACAATACTTACCTTGCCTTCCCTGCCACGAAGACACAAGTTAGTTGCAACAGGTTTAAATATACACGATGATCACTGGCGTGGTGCCATAACGGACATAGTCAAGGACAGGGATATCATGCAACCAGAATACGACAAGCACACGATGCGTTGCAAGCTATCCCCTCCAGCACACGATGACTACACACGAGTTCCGCCCGGACCGGAACGGTGCCAGTGCCCCAGCGACCGTCCGCAGAACTTACCCTTGTGCACAAGTTGTCCATGATCGAACAATACGTTAACTTAAACAATCAGTTTATGCCTTCGAGGCAACACGAGTAAGTTTAAGCCTTCGAGGCAACACGAGCATGAAATATGTATTTGCACAAGACAAGCAACAGTTTATGATTATTTCCAAGCAAACAAGCATGAATTTAAGTATTCGTTCGTGACAAGCATACAACCAAGTCTATTCTCTTTTATCTTGGTTTCTTTTATTATTACTTGGTATCGTTTGATCGGGGCAAAGAAGAATTCAAGCTTTTAGGGTGTGAAGCTTGGAAGCAGGGCTAGCTAATCGGGTTGGTAGCCACTCACTTGGTTGGAAGGAAAGAGGCGCTTCACGACTCCGCTCGCAAGCCGCCTACTGCTCGTTCACCTGCACACGAACAGTTCGATTAATACTTCTTCCTCTCTTTCCAATCTCGGAATTGAAGTGCAAGTTCAATGAACGAAAACAATAAAAACCATCGAAACCGTTCAAGGAAAACAAGCAAATTCCAAAACCAACTCAAAGCACGAAAGCAACAAGCGACATCGAAAACCGAGGCAATAAAAGATAGCAGCGGAGAGGTCCCTCCTGACTCTGCCGCTAAGCCGATCCCGGGGGCGCAGTCCACTGAATATGGGAATCGATTCCGAAGAAACAAATCCATAACGAGGACGAGTTCTTAATTCAATCTATCCCGATCGAACGATACCGTTTGTGTTTCTTAGCCGCGCTCCCCGCACCGGGGGAAACGGGGCGCTACATGTACTCTCCAGGATCACTGTGCCAACATTATCATCAACTGCTGCTGTGCCAAGGTAGCAGTACCTGCAGATAGGTAGTCGATATTTCAACGACTGCAACTAAGAGCACCGATCTGGCAGCCTTTCGGAGAACAGGTCCAACCATCGGAGGAGGAGGAGTTGCTCGTCTCATGTTATTCTGCTTGGAAATCCCCATCCACAAGGGGAGGCTAGAAATTCAGCACCTCCAATCCCCCACTCTCGGTCAGTGGGTAGAGAAGACGGGTCCAGGGAAGACGAACAACAGTACCTGAAGAAGGAGTTTTTCTGGGCACCCGCTCAAACAAGAAATTGTCAGCGGCTGGGGGTTGTTCTTCCTCCGGATCCCAGACAACTTTACAAGCTGGGGGTAGCAATCCTCCAGGACTCTACAATAATCCGACGTTCCGAAGAGACAACGATACCCAAATAACAGACGCTGTAAACCCTGGGGGTAGCCACTCTCATCCAGAAGAAGCAGCTTCCTAAGCTGGGGGTAGTGTTCCCTCTGATTCTGAAGTGGATCTAAAACTGCTAACTTTTCCTGAGGATCACTCACTACAAGAGTCCGAGGCAAAAAGTGTGCCATCTACCGTCCCATCCACTTTTTTCCATATGAGAACCATATACATGACAGGAGACGAGTACGAAGGCCCTAGCGATCGACAGTGCTTCGAGACCTTCGAGGCCATGATGCAGACCGTGGGTGCGTCGATGCAAGCCTTGACCCATGCGATGTTGGAGATCAAAGCAAACATGATCTTCCAACCAGCAGGGGCCTCTGGTCAAGCAAGCCTGGAACCCGGAGCCAAAGGGGATTCAAATACAACCGCTCCACCCCTGGCAGTAATCATCCCCTGTCCGGATCGTCTGCTCCTTCCGCAATAGATGAAGCCCGAAAAGCAATACGGAAGGTACGAAAACTCCGGGCCCGCTTAGACTCAATGGGCAATTGGGGCCCACTGCGCGAGCTCGGGATTCGACAATCGTATCCCCTCGAGTGGAGAGATATATCGTACCCGCCCAAGTACAAGCCCTTTAGCTTGACTCCATTTGATGAGAAGACACCTGCCTAGCAACGATGCCCTCCTAATCAATCTCTTTTTCGAGGCATTGTCTGGAGTAGCCTTCGATTGGTTATGCAGCCTCCAGGACAACTGTATTTTATCGTTTGACAATCTTAAAGGTCTTTTTCTTGCTCAATTCTACGACGGGGGAATGTCATCACAGTGTCTTCTCTAATGGACATCACGCAAAAAGATAAAGAGTCTGTAGGGGAGTACATCGAGTGGTACAGGCAAGCGACGCTGAAGTTACCTCCCGATATTCCTGAGTCCACGCTGATGGACACCTCCTAGAGAAATCTTCTTCCCACGGTCAGACTCTGGATGAACGACTCTCAGTTTAAATACTGGACGACGTTCATCATAAATATTGTCGGTGCTGAGAAGAAAGTGAATGACGCCCGCCTCTTGGGAATACAGATCTCCATCGCTGATGATAGGAGAAAATGTCCTTACAATAACAACAACAACAATAGCGACAATAGCCCCAGGGTGGCAAGGGGAAGCAGCCCCTTGTCGCCAATATAACCAAGAAGCCCGAGCAAAAGACTGCAGAGGCTCCAAAATCGAAAAAATTTATTCTTTCAGAGATGATGATGTCATGGCAACTTCGACGTGCTAATGAAGGAAAACAAGCTTCGGCTTCCCGACGTCAAGCGCCCTGATGAGGCAGTCGATGTGAATAATTTGAAGCACTGCCACTACCACCGATACATCCATCGTGCGATACGAGATTGATACACACTGAAGCTGTATATCCAGCGTCTGCTCGACACCAAGGCCCTCACCTTGGACTTCGATGACAAAACAGTTTCTACTAATATGGTATCTCTCCAGTTCGGTAACTTCCAGGCAACGGAAGCCCAAGACGGAGTGATCCCGATCCCCAAGAAAATAATGGAGGTTGTCAATCTCCTGCCAACTCTTGACCAAACAGCTGGGATAATGATACCTCTCACCACATCACGGGATGAGGTCATGTGGGTTTACCCTGACATTGCTCAAGAACTAACACAACAAGTAGCACCTTCAACGACTAGGTCAAAAGAAAAAATGCAGGCTGTGCCGCTTGATCTTCTCATCAGAAAACACAAGTTGTAGTCTTCAGATGCCCACCGCAGCTCAAAAAATCTTCTTCTACACAAAAGTCAAGCCTCATATGACTCATCAACAACGGCGAGACAATGCTTCTCAACGAAATAAATCTCCAACAGCAGGCAGTGTCCCTCTGCATATGTCATGTCCCAGATCAAGAATACCGGAGAGCGAGAGAATGACTCAGAGAACCACACCTTATGGAATACCGAAGCAACCCACAATGTATGAAGGTTGTCTAGAGACATGGAGGTGCATACTATAATCAGGTCTCCTAGGGTCAAGAATTTTTATATCTCAATCATTCAAACAAGTAGCAATAACATAGAATATTTTAAAATAAGCAGTAAGGCGTCCCAAATGCTGCATCAGAATTTCTTAGAGATATAACAAGATAAAATGATAATCCAGATACAAGATCAAAAGTATATATGACAGTGAGTCAGCTGCAGTCTGAATATATTACAGTTATATAGGGAACTGGTGTCTACATTTGCCGGCTAACAGGTGCCGGTTGACTAAATGCCTAAAAAAATATAGTTCATAAAAGACGAGCAGTGGATAAAAAAACTCACTCGTGTCCCTCAACAACCATCCTTCGAGTGCGTGCCATCACTGAGGGGGAAGTAAGCTTGATCATCATGTGATGGTTCTAAACCTGGCCATGCAAAACGAGTAGGATCATATCCCAAATAGCAAGTACCACAAAGGAAGTGCGAAATAAAGAAGCTAAACTAATTCTATAGCATGAGATGCGTGAGCCAACAATCAATGACATATGTTCTATTCATGATATGACACGATACTCCTTCACCAAACAAGGACATGCATTATCTTATCACATCAAGATAGAATACGTTACTTGATTATGTCAAGCTAAAATAACTCTGCGTCATAGTTTCAGTCCACAGTCTATCATATCACAACAGCGCAATCCAACAACCAAAAAAGGACATGCGTAGTCACTTTGTAGTTTAATTTGGATTCACCCCAGCGTGATGCAACAGTCAAACAAATCCTAGCTATGCTTGGTTATTGACCAACTATCATGTCCATGCTGGAAGAATTGTATCATATCACATGTCGCTTAGCACGTGGGAACACCTCGGTGTGAAACATGTAACATAATCACTTAGAATCACTTAGCACGTAGGAACACATAGCATGTAGTAAGTGTATCAGCACGGATACCAATAGTTGAGTCAAGTTACCAATCATTGGTAAATCACATGTGTTCTAGCACATAGTCAGGTCCAACACATGGTCACTTAGCTCACATACATTAGCAATCATTAAAATCACACATGGAATCACAAAAATCTAATAAAGCATCCAAACCAAGCAAAATAGTAAAACGTACACATAGGCCGCATGAGGATCAGGAAAGCATAGAGTCAGTGCCATATAAGACAGGTACCGCACAGGAAGTCGACTGCATATGGGTCGATGCTGCATAGAAAGTCGGACGCATATGGGTTTGTGTCACATGGGAAGTCGGTCGCATATGGGTCGGTGCCCCATGGGAAGTGGTCTCATAAGGCCGGGTAAAGTCCACTCCTTGGGACAAGTGTTGAGGACATGCATTTAATATGTGTCAGAGAAGTGACTGAAGTGATGGATGTGACAAACCATAAAATATGTCAGGAAGAAAAGACAAACTCATAGAAAAATGTGTAAAAGCAAAACAGGGTTATGCGTCCACAAGAGAAGAGGTGCATAGTCACTGTCGTATAAGTCTGCTTGCCGCATGCTATGCTTGCCACATGAATGTCTCTTGGACTTAGCGAATTTCTCATTCGTTCAGCGAGTAAAACACAAAGAGTTCTGTCACTTAGAACACTTTGTGAAATAATCAGTCATGCATCCAACAAGATGGACGCATGTATATGCGGCACAGAGCTCAGGCCATATAGTACTCTCTGCCGTATATGGTGATGGTCGCATGAACACTTCGTCTTCTCCAGACAGCAAGTTCAGCCATGGCAAAAACTCTAAGAACCAAAAATTGTTTTCTCAATAAAAACTTTATTTTAACTCCAAATTAAGTGAACCAAAAGTCAAAACGCCTGAAATGGAATGCTCTATCAACCACAAAAAATGGTTTTCTAAAATACCATATTTTAGTATATCAAAATCAAGAAAACTTTTGGAACCTATAAAAACCCTTAGCAAAAATGTAGATCTACACGAATTTATCCATCAAAACCGAAAACTCCAAGTATTAAAAGTGTTTAGAATTATAATGTACACATAATAGACTAATAGAATGCAAGTAAATAGAGAGAACTAAAATCAAAGAGTTTCTCTATCTCATGTAATGTGTACTTGCCTAGAAATAAAAGAAGGAGGAAAATAAGAGAAATGATGGAAGAGAGAGAAAAAAGTTAGCTTATATAGCTAGGGTTTGAGATTTAGACCATGGGTTCAACTCATGACCAAACCAACCTAACAATTAAACCATGAGTCTAATTGACCAAGGAATAGGTCTAGTCTCCATGACAAGCAACCTAATTTACATGAAAGAAATAAATAACATAGGCAGGAGAAGAATACGTTCCAAATACGTATATTGGGAACGGGGAGTGACACTGAGGTACGACATAAAGTTTTATATATTAAGTGATTTGGTATTTAGGTTATGTATCGAGAATGCCTGATATAACTCGTGAACACGTGATACTATATTTTTTCCCAGCACGGGCATGATATATAAGTCAAGTACCAAAGTGTGGCTAGGATATTAATTTCTGAATATTGCATACACGCTCGGGTGAATCCAAGAATGAACTTCTGATCCTGACATGGATTCGTATTTAGCGTGCCCGTACTCTGTACGACATCTTAAGAAAAATTCTCATGCGGCCACGCCTTGAGATTTTAATTCAATGTAGGATTAATTAGGCAACAAAATTTGGAGATTATGGGTAGGGAACGGTATCCCGAGATCATGCCAACGAACCTTTCGACATCGGACTGGCCACCACAGATACTGTATATCATCCACCTTAATGGAGTGTAGTATCTTACCTATTATAAATGTCGAGCCATTGTCTCCCTATAGGAGCACTGGAACCGCTAATACAGTGATCTAGCGTAGTGGCCCTACGAAAAACTGGTATAATTCATGAAGTGTGTGTATAATCATTTATTGGCCCGGTTAGCCCATGTTCGGCAATGGCGAGATCTGAGGATGCCTATTATGCATTATTTCTGGGATAACCTCAGACTCCACAATATCAAGTCGTACAATTAATTGGTCGTTTATAATAACCGAACTTGGTTGTGATTGTACTATTCTGTTAGTAGACTAAGAACATGGACTATCATAGTGTGATGGTTCAACCATTGTCCTTGTTTGGTTATAGGGTTGGGCTATTGTGCTAGGATAGACTGTGGACCGAAACTATGACATAGAACATATATATATATATATATATATATATATATATATATATATATATATATATATATATATATATATATATATACAGAAATGCTCAAGAACCACCCCGGTGTCATATTATGAAATGATCCTATGTTACATTTATTGGATTTGATTTCGTGGTTGAGATTAAAAGGTGTACACCCCACCATCATTTAATCTCAACAACTTAATCTCAATCCAACCCATGTAACATAGGGTGGTTCCATAATATTAAACCACCCGGGTGGTTCTATAGCACTCATATATATATATATATATATATATATATATATATATATACCTTTTTATTGCCTTGGGTTTTTGTTTCTCCATTTGTGCCTCATTTGTGGAAGTTGCTATTTTGGGTCTAACCTCACTTGTTTTGCATGGCCAAGTTTCGAACCAACACCCGAGGATCCAGCATACTTTTCCCCAACTCATAGCGTGTACCAGGAATATGGTCGTCGAGGATAACAAGTGAGTTTTCTTCTTCCCTACTCGTCATTGTACATTTTACTATTTTGGACGTTTAGCAACCAGCACCTGTTAGCCGACAATATCTTGACATTAGTTTTCCTTACATGATTGTATTAAATCAGACTACAGCTGATTACGGTCATGTACTTTTTTTACTCAGCTAGCTCCTCATTTTGCACAGCTAGTCCTCAAAATATTTTGGTTCTCAAAATATTTTGATGGAGTGTTTAGGACGCCTTATTGCTTTATCATATATGCTTTATGCTTACTGTTTCTTGTTTGATTGATTGAGACATAAATGTTCTCGTGACCCTAAGTGACTTGATTGTAGCATGTTTTCCCTTATCTTGTTACAGCCGTGATCGCCGTACGACGTATAGTATCTTGTACGGGATATGTGGCAATGTCCTTCTCCGTATTCCGGTACTGGACGTGACGAGGTAACTTGACAATCTTGACCAATATAGCATATTATTTCTACTAAGGTACAAAAGTTGGAAGATATAGAACAAGAGAAACTCAAAGCAGAAGTTTGTATATATTTATGAGAAATATAACTGCTGGTTTTTCCTAACCACTATGCTAAATATTGCAGGAAGCATGGTATGAGTGCTCTCTAGTTTTTCAATAATCAACATGTCTATATATTACAAATAATTTACTGTAGCGAAATAAATTTATATTAAATTCATGCAAACGAAATAAATTTGTAAAATTTTGAAAAAAAATGCATAGTCCGCCAACAGTGTTGGCGGAAAACACAACTGCTGTACACGTACGCAGCAAAAAAATTAATGTGGGCCCCACGGCCAATTTCTGCCAACTGTGTTGGCTGAAATTGGTGGAGGGCCAATTTCAGCCAACACAGTTGGCGAAAATTGGCCGTGGGGGCCACGATTTATTTTATTGGTTTTGTTTGGTTTGGTTTGTTTGCTTAGTTTGGTTTATTTTTTTGGTTGGTTTATTTTAATTAGCTATGTTTTTGTTTTATTTATTTAGTTTTGTTTTGTAATTAGATTTAAGAAAATTTATTTTAACGAAATAAAATTAAAATAAATTAATTGGAAAGAAATATTTAGAAATATTTTTTTTCGGAAATTTGTTTCCAAAGCATCAAAATTTGTATAAATTCCATCTAAAACATAAAAGTTTAAAAAATTATGAAAAAATATCAATATCAATTGGACGTTTATATTTATAAATATTATATTTTTATCGTTAATTTTTTCGTCGTTAACATACGTTAAAAAAATAATAATAATAAAAATCTGCCGTAAGAATATTACGTCTGCCATCGAGCAGACTTCGAGCGGCCATAACTACTTGTTTTGAAATCGTTTTTCGTTAAATAATAAGTCGATTTGTATGTTTTCGACGAGACTTACACAAATCGTGTAGAAAAAAAAATTTATCCGAAGCAAGACGCACATGTTACAGGCAAAAAAATAAAATTTAAAACTTTAAAGTATCATAACTTTTGACTGAGAGATCGAAACAAGTTCCAGTTTGTGCCAAAATGACCGTATCGAAAAGTACTATTGGATAAACGTTTCATAGTTTTACGGACTTCGAAAATTTTCATAATCGCAAAAAAATGATGTTTCTACCTCCAAATTTTACTTTCGGTCTTTTTTTCGAATATTTAAAATTTACTGTAACGAAATTAATTTATATTGGGTGTGGGGGCCACGGATTTAAAACGATATTTCGACCTCCAAAAAAAATTTAGGAAAATTTAAATTAATTATTTTATGTCTACTATGAAAAAAACTAATAAAACAAAATAAATAATCAAACTAAACCAACCAAAGCAACCAAAACAAACCAACCCAAACCACCCAACCCAACCCGTGGGCCCCCCACCTAGGGGTGCAAACGAGCCAAGCCGAGCCAAGCTTTCATAAGCTTGAGCTTGGCTCGAGCTTGTTTATATTAAGCTTGAGCTTGGCTTGGTTTGAGCTCGAGCTTGGCTTGATAAGCAAGCTTGATTCAAGCTTGATAAACAAGCTTGATAAGCTCAAACTCAAGCTCGTTAAGCTTGATTTCAAGCTTGTTCAGCTTTATTTCAAGCTCATTAAGCTTGATTTCGAGCTTAACGAACTTGATTTCAAGCTAGTTAGGCTTGAATTCAAGTACCTATAATATTAACAATTTATTTATAAAAATTTAATTTAAAAAGTTTCTTAATATCAATTATTAAGGACATATTATTATATATAGTGCACACAACCATATTGTTATACAAACATGCATAAAATTAGAATTCAACAAAGAACAAATTAAAATTTAAATAACAAAATAAATTTGTAGACTGCCAGCAACGAGCTCCTAAACGAGCTTCTAAACGAGCCAGCTTACGAGTCAGCTCGCAAGCTTCTAAACGAACCAGCTCACGAGCTCAAACGAGCCGAGTACTTCTAAGCTTGAGCTTGGCTCGTTTATTAAACGAGCTCAAAAATGAAGCTTGAGCTTGGCTTGTTTACTAAACGAACCGAGCTCAAACGAGCTTTTATCGAGCCGAGCTTCGAGCAGCTTGCGATCGGCTTGGCTCATTTGCAGCCCTACCCCCACCCAAATTCGGCCAACATAGTTGGCGGAAATTGGGTGTGGGGCCCACGGGTTCGGTTGGGTAGTTTGGGTTGGTTTGTTTTGGTTTGCTTTGGTTGGTGTTTTTTGATTATTTGGTTTTGTTTTGGATTTAGTTTTTTTAGCCAACAATTTCAGCCAACATTTTTTATTTAGTTTTTTTTTATGATTTAGATATAAACGTCCAATTAGCTTTTTTATGCTTTAGATATAAACATTTTTTATGCTTTAATATAAACGTCCAATTTCAGCATAAAAGTTTTTTTTTATTTAGTTTTTTTTTTAACGATAAAAATATAATATTTATAAATATAAACGTCCAATTTATATTGATATTTTTTTCATAATTTTTTAAACTTTTATGCTTTAGATGAAATTTATACAAATTTTGATGCTTTGGAAACAAATTTCCGAAAAAAATATTTCTAAATATTTCTTTCCAATTAATTTATTTAAATTTTCTTAAATCTAATTACAAAACAAAACTAAATAAATAAAACAAAAACATAACTAATTAAAATAAACCAACCAAACAAACCAATCAAACCAAACTAAGCAAACAAACCAAACCAAACAAAACCAATAAAATAAACCGTGGGCCCCACGGCCAATTTTCGCCAACTGTGTTGGCTGAAATTGCTCCCCCACCAATTTTAGCCAACACAGTTGGCGAAAATTGGCCGTGGGGCCCACATCAAATTTTATTTTATTTTTTTGCTGCGTACGTGTACAACAGTTGTGTTTTCCGCCAACACTGTTGGCAGACTCTGTTTTTTTTTCAAAATTTTACAAACTTGTTTCGTTTGCATGAATTTAATATAAATTTATTTCGCTATAGTAAATTTTCTGTATATATTATGACACCGTCTAATACTTTGAAGTTAGAAAAGGCCTACAATTTATCTAATTGTCCTTTTTTTTATTAAGACAAATACTACTTTATGTGTGTTTAGATAGGTATGTGGACAATCTATATATATAAATAAAAAAAAAATGCTAAACAGTCCGGAGGGGAGGTAATTGCAGTAGTGACAGCAGCTGACGTGTCCCCTCCCCCGCTCCCCCCATGCTCCGGGACCCACCCCCAAGGAACCGGACACCCCCTCTAATGGGTGTCGACACCTGGCCGGTGAGCCAAAACCGCGGACCATCCTCGCAGTCCAAATAGTGTCATCCTAAATAAAATTCAAAATCCAATAATCTATATAAATAAATAAATAAATAAATAAAATTTAAAATAAGAGGGGGTACACTCGCACACCCTCGACTATCATGTAGCTATGCCATTGCTATTAAGATTGCAATTCCATATTTGTATGTACTCTCACGTTTGACATCTCAAAATCGAAAGGGATAGTGGCTCACTGGGCCCTAACAAGTAGGCTAGGTTTTATGCACACATGGTTGGTGGGAGGATTGGATTGTCCTAGTCGAATCTAATTTTGGTTATTCCTTGATTCTTATGGGGGGTCATCCGCGACCTGACCTTTTGTAGTTCACTCTAAGCTTGGAGGGTTGTCTAAGTTTGAAGTCTTATCAGACTTCCACCTGGACTGGCCCGGAATTTAAGGTGTGTAATACGCCGGATCACCCTGAGGCCAGCGCTGACCGGGTTTGATCGATTTCGGACTGGGTCGGGTTTAACCTGGGAGAGAAAGAGGGCCGGGCCAGCTCGGACCGGAAGAAAGAAATGAAAACACAACATGGACCCATAACCTGATCGGGACGTGATGGGTCGGGTCCGGACCGGTTCAGGGTTGGGTCAGGTTGGCCCAGCTTTGTTTTAAAAAAAACTTCAGAAAAAATAGAAGAAAAAAAATAAGAAAATTTTATAAATTTAATTAAATTTTAAATATTGATATAACAATTTTTTTATAAAGTTAAAGAATTTAAATATTAAACAAATTTATATAATATATTAATTTTTATAAATAAATTTAATTGTCATATACTATAAACGAATTTAATTGTCATATAATTTGAATAACTACCATTTATGTTTTAAATGGTTATCAATTAATTGTTATATACAAAAAATGACCGTATTTGAATAACTACCATAGATGCTAATAATTTGAATGACAATTAATTAATTTTTATAAATTGATGTAATTGTTATATACTAAAAATGACCAATGACATGATTTGAATAACTACCATGTATGGTAATAATTTGAATGGCTATCAATTAATTTTTATATATGAATTTAATTGTCATATACTAAAAATAACCAATGACATTATTTGAATATTAAACGAATTTAGTTATCCAAAGTTTAATTGTCATATTAAACGAATTTGAATATTAAACAGAATTATACAATATATTAATTTTTATAAATTGATTTAATTGTCATATATTATAAACGAATTTAATTGTCATATAATTTAAATAACTGTCATCTATGCTTTGATTGACTATCAATTAATTGTCATATACTAAAAATGGTCGTTTTTGAATAACTACCATATATGCTAATAATTTGAATGGCTATCAATTAATTTTTTTAAGTGGATTTAATTATCATATACTAAAATTGACCAATGACATAATTTAAATATTAAACAAATTTAATTGTCCAAAGTTTAATTGTCATATTAAACGGATTTGAATATGGGAATGGATCTTTGGACATAACTTTTACACTCAAAATGTGACACAACCCAAAAGCCGTTGCATCAAACAAAATTAATGGACAAGATGAGAATAAATATTCTTATTCTCATCTTGTCCATTAATTTTGTTTGATGCAACGGCTATTGGGTTGTGTCACATTTTGAGTGTAAATGTTGTGTCCAAAGATCCGTCATCTTTCATTATTAAACAAATTTATACAATATATTAATTTTATAAACAAATTTAGTTGTCGAATTTAATTGTCATATAATTTAATAACTACCATGTATGCATTGAACGTTTTGAATGGCTATCAATTAATTTTCATACTAAAAAAAGACCAATGACATGATAATTCTGTATTAACTTTTGATTTGAATGTCACATATATATATATAATTTTTTTGACCGGATCTCCACTGGATTGGAAGGATAAATCCAGTTTGGACCAAATTTTGTATCAGACCAAACCGGACCTACAGACGACAAAATGGTAACTCAGTCTAAACCGGAGTCTCCTACAAACCGAGCTGAATCGGTCGTTGATCGGACCCAGGCCAACCTACACCGACGTTGACAGGGTCGGATTCCGAACCGTTCCGCCCATAACACACCTTGACCGGGGATGCACGAGGGGTTCCAAACCACCACAAAATTAACTTTTATGGATACTTGTTTTTGGCTATGGTGAATAACTTATTGTGAATTCCTAACCACAGAGACTTTGTAGTAGTAGTCGGCAATTATCTAAACAAACACATCAAGGACGGACGGACGGACGGACGGACGTTTGCAGCTGCAAACGTGGAGTTAACGGCGACTGTAGTTTAGATTCCATTTTTGATATTTCCTCTCTTGGTACGTAAATTTTCTAAATAAAATTGTCCGAATTATTCATCAGCAAACCACCACCAACACCCCCCGCGACAGCTAGCCTAGCAACAGCGCAAGTTACGGCCGCTTTTGTCTTCTAGTACACGTCATGCCCCGTGCTCAAAGAGTTCAACTACATAAACTCGAATTGAGTTGAATTTGCAATAAAGCGATTACAAACGGACAAAAAAAAAAAAATTTAATCTCTTATATTTTTATATTTAGATTATTTGAAAACGTCAAAAGGTACCAGCTGTTGAGTTCCAAAAATTAAGAACTCAGGAGTTACTCCTTGAAAAACCCCGTGGGTCCCACCAGCTGGACTGTCGTACGTTTTGCCTACGTGGCACTCTCATCCTTGCAGATACCTACAAAAAAAATATATGGAAAAGTAGGCAAAGAATTAATGATGAAACCCAAAATTTTGGGAATCATGAGAGTCATAGAAGAATAAAAGATGAAGGTAACTTATACTCAACATCATGTTGTTGTTAATATTATTTGAGGTAATAAAGGAAAGAAATAAAATATACGAGTTAATAATTTTTGGAGGGGATTTGATTTGATTTGATTTTGTTTCCATGGGAAAGAGAGAAAAAGTTGGTCGAGCAGAGGCTATAAATGCCACCCCTGCCCTCATTGTCAAAACCCATCTCTCCCTATTCTTCTTATCGATCCCAAGAAAGAGAAAGAGAGAGTCCTTTGGTTTTAATTTGGTTTTAGTGAGAGAAGAAATTGAAGTTGGTGGTGGTGATGGGTGATCACAATAATAACAAGAGAGCAGCAGAGGCATTCCCCTTGAAGAAACCAAGTTCCATATGTGATGATGTCTCGGATCAAGTCATCCCTCCAACCTCAACTCAGGTTTACTTAATTACTTCTTCTTCTTCAAATTTGTAATTTAGTTTTCGGAATTTATCTGGTTTTTTATTATGTCTTTAGTTCAATCTATGTTTGAAGTCTTTGTTGTTACAACAAGTTGGTGACATATATATTATATTATGACAGGAATCCTCCAAGACTCAGGGATCTGCAGGTCAGAGTTTAATTTTGGGTACTCCGACCATTTATGGTAATATATAACCTTGCTTCTTCTTTTTTCTTTCGGAATTTTTTTTTTTTCTTTGGAATATTCTGATCAATTGCAACATGTAGCATCATCATCAGCTAGACCTGAATATCTTGTTAGTCGTATAATTTGTGTTTATAATGTAGCTCTGTGAGCAATAATAATGTTGGGGGCTTTAAATAATGCACTAGTATCTGCAGTTTTGCTCTGTTGTCCATGAAGGCATGAAGTCTGATGCAACTTGTTCGTTATATACATAACAAACCTACAACACCTTTTTTTTCCCCTTGAAAAACCTGCAATGACACTATTTTATGGATAAAGGCTAGTGAGGATGAATCTAGCCACGTCGCTGTTGTCTGTTCCTATGCAGAATCTTTAGTTTCCGCCCAGCTTCAATGTGCTTTACATCTAAATCCACATATATAAAGGTTCAACTACATAAAAACGTCAAATAATAACTGTTTTGCCTAAGAGGCTTTTACCGTGTTCCCCAATTTTAAGATGAATTATCAAAATTATCCTCAATTTATTACAGTTTTTAAATATGAAATTTATAGCGAAAGGCGAAACGGACGTCCGTCCATTTTTTTTTCGTTTTTTTTTTCCATATGAGTCGGCTCACACATAGCCCACTACAGCCCATAAGAGTTTGAATTTCTGGTTCCATCCTTGTTTATAGCTACTCTTATAAATTAATGATAATTTTAATAATCCACTTTGGAAATCCGTTGACTTTGTAAAAGGTTCATGGGGGCAACTACCGTTCCCTTTTAATATTTAAAACGAAGAAACCAGAATTCATATTCCAGAAGATTGTGATAGCAACTGCCTGTCTAATACAGCAATGTAGCAGTTTGTTATATAATGTTGTAGAGCAGTGAGGTTCTGCTTTGCTGGATAATGAACTAGACAGAGAATTTTAATTGGCTCTTCTTTAAACTCAATGCAATCGTTCTTTTCTTGCAGCAAATGCAACTTTGTATGTAAAGTTTTGTTATAAACTGTCTGAAAGAAAAAGAAAAAAATCTCAAAAGAAGCATATATATATTTAATCTACAGATGGTCACTCTCAAAGCAAATCGCTCAAAAGTATTCTGAGTAATCCTCTGAAGGGCAGTGCTGCAGTCATATTTTGTGACACCGAAGACTCTGATCCGACCCTTATGAGCTTAGGCGTAAATTATGGTGCCCGTGAATACTATCCCTGTGACACCGACGACTCTGGCAATTCCTATGAAGTAAGTGATAACTAGTGTTAGAGATGCAAGCTCTTAGAAAATATTATCACAAGAAGTAGTTTCAGAATTTGATCCATTCTTCATAATACATAACAAATTTTTTTTTCCGAACCCATGTTTAGCAGAAGGATAAAAAGGATGTCTACGACTGTATGGCACCTGAAAATTCACACGAATGGTGGCAGGGTAAGATACATACCAGATAAAGAATGCTGATTTTTAGTAATTATAACTAGGAAATGTACAAATATTATCAAACTATGTTTTCCATTGGCTATTTTCAGGTTCGTACTACTACTGAAGTTGGCCATACAAACTAACAATACTTGCCAATTACACAAGAGAAAGGTATTTGAACCTTTTGGGCTCATGCTTGATTTCATTCCTATATATCGGTTTCTTTATAGTTTTGTATGTTTTATACATGTTACAAGCACATTGCGTATTAATATCCTCCTGGAAGTAAATTAGCGTATTCTTTTTTGAATTTTAGACTACTTTTAGTGCCTAATGACCGGCCTCTCAGTCCATAATAGTGTTCAAATGTTTTTACTATGTGCCATTAATGATAATTAACAAAGCTAGATTAGGAACATAGGTTCTGATAGATGATCGCTTATAAACTTTTAACCTGCAAGATGTATTAACCATTACTGCTACTGCTTCTTTACTCTGCTAATAGATATATTGCTATTTCCTTAGATAAAGTAGTCAAAAGATTTTTTGTGTTGTTGTTGTCTTTTGTTGTTCGAGAACGAAGTCCCACATGATTTTATGAAATAGTCTAGACTGATTTTGTTCCTTATTCACAACATTTTTTTTTCTCTAACTCAAATTATAAATAATTGAAATAATTTAGGAATCTTGTAATTGGATTTTGTTTTTGTTTTTTTTAGAATAGGGGGCAGTCTTTTACTGTCCCCTGGGATTTGATCCCAACCATCCTATGTCCTCCCCCCTATACCAAAGGCCTCAACCTTTGGTCTTGTTATATAAGAGAGATTAAAGGATCCGTAATTTCAAAGAAGAACAATAACCGGATTTATGTGAGTTTGTGGGTCCTAAAATTCATACAACATCATGTTTGTTTTTCCAAGCAGTATGTAGAGAATGTACTAATTGCCTATTATATCTAGATGATATTTTCTTTCTTAATTACTTGAAAAGTATCCACGGTAAGTTGTTTGATCCACATCTATACATCAGGTCCAGACCTTATATGAGGCCCATTAACCGGTTTTCTCAGGTCCACAATTTTAGATGACACCAATTTTTTTATATTATTTAATGTACATAAGTTCAATTATGAACAAAAGTTCAACAAACTCATTCTAATCCTTTTATTATGCGTAAAAAGATTTTTTTTTATTTTTTTATTTTTTATATAGGATATCAAAACTTCATATATTAGAATACTAAGAGACAAGTCAGTTAGTTAGGCTAAAAAAAAATTTGATACAGTCGCTGTCAAAATTCTTTCCCCTTGTAGTCAATGTCACAAGATAGATAGAATGACTAGTCTATATTATCCATCGAGAAAAAAGTGGTTGAGAAAGTTGATTATGCAAACTTAATCAGTACTTGTCTCCAAAACAACAAGACGAGTAATATTTAAGTGACTATGTGATGCCTTTGAGCGAACATTTGATGGCCTAATATTTTATTTTCTTTTCCTTTGTATTAATCTCATTATGAACTACCTTAAACATTGTTAGCTTTCTTTTGTTTATTTTTCTGGAACATCAATTTTTTTTTAAACATCTTCAGTTTTATTAGTATTTTATTATTACATATACTATTTTGGATATATATTTTGTTATTATTGTATTTCTTGATTTTTGTGTTGATAATACTATCGTATCATCGTCGATGAAACAATATTTATATGAACATTATGCTTTGAGGGCACTACTTTTAGAGTTCGTTTCGGATCTCAAAATCTAAATTACTCCTGTACTACTATACATTGGCCAATGTCAATATATGTTATTACATCTTGCTCATCTTGAGTTCTCACACTTACAGCTACAAATTACAAAGCATTTACAGAACAGAGGAACTATACTACTATTGGTTTTCAATTACTTTAATTTCCTGTCAAATCCCTGTGCTGTTAAACATAAAAGCCTGGTTTCTTTCAAAACAAACTTGTACTAGTCTGTCCAAGAAGAAATAGGTTACAATTGATCATATCTTTATATAATTGTAGATGGTTCTTTATTGTATTTTTTTCTGAAAGACTTAAAAACTTTTATTATGCTAATTATATATTGATGTAACATTTGAAGATTATACTGCTTTATGTTATTTGCATAATAAACTGTGCTTTTATAAGTTACTAGTATATATGCACGTGCATTGCATGTGTTTTAATTATCTTTTAATTAATTCTTTTTGTACTTGGAATGAGCAAGAGGTACCATAAGAGCAAACTATTTTTTTTTTTTTTAATTCTGTATGTAATTACCTAGTTGTCCTCATTAAATTTAATTTAATGAGCAATTTTAATTAGTAAAGTTAGGTAAAGATATACTTGGAAAAAAAATGACAGTGAAACCAACTTTTCTTATTATATAATAGTATAGATATAGCAGTATAAATATACGACTGTTAAGCCTATTTATACTGATTTTGTGGGGTTTTTTTTTGCTTATGCAGCGTAGGTGTTTTGGAAAGCTGCTGAAGTAGATGGCTAATAACGGGACCAAAAGTAGGGAGTTTGGTTTAGATGATGCATGTTATCTTTCTTTTTCTTCTTAGTTTATCTAGGCTTAGGTTGGCAAGAACACTAGTGAAACAAGCTTCTAACTAGTAGACTTGTTCATATGCTCTTCAGAAACTCATTAGTTTGTTTTCTATTTTCTGCTCTTATTGCTTAGCGCTGAACTATAGTGGCATCCATTCCCACCATTTAATTGTGAGAGTTTGGAAGTGTGCTTCAATATTTTACAGTAATGATATATTCTTCAGCAACTCTCCGCCGAACTTTTCATTTACTTAACACATTCATTTACTTGCCTCATTAAAAAGAAACTACTACTATGTTGACGAAGATGTCTCAAATACCTCTTTGCTATCAATGAGGTTAATTGCTCTTAGCAAAAGCCACCGGTCGTTTTATCTGTGTGATTCTGCCGTTGCATTTCTTTTGTCATAGTCTTAAGTCATATGTATGTATATCAAAACGTACTTAGTAAGGACTTTTTTAAGTTTTTTTTTTTTCTTAACTCTCTTACTAAGTAGTTATGTTGCAAACACATTCTTACTATGGATGTTTATTTTGCATTTTGCTGCTAACACGTACTTAGTAAGGTCGCTTTTTTATTGATCAAACATTTTTATGTTTAAGAAGTAGATTTAGTTGTATCTTGGAGGAATGTAATTTGAAATCAACTATAAATCTTTACTAGCACGTTTAATTTCTTTGATTAGAATTTTGGCCAAGTGTAATTTTATTTCTCGGGATGACAATTAAGCACCACACAACCCAACACCTGGAGCCATCATCCTGATGGCCATATGATTCCCAGGAACATTCCTGCACTCCCTCCCCAGCACTTTCAGTCAACCCTATCCAAGTACTGTCCTGCGATTGTTACAAGCACGAGCCATCCATGAAGAAAGAAATACCTGAATGCAAACTCCATCTCTCTCACTCCTGACTACATGCACCATAACCAACTGGCTGTCATATATACATAATGCTAGCAAATTCCCGAAAACATTACTTGTTACAAAAAAATGGATTAACGGAAATGATAAGTTGACCCGCGGATTGGTCCGCGGCCGACGTGAACCCCCCCCCTCCCCCCCTCTTCCTTTGTCCTTCGGAGCCTTCTCTTTTCACCATTTCAATAGTTGACCGACACGTGGCTTACGAACTGACCCGTGCACCGACAATCTAAGTTCTACCCATGGATTAATTGCCATCTCATGAACCAACCAAGCTAAAGTAGGGGAAGCACTACACCAACAGAAACTTTACTTTGTTTGTAGCAGCACTATTTCCTATCAAAATGGAAGTGGAAGGAGCAATGAGTATATCATATGGCCCTATCCCATGGAAGTTGGTACTTGCAATAATCATTGCTATCTTTCACCTGGGCGGGCTTCTCTAGAGATGCATAGGAAAAACTAGAGCGGATCTGTTATCCGGTTTATACTGTTCGGAACAGTGTCTCCTCCTCTCTTTTTTTTTTAAATAAGCAGTGGATTCCATCATGCAAATAAAAGGGAGGACACTATTTCGGACAGCAGATCTGCTCTGAGGAAAACTCTCCCATAAGCCGCTGCCATCTTTCTAGCGGTAAATAGCTGCGTTCGCTCTCTTCCTGGCAAACTCTCCAGAAAGCATTGTGAGGTTTGGTTCACGAAAGCATGAATATAAAAAAAAAATTTATTTCTTTTCTATGTTTAGGTGCATAGAGTAAAGAGAAGGGAAGCGGTTTTTCTTGTCCAACCAAGAATTCACTTTTTCCAACTAAAGATTTACTTTTTCTCTCAATTTTTTTTTCTTTTGTATTTTTTCCAAAGACCAAAAAAAAAAAAAAAAAAAAAATTAGAAGAGTATTTTTCCAAAGAAAATAAAGTACCAAAGAATTAATAGAGGAATTCTAATTTCACGATAGGAAAAGTAATATTCCAAAAGTCTGTATATGTACTCTTTCTTCCGGGATCATGTAACATCCCAACATGATCACTGGTAGAAAGACTTTTATATTTAACCCGGAATGCAATTCCATGCTATTTGAGTAGTGTTTTAGGCAAAATCTACCATATAATAAGTAATCACCATTCAAACCTTTGTTTTATACTTTCTAACTCCATATGCATTCAAATTCAGTTGACCTAGGCTCTTGAGCTTACTGATTCATTAAGCAATCAACAACCTACATATATTGCATAATTTACAGTATCGGCTGATATCAAAAAGATATTATCGATACCAATAACGTTTAGCTTTGTTCCAATACGATACCGACTATCTGCTATCGATACTGACCGATACCGACATTAGAAAAAAAAAAACCGATCAATTCAACAGAGAAATTTGAACGAAAAAGACTAATCAGCAAAGGTGTAAATAGTAAGATTGTAAAAGCATATAAATGAAAAGAAAAGAAAAAACTTATTATTTGCAGGTAAGCCAATCAACAATGAAAAATCCGATACTCCGATTCGAAAATCACCGATACTGCCGATACTGTCCATCTTGATACTCATATGAAGGATTCTAATAATGAGATTGCAAATCTTGCTATATACCTTGCTGTATTGTTGGTATCTGTGGAAGTTAAACCGAACCCATCCATCCACATGGCTCTAACTTCAATTTTACACTAAATTTGGCTAAACTGCAATAAAAAATAACCCTTCAATCTCAAAATTAGTGCTTTCTTCATGTAGTATTGTGACAAGATTCGGACATTACAAAATGTACTAAAACACGACAAAATCAATATTGTGTCAGTGTCACTGTGTCCTAATAGTGTCATGCTCGTGTTTGTCCCGTTCAACAATCGTAAGTCATTATTCTTCTCCTATCTTGACAGCAGGCTCATAGGTAGGATCCGATGCCAATTCCAATATTGAAATTGGAAACCTTGCTATATTGTTGGTATCAGTTGAAGTTAAACCAAACCCATGAGGAGTCGAATATCTGTCTCTCCGCCCCGCATGGCTCAACTACAATTTGAACTAAATTTGGCTAAACTGCAATAAAAATCCTTCAACCTCAAAATTAGTGGTTTCTTCGTCTAGTTGACAAGATTCGGACACTACAAAATGTACTAAAACACCGACAAAATCAATATTGTGTCCGTGTCAATGTGTCCTAATAGTGTCATGCTCGTGTTTGTTGTGTTCAACAATAGTAAGCCATTATTCTTCTTCTATCTTCACAGGCCTCTCTTCTTCCTCAATAGTAATCACCGAACCAAACCAATTGTATTCATACTAAATTAGGCTAAATTGCAATGGAATACCTCCAATCTTAACATGTATACAAGTCTAAGAAGCAAATCTCTGGCTTTTCTATAAGGAAAGAAAGCAATATACGGGACGCCTGTCGATCTACTTCTTTCGTTCCTTGAAAAACATGTGGTTTTAAGCGACTTTTCCACTTTCGCTTGCTTGAATCTATGGTAGAAACCTTAAATCTAGACAACGTTTAATCCATTTAAATTGAAGAGCTTATTAGATCAGCTACGGTTTTCCAATCGCAGA